>LPNX010422697.1:1317-124210 GCA_001517045.1 Pseudotsuga menziesii | reverse complement strand
TCGCGTTTTTCTAGTTATGTGCCATGAATTGTTGGTTATCCATTATTCAACCATAATTTATCCATTCATGGCTACCCGTTTATCTATTCATCACTTACCAGTTATTTTTTATATTTTTTTATAATTATTTATTTCTAATTTTGAACGACTGCCATCTTGACAGTACATTTGTGTCATCCTCATCCATAGATGACGAAACATAGGTCATATCCAATTTTAAACTTGTGACTTCCATAGCAGTAACATATGTTTTTAACTTTTTATAATGAAAAATAGCCCAAGTAAAGCAAGAACCACCAAAACAAGAGAGATAAAAGGCTCCATCAATTCTAGTAGCCTTAGTAAAATGGGTATGTTTGGTTTCATAAGCATATATTTCATCTTCAAGTTGTGGATTGGTGAGTACCATATTTTGTAATCTTAGATTGAGAGTTTGTTTAACATTCAATATGGAGAATATGAGATATAAGCTAATTTTCCATTGTTAAATTTATTCAATCAATTTATTAATTTATTCATGTGCTTATAGTATGTTTATTCATTAAAATCAATAAAGAAATAAATAATATAATTATCTTATTAATTCATTTAATTTATGTATATACCATTAATAAAATTATGTCATTTTTAAATCAATGAAGCCAGAAAAAACAACTATACAAATTTTAAGCTGAGTAAATCCTTGCATAGTTTTTTCTTGGAATAACAATGACTCTCTGAAGTTATCATAGAAAAGAAAAGCAAACATAAAATATATAATGGATTTAACCAATATTTGATCAAAATATTTATTAAATTATGTTGTGATATGAGAAAAGTAGTTGTGATTTCTCTTTCATTACGTGGTCCACTTTTGATCAAAACCAGGATGATCAAAACTGATTAAGTAGGTCTGGTCAACCTTTAAAGGATGTCGTTTGCACTATTCTAGTGTTATCAATGCCCAATTTTACTAATACGTTTGTCTTAGAATGTGATGCCTCAAGAAGAGGTTTTGGAGAAGTATTGATGCAATAAGGACAACCTTTTGCAATCACTAGTAAGAAATTATGTGATCAAAATTTGTACAAATCTACATATAAAAAGGATATGGTGACCATCCTTCATGTAATTGAGACATGGAACCCATATCTCATATTGAAGCATTTTTGGATCAAGACTAACCATCATAGTTTAAAATATTTCCTTGAACAAAGGTTGTCATCACTGAAGTAGTATAAGTGGGTTTTTAATATGTTTGGGTATGTTTATGAGATTATATATACAAATTGTAGTGAAAACGTGGTGTCTAATTTGTTTTCTAGGAAATTTGAGGAAGAGGCATCCCTATTTGCAGTATCCTTATTGGTTCAAATTTGGATTAAGGAAGCTTGTCAAGAATGGATTGTTAATGACAGTATAGTTCAACTCATCTAAAGGCTTCATGAAAACTAGAACCCTTCTAAAAAAATCCATGGAACCAAGATACATTAAGAATTTGTTCCTCTTATCTAACCGAGAAAAATTTCTTCGAATCTTTTCAAGGAAGAATAATGGTATAGAGAAAAGAGAAGATAGTGTCGTATCCACAGAGTATTGCTTCCTGAAGCAAGATTTTTTTGGGTAAGGAGGCCTCCTAAGTAACCCCCCTCAATATCAACTAACGTAGAAGGTACACCTCCCTTAGATGTCCAAGGTAACGACATGCAAACCATTGGAAGATTGAGTTTGATAGGAAGAATACTTAAGTCAAAATTGAACATAGCATAACAATTTGAGGCTATATACCCCTTCTTATTAGAAACAGGTAAGACATCTGCATAGATGTCTTCAGTTTGCAAAGTAATTAGTTTTCTCTCTACCATGAGCTCAACCAAGTAGACCCCTATCACATAATGACTCCTAGTAACTTTCTTCCTATTAAGATATTCCTGTAAAGACAAATTACCTGCTTTATTTTTTTAAATCTTAACAGCTTGAACCCGTGCAATAGAATCAATCTGGTCGATCAAAGTAGAGACCCTAACGACAAATAACTCCCGAACAGGGTTGAAAACAGACCCTAAGATATGAATAATAATTGGTAAATATAAAGAGCATGTTTTTCTGGTAAATATTTTTTCCTTAAATCAAGCGACCTTAAAAGAGTTGTATTCATCACCAATAGTAGGTTACTCGAGCTTTGATAAAATATTTAAATGTTCATTATTTTTGAAATGCATGGAAATAGACATCTAAATTTTTTTAGTGGCATGTAAAACTTTGCAAGGACACGAAGGTGAGATAGTGAAGTCACAGGGGGCACTACAACCACTTCTGGTTCCAATATATATATGGATTGATATCTCTATGGATTTTATAGTGCTGCTTCCTTGATTTGGTAATAAATTATTCATCATGGTGGCTGTAGATATTCTTTCCAAATATCCCCGTTTTTGTGCCTTGTCACATCCTTTTAGACCATCATCAGTTTCCCAAGTCTTCATGGATATTTTTTTTAAGTTACATGGCATGACGACTTCCATTGTATCTGGTCGGGACCCTACAATCACTAGTAAGTTTTGGTAAGATCTGTTTAAAATTAAATGTACCTAGTTAAACCTAAGCATGAAATATTACCCCCAAATTGATGGTTAAACAAAAGTGGTCAATAAGTTCTTACAAAACTATTTGCAACAGTTTTCTTTGGAAAAGAAGCACTAATTAGCATAATAGTTTCTTCTTAAATAATGGTGGTATAATACCACTTATCATATAGATACCAAAAAGCCATCATATGAAGGAATATATGTCCCAAATCCCTTCTCAATGGTTTCATATTTACACGGAAACTCCAAAGTTCATCCAATGGACAACACACTTTGAGTTATCAACGTCACTTTCAACCTTACAAACAAAAATCACTCAAAAATAAATTCCACTAGAAAGTAGCATCGGATTTCTATGGACACTACAAGATCATATAACTCATAGACCATGCTATCTCCCAAAATAAATTTTATTTGATAGTAGGAAGAATTTAACTCTTGCAATGAAGGATATGAAGATCACTACCAGTTTGAAAGCCTCTGTTTTTTATTTGGATGAAAATTTCACAAGTTGTAGCTTTCGATAGCTTGGGCAAGGATTAGAACATCTCATTAACCACCGAAAGATGGAAGATAAGAAGCAGGTGGAAGACCCCTTCAACGGATAAGCGTATTGCTAAACTTTTTACTGCCATCGAAACTTTTTTAAAAAGGGATCAGAGGTGTAGTCCTCTATTACATCGACGTTGCGGAGTTTTAGTTCACTGCGGCACTGCAACTGTGGAGAATAGAGCGACTAAAATTTTCGCCATTGCGGAGAATATAGTGACTAAAAGTTTCGATTCAAACTTCTACTGACCTCCGATAGCAATGAAATTAGATCGAAAGAACTAAGGACTAAGTAGCGGTGAGGCAAAGCTGAAAGGTGCAGCAATGTCAGTGATATGAAGAACTAAATGCCACCGAAGTCAAGTATAAGAAGTCAGAACCACTACTTGATAAGGAGTCGGAACTTGAAAAGACTAACTGTTTAAAAAATAATTCACTAAGGAACCGAAAGGGCAGAAGATATACAGACTATGGGTTCCGCGAGCAGATGAAAACTTCGGCATCAAAACTTGGAATCACTAACGATCGGTGACCTAGTTCCCTAAGGAGCTGCAATGGCGGGAGACAGAAGGACTACGATTCAGTGAGTTTACAATGAAGCTCCTCCGTAGTGTCGGCAGCACAGAGGACTAAAGCTCCGATTCAAACTTCTACTGACCTTCGATAGCGATAAAGCAAAGTCATCGACAGTCAAGCATATAAAGTTTTGAAAAAGAAAAACAACAGAGATAACGCGCATCAACGAATAATGAGACTGTCCATCGATGACATAGAAGACTAATGCCCCAGCGATCAACTTTCGGCAGCAGTAAATTCAGTTTGTTTCACCTCCAAAACTGCGGCAACGTTGAGATTTGGAGCGCGTGTGGGCTAAAGGAAAAAGCTTCTGATTGATGACTGCGGTGACAAGACAGAAAAATCTAGTGGATCAAACAAGAAAAATCACTTCAGCTAACTGTCGATACACTGGCTGTTGGTGGCAATTTCACACTTAACCAGCAGTGGTGACTATCAGCGACCACTTCAGATATTAAAAGTTCGCTCAATGAACTAGATCTTCATAGTAGATAAAAAAAATAGTTAGCAAGGGTTTGAAGCCCTAATTTGGAAAAACTAGCACTTTCAAGTATTTTTTGTGTAAACAGATCAGATTTTCAGGATCTGTGATTTTTTGTAGCATGCTATAAAGCCCATGATTGATTTTATAATAAAGGTTTGACTTCGAGGATTTGTACGCCTATCCTGTTATCAAGCATCTCATCTTGTTTATTCTAAATATAAGCTCTTTTGTTATGATTTGTTGAGCCATATTCTTTATCTCTACTGTACTTATGCCTGAATGTGCATTTACGTCATTTTCAAGTTGATTAATAGCTAATAGCTGTCATCCTATTGGTGAGTTAATGTGATTTGATTTATAAGTACCATCCTTGTTAGCATTTAGCCATTTATATGCATGTGTTATGTGTGTAAGTCTGTGAGCTTGGTGAGTTCTCCAACCCTGCACCTTTTTGTCAAACTACTGAACAAGTTGTACTAAAAGCCTTGTAATTGAGTGAGATTCATGCATGTCTTGAGAGTGGGAGGTTATATAGGTCATCCGACTTGATCCATCTTAGAAAACCCTAAAAATATTTTAAGTTACCAGGCATCCTCGAGTTACAACCTAGAGGAGTTTCCTGGAGTGATAACAAAAGTGGCGTCGTTGCTGGGGAGAGGAGATTGAAGCTTAGCTTCCCTGGGAGATGACATAGATCCGTGCTTTGATGATTGACAAAGCTTGGACACTATTACGGTTGTAATCATCTATCTGGTGACTCCATTGATATAAGGTGGCTTCAAGAAGACCAAGTACCAGAGCAAACCCTAAGGGGCCACCAACAACACCAGTTTCAGATCCAGAAGAAATTTTGAGGATTGCTAGGGATTTAATAAGACAGACCAGCAGTGCTACACAAACAGCTACATCAGGTATTTCAAGAAATATTTCTGCTATTTTTTCTTCTATTGAAGCTCTTAATTCCCAGGAATTTTTAGATACATCAGAAAAATCTAGGGGTTGGGCATCTTGAAGCACTACTGCTTGTGAAGATCCAATTCTTGGTGACTCCACTGGAATAAGTATACCACTGCCTTCTCAGCAAATATTCTCATCAGTGCTTCCTTCCACATCCCTGTCCATACCCATTTCCAAGATGGCTACCCCTCCACTGTCCAAGATGGAAAGGATCCTAGTAGCTAGGTATGCACCCCTAGTGGTTCCAAATCCTCTCACAGCCATGCCTATTGGGGATTATCTCAAGCATATGCCCAATTTTACAGTGGAAGGGGATTTAATTGTTGAATAACATCTAGAGGTTTTTTATAGCTATGCTAAAAATATAAATATAGAACAAGAAGATGTATGGACCAAAGTTTTTGGGCAAAGCCTAGATGGCTAGGCTAGAAAATGGTTTAAGGAACTTCCTACTGGGTCAGTGTTAGGAATAGAGGCCCTATATGATGTTTTCCTAAAGCATTGGGGAGAGAGGAGAGACCACCTCTACTATATCACAGAATTCAGCAACTTGAAAAGAGAAAATGGCGAGTCTGTCTCCAACTTCACTAAGAGATTCAACAACATGTATAGCAAGATACCCACTGAGATTAAGCCCATCGGTACCTCAGCAATGATAACTTATGCAAATTCCTTTGACTCTGACTTCTGCCTACTTCTCAAAGAAAGGAGATCTGCCTCCTTATCACTCATGTAGGATGTTGCCCTAGAGGTAGAGTCAAACATTCTGGCATCTCAGAAGGTTAAAGGGAAGGTAGATAGGAGAAAGCAGCCAATAGACTATAGTGGAAAAGAAGCACCAATTAGCATAATAGTTTCTTCTTACATAATGGTGGTATAATACCACTTACCATATAGATACCAAAAATCCATCATATGAAGGAATATATGTCCCAAATCCCTTCTCAATGGTTTCATATTTACACGGAAACTCCAAATTTCATCCAATGGACAACACACTTTGAGTTATCAACACCACTTTCAACCTTACAAACAAACATCACTCAAAAATAAATTCCATTAGAAAGTAGCACCGGATTTCTATGGACACTACAAGATCATATAACTCATAGACCATGTTATCTCCCAAAATAAATTTATTTTGATAGTAGGAAGAATTAAACTCATGCAATGAAGGATATGAAGATCACTGACAATTTGAAAGCCTCTGTTTTTTATTTGGATGAAAATTTCACAAGTTGTAGGTTTCGGAAGCTTGGGCGAGGATCAAAACATCTCATTAGCCACCAAAAGATGGAAGATAAGAAGCAGCTGGAAGACCCCTTCGGCGGATAGGCGTATTGCTAAAAAAATTTACTACCATCGGAAATTTTTTAAACAGGGATCGGAGGTGTAGTCCTCTATTAAGCTGACGTTGTGAAGTTTTAGTTCACTGCAGCGTCGCAACTGTGGAGAATAGAGTGACTAAAAGTTCCAACACTGCAAATAATATAGTGACTAAAAGTTTTGATTCAAACTTCTACAGACCTCCAATAGCGATGAAATTAGATCGGAAGAACTAAGGACTAAGTAGTGATGAGGCAAAGCTGAAAGGTGTAGCAATGTCGGTGATATGAAGAACTAAATGTTGCTGAAGTCAAGTATCAGAAGTCAGAACCACTACTTGATAAGGCATCAGAACTTGAAAAGACTAATTGTCGGCAAAATAATTCACTAAGGAACTGAAAGGGTAAAAGATTTACAAACTACGGGTTCCGCGAGCAGATGAAAACTTCGGTGTTGGAACTTGGAATCACTAACGATCGGCGAGCTAGTTCCCTAAGGAGCCGCAACGGTGGGATACAAAAGGACTACGACTCGACGAGTTTACAACGAATCTCCTCCGCAGTTTCAGTGGCACAGAGGACTAAAGCTTCGATTCAAACTTCTACTGACCTCCGATAGCGATAAAGCAAAGTCACCAACAGTCAAGCATATAAAGTTTTGAAAAAGAAAAACAATAGAGATAACACGCATCGATGAATAACGAGACTATCCATAGGTGGCATAGAAGACTAATGCCTCGTCGATTAACTTCTGGCATTGGTAAATTCAGTTTGTTTCACCTCAGAAACTACGGCAACGTGGATATTTGGAGTGCCGATGGGCTAAAGGAAAAAGCTTCCGATCGACGACTGCGGTGACAAGACATAAAAATTCAATGGATTAAACAAGAAAAATCACTTCAGTTAACTATCGATACACTGGCTGTTGGCGGCAATTTCACACTGAACCAGTAGTGGTGACTATCAACGACCACTTCAGTTTTTAAAAGTTCGCTCAATGAACTAGATCTTGATAATAGATAAACAAATAGGTAACAAGGGTTTGAATCCCTAATCTGGAAAAACTAGCACTTTCAAGTATTTTTTGTGTAAACAGATCATATTTTCAGGATCTGTGATTTTTTATAGAAGGCTATAAAGCCCATGATTGATTTTATAATAAAGGTTCGACTTCGGGGATTTGTAAGCCTATCCTGTTATCAAGCATCTCATCTTGTTTATTCTAAATATAAGCTCTTTTATTACTATTTTTTCAACCATATTCTTTATCTCTACTGTACTTATGCCTGAATGTGTATTTAGGTGATTTTCAAGTTGATTAATAGCTAATAGCTGTCATCCTATTGGTGAGTTAATGTGGTTTGATTTATAAGTACCATCCTTGTCAGGATTTAGCCATTTATATGCATGTGTTATGTGTGTAAGTTTGCCAGCTTGGTGAGTTCTCCATCCCTACACCTTTTTGTCAAACTACTGAACAAGTCGTAACTAAAAGCCTTGTAATTGAGTGAGCTTCATGCATGTCTTGAGAGTGGGAGGTTATATAGGTCATCCGAATTGATCCATATCAAAAAACCCTAAAAATATTTTAAGTTACCAAGCATCCTCGAGTTACAACATAGAGGAGTTTCCTGGAGTGATAACAAAAGTGGCGTCGTTGCCAGGGAGAGGAGATTGAAGCTCAGCTTCCCTAGGAGACGACATAGATCCGTGCTTTGATGATAGACAAAGATTGGACACTATTATGGTCGTAATCATTTATCTGGCGACTCCATTGATATAAGGTGGCTTCAAGAAGACCAAGTACGAGAGAAAACCCTAAGGGGCCACCAACAACACCAGTTTCAGATCCAGAAGAAATTTTGAGGAAAGTTAGGGCTTTACTAAGACAGACCAGTAGTGCTGCACAAACAGCTACATTAGGTATTTCAAGAAATCTTGTTGCTATTTTTTCTTCTGTTGAAGCTCTTGATTCCCAGGAATTTTTAGATACATCAGAAAAATATAGGGGTTAGGGATCTTCAAGCGCTGCTACTTGTGAAGATCCAATCCCTGGTGACTCCACTGGGATAAGTATACCACCTCCCTCACAGCAAATATCCTCATCAGCGCTGCCTTCCACATCCCTATCCATACCCATTTCCAAGATGGCTACCCCTCCACTATCCAAGATGGAAAGGATCCTAGTAGCTAGGTATGCACCCCTAGTGTTGTCAAATCCTCTCACAGCCATGCCTACTGGGGATTATCTCAAGTATATGCCTAAGTTTATAGGGGAAGGGGACTTCACTGCTGAAGAACATCTAGAGGCTTTTTATAGCTATGCTGAAATATAAATATAGAACAAGAAGATGTATGGACCAAAGTTTTTGTGCAAAGCCTAGATGGCTAGGCTAGAAAATGGTTTAAGGAATTGCCTGGTGGGTCAGTGGTAGGCATAGAGGCCCTAGATGAAATTTTCCTAAATCATTGGGGAGAGAGGAGAGACCACCTCTACTATATCACAGAATTCAACAACTTGAAAAGAGAAAATGGTGAGTCTGTCTCCAACTTCACCAAGAGATTCAACAACATGTATAGCAAGATCCCCACTGAGATTAAGCCCATTGGTACCTCAGCAATGATAACTTATGCAAATTCCTTTGACTCTAACTTCTACCTACTTCTCAGAGAAAGGAGGTCTTCCTCCTTATCACTGATGTAGGATGTTTCCCTAGAGGTAGAGTCAAACATTCTGGCATCTCAGAAGGTCAAAGGGAAGGTAGACAGGAGAAAGCAGCTAGCAGACTATAGTGGGGCTTCTGCATCAGAGAACAAGATTGAAAAAATGACCAAAATTTTAGATAACCTAACTGCTGAAATGTCTAAATTGAAGGACCAAGGATATCTGCCACTGAGAGGTAAGGGGCGAAGTGACTTTGCTCCTCGAAACCCAAATTTTGTTCCTTATAGAAGAGGAAAGCCCCTTGTTTAGATTCTCAAAAGGGAGAGAAATCAAGGGGAATACCAGAGGGTAAGAGCTCCATTTCAAAATGTTGTATTAGAAGAAGAGCTAGAATTCATCGAAGAAGAAAGAGAAGCTAAAGACAATATCCACTACATGGAGGACGAGGTGGACTATTCTTTTCTGACACAGGTAGAATATGAGGAAGCCCTAATTGATGAGCAGATCACTGAAGAGGTTGATGTTTAGGAAGGTTACCAACTGAGGTCTAGGTTGGTTGCTCTCCTCAAGAAGAATGTTGTACCTGTCAAGCAGCCTGCTGCACCTGCTAGAAAGGTTGTTGTTTTACCAAAGAAAGTGGTTGTTCCATCCAAAGCATTGCATAAACCGGCGCCTTCAGCCACACTTGATCAAGTCCAACTCAAACCTACATCTCATGAGGTAAGGTTTCTAGATAGGCTGCATTATTCTTTCAACCTTGAGTCTAAAATCCAAAAATTGAAAATCCCTTTCCCTTTAATTGAGCTAATGAAAAATGACGCCTTCAAGTCCTCCATTCTGAATTCCCTTCAGCCCAAGGTGCACATTGACACTAACTTGGTGAACCTGCAAGATGACAAGCCTATTGTAACCTTGGGCCCCATGATCAAAGACCTAAAAGACTCCTTTCCACCATTTTATATATCCTTGAACATCCATGATAAAATCCTCCATAACTGTCTGTTGGATTCAGGAGCCTCTCATAACCTAATGCCAAAGGTTGTGATGGATGAGATTGGCCTCAGCATCACCAAGACCTACCATGATTTATTCTCCTTTGACTCTAGGAAGTTCAAGTTCATGGGCCTCATCAAAGACCTTGTTGTAAACTTAACTCAGCTACCTTTGAAAAGCGTAATAATGCACATTGTGGTGGCTGATATTCCTCCAAAATTCGGTTTCTTTCTATCCCGGTCATGGAGTAAAATATTAGGTGGCACCCTTCAAATGGATCTCACGTATGCCACCATTCCCATGTTCGGAGGGGAGACTAAGAGACTGTATAGTGAAAATCAGCTAGCATACATCATAAGCAAGGAGAGCCGCTCAGTGAATCACCCAATCTACGCCATGGACACCAATTTCAGATCCTGCATTTTGCAAATATATGATAATCAGCAAACATCAGTCCAGCTCATTGAGCCCACACATCCGCATCCCGAATAAGTCATGATAGCAATCTGGACCATGTATTTTGATGGGGATAGCACTCAAAACTCAGCAGGCACGGGTATAGTCTTGATCTCCATGTCTAAGGAAAAAATTCACCTATCTTATAAGCTCTATTTCAAAACCACCAACAACGTAGCAGAATATGAATCTGTGCTGCTAGGAGTTAAAGTGGGAAAGGAGATGGGGATCATGTGTGTGAATATTTTCGGGGACACAGACCTCATCATACATCAGGTCAACAACACTTTTCAGACGAAAAATATCATACTGAAGGCCTATAGGGACTAGGTATGTAAACTCAGAGACTCCTTTATGTCATATATTCCTAGGTATTTGAATCACCTGGCTGATTCCTTGGCCGTCTTTGCAGGTTTGTTTGTTCCTCCTTTACCCCCTAGGCTCAGCTATGATGTTTAGGTCAAGTACAGACCCTCTCTGCTAGACAATGTAAAATTTTGGAGGGTGTTTGAAAATGATGGGGAGCTTAGTAAATTCCTTCAGCTAGTGGATGAATTCTCTAACATACACATAGACCAGGAAAACCTTAACCTGGAGGAATCCAAGTAGCTCAAGTTAAAAGATAAAGTGACTGAACACATTATTGTCCAATTGCCCAGCAACTACATACCCCAGGGTCTAGTACCACTGGAAGAACTGTTTGATCACAATGACATCCCTTTCAAGCCTGCCAAAAGGGAGCTAGATCCTACTATCCAAGAGCAAAACATAGGCAGCCAAATCCATCCAAAATTGATAAATCTATCCACTAGGCTGATTGCTGAACAGAAGTCTAAATTTTGCAGCTTGATAAAAGAGTTTGCTGATGTCTTTGCATGGGAGTATAGTGACCTAAAAATATATAACACCAACATCATCCAGCACAGGATTCCTTTGGAGAAGGGTGCCATTCCTTTCAAACAGAAGTTGAGACCCATCATCCCTCTTCTATTACCAGTAATTGAGAAAGAGATCCACAAACTCCTCAAAGCCAATATCATAATCCCCATTAGGTATTCCAAGTGGATTGCAAATCTAGTAGTGGTAAGAAAGAAAAATGGAGAAATCAGGTTGTGTGTGGATTTTAGAAACCTGAATAAGTGTTCCAAAAAAGACAACTACCCACTGCCCAAGATGGAACATCCGCTGCAGAAAGTCTCAGGGGCCAGGGTCATGTCCTTCCTTGATGTCTTATTCAGATACAACCAAGTTGTTGTGCACCCAGATGACCAAGAGAAGACTGCCTTTACCACCCCCTGGGGCACCTTCATGTACGCTAAAATGCCATTTGTGTTAATGAATGTTGGGGCTACTTTTCAGAGAGCTATGGACCTAGATTTTGTAGGGATAAAAGATAAATTTGTGCTGATTTATTTGGATGACTTACTAGTTTACTCTCACAGCCATCATGACCACTTGCAACATTTAAGGAAGGTATTTCTGAAGTGCAAAAGGTATGGAATATCACTGAACCCCAAGAAGTCCCAGTTTGCACTCAATGAAGGAAAGATCCTATGCCACATAGTTTCAACTGAAGGTGTAAAGATCGATCCGGTAAGAGTGGAGGAAATTCAGCAGCTGTCAATACCAAGGTCAAAAAGAGACATTCAGTCCTTTTTAGGCAACATGAACTTTGTCAGGAGATTCATTCCAAATTTCTCCGAGCTAGTAAAACACATAACAACCATGCTAAAAAGGGATGCGGAAATCAAGTGGACTGACCAAGCAAGAAATTCTTTTGAAGACATTAAGAAATCCATCATGGAGACCCCAACCCTGATTAGTCCTGACTACACCAAGAATTTTTACATTTTCTCTTTTACATCTTATGACACAGTGGCAGCTGTACTATTACAAAAGAATGATGAAGGTATTGATCATCCAATTGCTTTCTTCAGCAGAACCCTGAGAGATGTTGGGCTGAAGTATGACCCAATTGAGAAGTAGGCTTATGCTCTCATAAAATCTTTGAAGACTTTCAGAATCTATATTCTCCATGCAAAGGTCATTGCATATGTCCCTTCAACTACTGTGAAGGATGTTTTGACTCAACTTGACATTGATGGGAAGAGAGCTAAATGGATTGCCAAAATCATTGAGTTTGATGTAGAGGTGAAACCCACCAAGTTGGTAAATGGATTAGGTCTGGCCAAACTTATGGCCAAAGAAAACTGTGAACTGATGGGAATAAATTTCACATGTGTTAGATCAGCAAAGGTGCAGACTATGGTAGCAACTAAAACATAAGTAAATCAAGATCAGAATAATAGTCCACCAATAGCTGAGAACATATCTTCATGTGAGTGGTACTCAGGTATCATTCAATTTTTTCTTAAATTAGAAGTTTCTCCTAATCTCACTCCTAACCAAGCACGAGCTCTTAAGTTGAAATCTATTAAGTTTTGCATAATTGACAAACTGCTGTACTGGAGGGATCAGTCTGGGATTTTGTTAAGGTGTCTAGATAAAGTGGAAGTAGAGCAGGTCATGCATAAATTTCATTCCCGTACATGTGGAGGCCACCATTGTTGGAAAACCACAGCCCATAAGATCTTAAAAGCAGGATACTATTGGCCACTTCTCTTTGCTGATGTATGCCTTTTTGTAAGGGCCTGTGACCAATATCAAAGATTTATAGGGAAGCAGCAGCTCAATTCCTTACCCCTTAGGCCTGTTACAGTGAATGGGCCTTTCCAGCAATGGGGTCTAGATTTCATAGGTGAAATAAATCCATATTCTAGTGGAAAACATAAATGGATATTAGTAGCCACTGACTACTTTACCAAATGGATAGAAGCAATACCCACCAGAAATGCCGCCCACCAAGTCATCATGATATTTTTATATGAGAACATCTTCAGCACGTTTGGTTTCCCAGTAAGGTTAGTGACTGATAATGCACCCGCTTTTAAAGCTGGGGCATTAGTTAAAATGTGTGAATCAATGGGTATTCAACTAGTGCACTCCACATCCTATTACCCACAAGGCAATGGCCTGGCTGAGTCATCCAACAAAATCTTAGTCAGAATCATCAGGAAACTGCTAGAGACAAATTAGAAAAGCTGGGATTCAAAACTTAAGTTTGCTTTATGGGCTGATAGGGTAACAGACAAAAGATCCATAGGGACTTCTCCAGTCAAGTTATTTTATGGCACTGAGGCCATCTTTCCCATCCAACTCATCCTTCCAGTGGCAAAGTTCTTTTAGGAAGAGGAAGATGAACCAAATGATATGATGAGAAGGATGATGGATTTGGTGGAGTTACAGCAGATCAGGGAGCAAGTTGTAGGAAAATCAGAGGCTCATCAATAGAGGATAAAGGGCATGTTTGAAAAAAGAGCAAAGGAAGACAACTTCCAGGTCGAAGATTGGGTCCTCAAGTGGGATGTTGTCAGTTAGAACAGGGGGAAACATGGAAAATTTGACTCTTTATGGATTGGCCCTTTTGTTATAGACTAGGTATATGAGAATAACACCTTCAAATTGCAGAATCTGGAAGGTGAAGAGGTATTCGATGGCCCAATAAATGGGCAGCTCCTAAAAATCTATTTTATTTGAGGCTCTGAGGCCTTATGATTGTAAATTAGTAGATAGTAGGCTTTTTTGCTTTCAAAATAAGAATCCATGCCCAATGGAACAATAAAGAATAGTTTCAAGTTACTTAGTTTCTTTTAGGAAAAGGAATTTTGGTCTGGGGTTCTTGGGACCTCATAGGGAGGTTCCCATCCCTGAGTAGGAGCGAGATGTTATCTCCCAAAATAAATTTATTTTGATAGTAGGAAGAATTTAACTCATGCAATGAAGGATATGAAGATCACTGACAGTTTGAAAGACTCTATTTTTTATTTGGATGAAAATTTCATAAGTTGTAGCTTTCGATAGCTTGGGCGAGGATCAGAACATCTCAGTAGCCACCGAAAAATGGAAGATAAGAAGCAGGTGGAAGACCTCTTCGGTGGATAGGCGTATTGATAAAAATTTTACTGCCATCGAAACTTTTTTAAACAGGGATCAGAGGTGTAGTCCTCTATTACACCGACATTACAGAGTTTTAGTTCATTGTGGCACTGCAACTGCAGAGAATAGAGTGACTAAAAGTTTCACCAATGCGGATAATATAGTGACTAAAAGTTTTGATTCAAACTTCTACTGACCTCTGATAACAATGAAATTAGATCAGAAGAACTAAGGACTAAGTAGCGGCGAGACAAAGATGAAAGGTGCTGCAATGTTGGTGATATGAAGAACTAAATGCCATTGAATTCAAGTATCATAAGTCAAAACCACTACTTGATAAGGCGTCGAAACTTGAAAAGACTAACCGTAAGCAAAATAATTCACTAAGGAACCGAAAGGGTGGAATATATACAGACTACGGGTTCTATGAGCAGATGAAAACTTCGGTGTCGAAACTTGGAATCACTAACGATCGGCGAGCTAGTTCTTTAAGGAGACACAATGGTGGGAGACAGAAGGACTACGAATTGACGAGTTTACAATGAAGCTCCTCCGCAGTGTCAGCAACATAGAGGACTAAAGCTCTGATTCAAACTTCTACTGACCTCCGATAGCGATAAAGCAAAGTTTTCGATAGTCAAGCATATAAAGTTTTAAAAAAGAAAAGCAACAACGATAACACGCATTAGCGAATAACAAGACTGTCCATTGGCAGCATAGAATACCAATGCCCCATCAATCAACTTTCGGCAGTGGTAAATTTAGTTTGTTTTACCTCCAAAAATGCGGCAATGTTGAGATTTGGAGCACTGGTGGGCTAAAGGAAAAAGCTTTTGATCGGCGACTACGGTGAGAAGACAGAAAAATCTAGCAGATTAAACAAGAAAAATCACTTCAGTCAATTGTCGATACACTGGTTGTGGCAGAAATTTCACACTGAACCAGAAGTGGTGACTATCAGTGGTCACTTCAGTTATTAAAAGTTCGCTCAATGAACTAGATCTGCATAGTAGATAAACAAATAGTTAGCAAGGGTTTGAAGCCCTAATCTAGAAAAACTAGCACTTTCAAGTATTTTTGGTGTAAACAAATCAGATTTTCAGGATCTGTGATTTTTTGTAGAAGGATATAAAGCCTATGATTGATTTTATAATAAAGGTTCGACTTCGGGGATTTGTAATCCTATCCTGTTATCAAGTGTCTCATCTTGTTTATTCTAAATATAAGCTCTTTTGTTATGATTTGTTCAGCCATCTTCTTTATCTCTACTATACTTATGCTTGAATGTGCATTTAGGTGATTTTCAAGTTGATTAATAACTAATAGTTGTCATCCTATTGGTGAGTTAATGTAATTTGATTTATAGGTACCATCCTTGTTAGGATTTAGCCATTTATATGCACGTGTTATGTGTGTAAGTCTGCCAGCCTGGTGAGTTCTCCATCACTGCACCTTTTTGTCAAAATACTGAACAAGTTGTAACTAAAAGCCTTGTAATTGAGTGAGCTTCATGCATGTCTTGAGAGTGGGAGGTTATATCGGTCATCCGACTTGATCCATATCAGGAAACCCTAAAAATATTTTAAGTTACCAGGAATCCTCGAGTTACAAACTAGAGGAGTTTCCTAGAGTGATAACATACCAAGTGGACTACAAGCTATATTTGTCATATCAATCCAAGATTCATTATATCTTTCATGTGTCTTCTCAAGGAGTTTGTAATGTCCCTAGTTTTGACCCCTTGGCACAAACTAGGTAAATGATGTAATATCCTTGATTATTGTAAAGAACATGCTGAGGAGCTCAAGGTAAAGGCCCAACCATGGATATACCAAATATATACGTATATCAGCAAGTAAATATGGTTAGTGAACTATGCGCTGGTAAAAGCACATTGGAATTGCAATATGATGTACATATGCACAATAATAATAAAGGAACCACAACTGGCTATGCAAGGAAACAAGAAAAGGGGGCATGATTTTCCAAGGTTAGGAAAGCGTGTATTAATCCATGAATCCAATAGGTGAAATCCAAGTGTCCAAGAGAGGACATAAGATCCATCATTTGTCAAGTTGACTCATGTGTCCTAGTAATTTAATGCTTCCAAGAGGGAGGTAATTGAGATTGTTATTGTATTAAGGAAAGGAAGGTCCGGGTCTGAGTTTTCTTGTGCCTATTTCCTTTTCAAACTGGGAATATGGATTGCTTATTGAGTAAGTGATAAATCGAATTGAATTCATCCTTAAATTATTTTCCCATTGGAAGTCGATGTAGAGAGTTTTGTTGGTCTAAGTAACCTAACCTCTTCAACCTCTCATATCCAGGAGTGTGTCATGTGGTTGTGGGAAGTCGAACTTCATTTTTAGTGTGTCTATCCATGTGTTTTTTGGAAAAATAGATGGTTCTAATTTCTAGTTTATGGTCATGAATGTAAGTAAAAGAGAACTTTTGTGAATGTCATTTCTATGTATTTCCCTTACTATACTAGGTCTCAAGTGGATCATAGAATTCCTTAGCCATTGAATTGTGCATGTGCACCTTGAAGTAGTGTTGTATTTCATCATTCTCAGACTATTCCCAATATTGTTTGAGTATATATAAAAATGATGAAGTTTCTTGTGAATCCTTTGTAGTGTGCCCAACTATCATAATCACACCCAAAATTGTTGAATCCTTCCCTGGTTTCAGTCACACACCATATATCCATGGTTACTTGTTGTTGGATGTTATCATGAGTATGGTACCATGTTGGTCATGTTATAACCTACGTGTTCAGTTGGGAAGTGATTGGAGTGAATCCTCAAAAGGAATTTGGTTGTTCACAAACAAGATTTGTAATCCTTGAAAGATAGAACCTTTTTCTAGACAATTCACGGTTTGAATGGTATTTCTACACACACATTGAATAACACCTGGAGTAAGCTAACACCTAAGAGGTTATTGAGTTGTAAGGGATACCTTCTTAGTGTTGTGTGGGGAGGGTAATGTGGACCCCAAGCTAGCCAAGTCTATGCAAAGTGTCTACAATTCTAGAGGTAAACCAGATATGATTGTTTTCCATTATTTTTTCTATAACCATGAAATGTTAATAGAGTGGTATGGAATTGGCATATCCCCACATTTTGATCTCCAGAAGTGTTGACGTTGCCTAGCACCAAGGGGGTCAAAAGATGCATTAAATAAATTAACCTAGGATATTTTATTTAAATGTCACTTAGGAGGCATGTACTTGGTATATTAATCGTCATTAAGTATTATTATGCAATTAATTAGGTGGAAAATAAGTTTCCATTAATAGGAGGGCCACTTGGGCAAGCCAACTTGCCAAGGGAAAATTAGAAACTGTAGGACAAAATCAACCAGACATGAAAAGGGAAAGTGCCAAAATATATGAAAAAAGCAGTCAAATACAAAAGAGGCAACAATTGACAAAGGAGGGTGTAATTTCCTTTTTGGAGTTCAGTCACAAAAATAGGAAAGCCAAGAAAAGTTGTCATAAGGAAAAATAACAACTATGGGTCAAGGAAAGCGAAGTTTCCAAATTGGATGAAGGTGGATGAAAGGGAAACATATTTTTTTGTCTTACACATGCTAATTTCCTCAAGGAGGGTGAATTTGTGGCTAGGGTTAGGGTTTAGCAAGTGGTAACTTGCTTAACAAGTGATTGACTTGCTCAACAAGTCACCTAGGTTTATTTAAAGAAAATTGGAGATCCATTTCTCAGTTTGGATGTTTATTATGTTTATTTGTATGAATCTAATTCTTCCTTGCTAAGTGTTGTGCCTTAGGTTCTTGGGAGATGTGCCCCAAGGTTCTCATTCCCTCTCTCCTCTTCCCCTCTTTTCCCCTTCTCATTGTAGGTTACATGGGAGATATGGATCAACATCTCTGATTTGATTCAGAATTTTTAATCAGCATACATCCATCCATTACTATACATCATATTTCATTAACAGGTCCAATATTTTTCAATATCTAAGGGTTCAAACCTCCATGCCCTTCCTTGTATTATGTCAATAAAATACATTGTAATGATGCACAATGTTGAAGAGAGTGTTATAGTTAATTGATGAGAGTAATTTCAAATTTATTGGTTGTAATATGATATCATAAACATTATATGCAATTTTTATTCCAATCTTATTCGAAATGGCTGAGATTTACTCATTTTAAGTCAACCTAGTCTAGATTTGCATTGGAAAATAACTAGTTTTACTGTAACTCCCATATTTAGACTTGTATGAATCCAAATAACTCCATTATTTTTATGATGAGTCATTAAAATAAATATATAAGTCCCCCAATTCCAAAACAGAGAATCCAAACCTCTCTTAACCTATTTGTAAAGGCTTGAATATGGAGCTAGTGAGTTGCCCGACAAGCTAGTCTCACCTTTACAACTTGCAGAATATTTTCCTTTCCCTTTGCTCTATTATTAAAATTAATGAACCTTTATTTATGATATATTAATTCTGTAACAAACCTCTGCAAGTTTCCAGAAGCCCCTGGTTGAAACAGACCAAACTACTCTCCTTAGTTTCACGGTTTGGCTGCCCAGAAGCATGGTAGTAGGTTTCTGCAATGTGGAATCTGAACCCTAAATGGCACTAGATATAAATGTGTCATGGGAGATTAAATTCCATGTCTTACATCTCTTATTTTTCTGGCCACTTGTCACTCATTTTTCTTGCAGAATCTCCCATAAGAAACCCCTTATTTGCCCAGTCTGAGAAGTCATTGTGTAAATTAATTCAAGTTCAAAAATTTTAATATAATTTATCGAATTGAAGAGTGTTCAGGTCTGTACACCAGAATTGGGACATCATAGTGTTATTAGAGCTCTTTCCTTGGATCATCTTGTGGAAAGAAATCTCTCACTGAAGAAATTTGCAGCCATGTCATACTATGAGGATGACTATGATGAGCAGTATGAAGAATACTACAGAAGATATGAAGAAGAAGAAATCCTCTATGTTCACGGAGGCATACTAAAACATGAATATGATGAATACTATTGGACATCAAATGGGGAAGGGATCAAATCTGATTCTCCAATGGTTAAGAAAAAATTGGCAGAGATCATTGAAGCATGTGAGAACATGCCTCATTGCTATGAGGACTATCTAGCTTTGGGTAGGAATATTTGTGCAAACCTTTCTTTTGGAGAATATATTTATTTCAATTATATATTCTGTCCCAAGCATGATTATGGGAATTATTTCATGATCAGCAAGCCGTCCATAAAGGAACCAGGTTGTTCCACCTCCTTGAAAAAAGAAGAAGAAGAAGGAACCAAAGGTGAAGATTCCTCAAAGACATCTGCATATTCAAGATTTAAGAGTTTTTTTGGTTTTTCTTTGAACAAAGATTCTGAATATTGTGACATGATTACCCCTAAATATGAAAAAGTCTCAAGTTTCTTAGGGGATAATAAAAATGAGGAAGATGAATATATCCATAAAGTGAAGTGCAAATCATCACAATGTGGTTGCATAGGAGGAGAAGTTGAAGAGGAATGCACTTCAAGATTCTTGGTGGGTGATCTCCGGATCACTACTCAAGGTTTTGGGCAGTGAGACATATTTTGGATCAGATCCAAAAGAGGTACACAAATCAAATTTACAGTCACCTTCTAAGCCACATAATGAAGATAAAAGCAAGACCACACCGCTTGGGTGCGAAGCAGAAATTTTGGTGGAAGAGCAGGCCACCATAGTATCTATACATGAAGATGGTAATGTTAAGAATATGGATAATAAAAGTTCTGATTTTTGCAGCATCCATGTACACCTACAACCATCTTATCCATGTAAATATAAAAAGTCTTCACTTGTATCTGAGCATTGCAAAAGGAAGGCCAATTGTGAGGAAGATAAATTCACTCATATTTTCCCTGTAGGTGATCACACAATCAGTGCAAAGAAGGGTGATATTGTCAATGCGGATAATATGGCGAAGGAATATTTTGTATCAGATCCAAAAAAAAGAATAAATATCATACTTGAATTCATTATTCGAATTTCCCAATGAAGTGGAAGACAAGCCCCCACCAGCTAGGTGTGAACTAGGAAATATGAAGGAGAAAAATATGGTGCAAAGGGATGCACACATTTCTGAAATTTGGACTCTCTTGCAGCATGATGACGTTGCATCCACATCAGAGGAGAGGCTTGAACTCACTGAGAATCCAAATCCCACTATCACCATTGTGAAGAGCTATGAGCCATCTAGTCTTGCAGGTGAGAAAGAAGAAAGACAGATTCATAAAGAGAAGTGCAAGTCACAACAAGAAAATTGTAGGAAAGAAGAAGGGGGTGATTTTCCTCAAGAACCCCATTCATTTACTTGGCCTTTGAAAATGGATGAAAATAATATTCAAAATTCTTTACAACTTCTCCAAGACACACACTCTTCAGTGGAACACTAGTGTTGGATAGTTGCTTCATTGGAAGATCAATCTTCTCTTGAATCCAAGGAGGAGATGTGGAAGGCATTGTCTACAATACAAGGGGAATTATTACAATTTCTTTCTGATAGATCTTAATTGATTGATCTTACTGATGTGTTTCATGGAGCATCCTTGAAGGATGGAGAATAAATTTGCAAACTCACACAAGAATTGTTGACCACCCAAGATTCCTTGAAGAGCACTCAATGTGCACTCAAAGAATCCAAGATGGAGATAGAGAAACTTCATGAGAAGTTGCAAAGGTATTACCTACCCTCCTACACACCATTCAGCCATATTCACAAGGATGATTGCATTCTTAAACAAAGGGAGGAATCTCATGAGATGGTGGATCATGAGATGCACTTAGATTTGCAGGTGCTTATGAAAAGCTATGAGGAAGAGAATAGTGGACAAGCACTCATTGAGGTTGAGGGGAAGGATGAAGTGTTCTTCTCTACCAGAAAGATGGATGATCACATTCCATATGGATCAGAAAATAAAAGTGCTTATTCATCCATTTATTGGGTGGATAGAGACATATTTGGAATGAAGACCTTGAGAGGTAAATTTTTTTATTTTTGCAATAATTGTTTTGTTGTGACTGAATTTGTCTTGACATCTGAATAGTAACAAAGACTTATTTTGCAGCTATTATATCCCTCCCATACAAATGCACATGAGGTGCATTCCTATTTTCATGTGCTTGAGGAGTTTGAGGTCAAGCAATATGAAGATCAAGCACCTGCATGGCTCCTAAGAGATTATGAGTTGCCTCTAGGAAAATGTTGTACAATTTTGGAGGAGGCACATGATCACACTGTCACTCAGAAAACTAATTGAGAAATTTGTGGATCCATTATCTTCATTGATGATCATTGTATGGATTTGGCACACAATTCTTCACCCCACACTTCTATTTCAGCCACATCATGTGGGGATGAAAATTGGGTGAAAGGATTTTTTCTGTTGATGCCACAAGAGGAGCATTATACTTCCACTCTTCCAGTTGAGGTATTGATGGTCAAACCATGTGGTTTGACAAGTGCATTATTAGTAGATGAATTATTCCTACCTAAATAATTTAGAATGAAAGCTTGTCCATCCATTGATTGGGTGGCTAGACACATGATTGAGATGTGTGCACTAGAGGGTAAACATATTGCTTGCATGAATGGAGAGACATTGGACACATCAAATAAATTGTACGAGCAATGGGATGAGCATGTATGGCTGCTATATGATGCTTTCAGTATACATGGAGGGGCATGGGATAACCTCCTATGTATTCATAACAACAGTGACATGAGTTCCAATGCTAGCTTGCATATGGATTTTCATACTTTAGAGAGGCTCAAGATGATTTGGTCCTGTATTAAGGAATTCCATGTCTGGTGGGAGAGTTTAAAAAAATTTCAGTTTGGCATGGGGAGAGATGAGCTTCCAGTATGGTGGTATGATTTTCATAACCTCATTTTCATCCTCTACAATGATAAAATTTTGTTTTTTATACTGATGGGTGGAAGGAGGCAGATAAAACCATGGGATCTCGACATTCTTAGGAATGAAATAGTTCAAAAGGTGGCAACAAAAATTGGGTCCTTATAGAGGACGCAGTGGGATCCGAGAATTCCACTCAGCTACCTTAACTGGGTTAGCAATTTTTCTAAAGGAAGTGTTATAAGGGAAATGACTATGATCAGAGTGGTGCAGCAGAAACATGGTGGACAAATTTGCAGCACTCTGTGGTGCTTCTGCTTGAGGAAAAGCAGACTTGGGAGGGGAGGACTATCATATATCCACATTTTGATCGCCATAAGTGTTGACCTTGCCTAGAACCAAGGGGGTCAAAAGATGCATTAAATAAATTAACCTAGGATATTTTATTTAAATGTCACTTAGGAGGCATGTAATTGGTATATTAATTGTCATTAAATATTATTATGAAATTAATTGGGTGGAAAATAAGTTTCCATTAACATGAGGGCCACTTGGGCAAGCCAACTTACCAAGGTAAAATTAGAAACTATATGACAAATCAACCAGACATGAAAAGGGAAAGTGCCAAAATATATGACAAAAGCAGTCAAATACAAAAGAGGCAACAATTGACAAAGAAGGGTGCAGTTTCCTTTTTGGAGTTTAGTCATAAAAATAGGAAAGCCAAGAAAAGTTGTCATAAGGAAAAATAGCAACTATGGGTCAAGGAAAGAAAAGTTTCCAAATTGGATGAAGGTGGATGAAAGGGAAACATATTTCTTGTCTTACACATGCTAATTTCCTCAAGGAGGATGAATTTGTGGCTAGGGGCAGGGTTTAGCAAGTGGTAACTTGCTTAACAAGTGATTGACTTGCTCAACAAGTCACCCAGGTTTATTTAAAGACAATTGGAGCTCCATTTCTCAGTTTAGATGTTTATTATGTTGATGTTTATGAATATAAGGCTTCCTTGTGGAGTATTGTGCCTTGGGTTCTTGGGAGATGCGCCCCAAGGTTTTCATTCCCTCTCTCCTCTTCCCCTCTTTTCCCATTCTCATTGCAAGTTACATGGGAGATATGGAGCAGCCTCTCTGAGTTGATTCAATATTTTTTAGAAGCCTACAGCAATCCATTACTGTACATCATATTTCATTAACAGGTCCAAGAGTTTTCAATATCTAAGGGTTCAAACCTCCATGCCCTTCCTTGTATTATGTTAATAAAATACATTGTAATGATGCACAATGTTGAAGAGAGTGTTATAGTTAACTTATGAGAGTAATTTCAATTTTATTGGATGTAATATGATATCATAAACATTATCTGTAATTTTTATTCCAATCTGATTCGAAATGGCTGAGATTTACTCATTTTATGTCAACCTAGTCTAGATTTGCATTGGAAAATAACTAGTTTGACTGTAACTCCCTTATTTCGACTTGTATGAATCCAAATAACTCCATTATTTTTCTTATGAGTCATTAATAGACATATATAGCTCCCCGAATTCCAAAATAAAGAATCTGAACCTCTCTTACCTTATTTGTAAAGGCTTGAATATGGAGCGAGTGAGCTGGCCGACGAGCTAGTCTCACCTTTACAACTTGCATAATATTTTCCTTTGACACTACTATATTATTAAACTTAATGAACCTTTATTTATGATATACTAATTCTGGAACAAACCTCTACAAGTTTCCAGAATCCCTTGGTTGAAACAGACCAAACTACTCTCCTTAGTTTCACGGTTCGGTTGCCCAGAAGCATGGTAGTAGGTTTCCGCAGTGTGGAATCTAAAACCTAAATGGAACTATATATAAATGTGTTAGTAGAGAGGAAATTTCATGTATGACATCTCTTATTTTTTTTTCCACTTCTCACTCCTTTTTTCTTGCAAAATTTCCCAGAAGAAACCTCTTATTTGCCCAGTTCGAGAAGTCATTGTGTAAATTAATTCAAGTTCAGAAATTTTAATATAATCTATAGAATTGAAGATTGTTCAGGTCTGTATACCAGACTTGGTACATCACAACTTATAGGGGTGTATTTTGTTTGGAAGTGCACCAGCTTCCAACTCAATCCCGTGTTCAATGCCACGGTCTAGTGGCTTGCCATGTGGAAGGTCTTCAAAAACCCTCCTATGCTTTTGCAACAATTTTTTTATGTCTTTGGGCCAGGATAAAACTTTGGTATTTTTTCCCTCAATGGTGAATTGACATTCAACATCCCACTCAATGTCTCCATGCCTCATAACAGATCTCATACTTTTTGCAGAAATTACTTGGTTGGGATAAGTATTCATACCTTTCAATACCACTGATTTTCCTTTAGCATCCTTGAAACTTATTTGTAGTATCTGGTAATTTACAGAGTGCTCCCCAATAGAGTACAACCATTACACTCCCAACAGCATGTTGGTGTCTGCTACATTGACAACATAAAAGTTGTCTTTCATAGTATAGTCACCTATGTTTACTTGCAGATCTGGGATCCATTGATTACACTCCATGGTATGGTTACCAGGAATGACCACAGTGAATCCTTCAAAGGGCTCAGTAGGTAATTTTCTCCTCTCCACTAGGGCTGAATCAATGAAATTATGTGTGGCACCCCCATCAACAAGAACTGTAATTTTCTGCCCTTGTAAAACTCCTTTCAGCTTTAAAGTGTGGAACCTAGGCACTCCACTGAGCACAATAATTTTGTTGTTGTTTTAATGAGACTGCTCCTCTTCTTCAGCCGTTTCATACTCTCCATCCCACAACTTAACTTCTTCTACCCCTTCTTCATCACTTTTAGAAAATACTTCAATATAATAGGCTTTTCCTTTCACACATTTGTGACCGGGAGCCCACGGTTCTTGGCAAGAAAAACACAGTTTCTTCCTCCTCAATTCATTTTGATCCTTATAGGAATAGTCTCTCTTTCCAGAGGCAGGAAATTTTCTTACAAGAGGTTTTTGGTTCTGAAATTTATGTGGCAGGGAAGGTCTGGGAGGATATTTGGTCCTCGGGATTGCATCTTGCAGGTCTCTAGTCCTACTCACAGCTTCCTGCAAAGTGGTAGGTCAATAGGCCTTCACCAACCCCTTCAATGGTTCAACTAGTCCTTTTGTAAACAAAAGGATCAGCCTTGATTCCTATATGTCAATGACCATTATAGCCACCTTTTGGAACTCTGAGATGTATGATTCTGGAGTTTCAACTTGTCTTGTGTGTTCCAAATCTTGGAAAGAGATGTCAGGATCCCTTCTGTCAAATATTTCTGTTAATTTTCTGGTGAATTCCTCGTAGGTGACTACTTGGTCATGGCCTAATGTTTTCATGCCATGAAACCACCAGTCAATGGCCTCCCCATCAAGATGTAGGGCTTCCAACTTAATGGCATCCATTTCTGCCATAGGATTCAGGTGGAAATATGTATCCATTTTCTGAATCATGATCTCATCAAGCAATTTGAAGTGCCATCAAAATATGGCAAGGTGATTTTTCCAATGGAATTCTTTAATTAATAATTCTGAAATGAATTCCTTGCATCTCCTCTTGGCTATCCCCTAAATCGAGTCTCACAGAAATCTCGGAATGGAAGAGCCCTTTTGCATTCCTCACTCAAAGATTGGTAGACAAAAAAAATTTCTTCCCATGTAGAAATGGTTTCAGCGTGGGCTTCAGGATCTTCTTTAGGGGTTTCTAGAAATTTGGGCATGGTAGGTCTTGGATGCAATTTTGGTTCCTCTCTAAATTCAAGTGGCCTATTGTGAGGCCCAGTCTTGGAAAAAACACTCCCCCCCATGACCTTTCTTTCTTCATATTGGGAGCCAATACTGCTCCCTTCCCCATCTTTCACTCCCAATTGTTTAGCCAAGAATTCTTTGGTCTCTTGACTAGACTGTATGATGTTTGTGGAGATTTCTTGCAGACCTCTCACCATGTTTTTAAAAAAAATCCGAAATTCATCTTTTTCATCCCTTTCTTCATGAAACCTCCCATCCACAGATTCGACTTCCTCCTCCTAAGGAATCTTTCTTTTGGTGTCTGAATTGTATTTTGGGCCCATTGTGTAATATCAAGAGCAGGTATGGAGGAACATGATCTGATACCATTGTAATTTCCTAATTCTAGTGTACAGACCTAAACACTTTAATTCTGTAATTTTTCTTAAATAATTCTGAAATTTAAGGGGTTCACACAGAGCCTTCTCGGATTGGCAAAAACAAGGGTTTCTTCTAGGAGATTTTGTAGAGAAAAAGAGTGATCAGTGGGCAGAAAAAAAAGAGATCTCAAACATTTAATTTCCTCTCCCATAACAAATTTAGATATGGTTCCATTTAGGTTTCAGAATCTGCGCCGCAAAAACCTACTACCACGCTTTTGGGCAGCCAAACCGTGCAACTAAGGAGAGTAGTTCTGCTTGTTTCAACCAGAGGCTTTGGGAAACTTGCAGAGGTTTTTTACAGACTTAATTTAATATATAAAAAGGTATTTAGACAATTTTCTGAGGTTCTGGAAATTTTTAGGTGTTTTGGGTGAATTTGGGGATTTCTGGCAATTTTGGTCAAGAGAAACCCTGTGCAGAGGAGGATGCAAAAGGATGGTACGACCCAAACCAAAAAGGGTTCTGGAGATTTTTATGGTAATATAGGCCTATTAATGACCCACAAGAACTTATAGATCTCATTTTGAGTTTACAGAGCCTATTTTGCATCAATTTCAGTAAAATTAGTTATCAAAAACTAGTAATCTAGCTAGGGCCTTAAAAGGACTATTAAATCAGCTTAAATCCAATTCTGTGAAACATGATATTTATAAAAGAGATAAATATGATCTCTATGAATATGAATACTTATTTCAATCCCTTCCCCATCATGAATTATTCATTACAATGCTCATATTCACTCAATCCCCCCATACACTGATAAAATATGATCTTTTTATGAAACTGAGATAATATTCTTTAGGGTATGAGATATATCAACCTGATGAATGTAATGTTCAGAATATATTGACACTATATAACAGAAATAACATTATTGACTGACCATTACAAAGAGGCTTCCAAAATTAAGGGGTAGGAGGCCCGAATCATAACCAGCAAGGGGCTGTGAGCATAAGTGAAGCATGGGCTTCACTGGAGCTCAACCTGAACTTGATGGAGGCTGTAATATACTTCTGGAATAAGCTTCACTATCTAACATTAGTGCTCCATAGACCTTAAATAGATAGAAAGGGAGATGGAAGAGAAGGGAGGAGGGGGGATTGTCATCCAATGGTTTGAGGCATAACACTCAGAGAGTATGCTCATATAGCATACCAACAATATAAAATCATCCAAACTGAGTCAATGGGATTGAATTCACCTTTAATAGAGTGTTGAGTGACCTTCTTATCAAGTGGGGATCCAAGGTGGCCTGTGAGAGCAAGTCAACCCTCAACAAACCTTAACCCTAGCCACATAGGCACCTCCTTTGGGGAATTTAGCAAGTAGGACCATGTGGAATTGTTTCCAAGTTCAAATCGTCCTTCCTAATAAGAAATTCTACCCTCTATTAGTCAAAAGTTGCTTCTTTTGAGTTATGACACCTTTTTTTCTTTTCCAGACTCATAAGGAAATTGTTCTTTCCTTTGAAAACTTTCCTGCTTTTCTCTTACTAATTTTTTGAGCTCCATAAGAGGCAACTGCACCCTCCTTTGAAAAACTTGTATGCTTTATCCTTGACTGCTTTTTTTTCCTTCTTTTAGGTACTTTCCTCTTTGTTTCCTATGACAGCTTTTGTCATAGTGTTTCCTCTTTTCTTCCTTGGCTAGTAGACTTGCCCAATGCACCCCACCTGAATAGGCAACTTATTTACACCTCATTAATTAGCATAAATAATTTAAATGGAAAATAAAACTTAGATACATGCCTTAATTAATTAATTATTACAAAATTTCCCTAGGGAGCATGATTAATGTCAAATTGAGCCCCTCCTAGGAGTCCAGTATGGTCAACACTTTAATGGCCACTTTGAGGGGACATGACAGTCCTCCCCTCCCAAATATGCTTATCTTCAAGCATAAGCAAAGATGGATGCTGTAAGATATGCTCACCCTCCTAAGTGGTATCTTCACTGGGAAAGCATTTTCATTGTATTATATATTGTTTTACTATTGTGTTCCTTAATTTATTTTCTCTGCTCATCAACACTTTCTCCTGCACCAATACCAAGTGGCCTTAATCATCCAATGGTGGAAGTTCTTCAGAAACTACTATATATTGACCCACTACCTTTTTCAGACAAGAGACGTGAAACACATTATGGATTCTGCTGCTTGCTGGAAAATCCAACTAATAAGCTACTTCTCCAACTCTTTTGCTAATTTTATAGGGACCATAAAATCTGGGTTGAAGTTTTGCTGCCCCGTTCTTCTTCAACGAAGACTGTCTATAAGGTTGTAGCCTTAAATACACTAAATCTCCCACCTGAAACACTCTGTCTATTCTGTGCTTATCTACAAAAATATTCTATTGATTCTGTGCCATCTACATATTGTATTTCAATGCCCTTAAAATGTCTTGGTTGTCTTGCAACCAATCTTTAGATTGTTGTGCCTTATAGTCTCCAAATATTAAGTCTAAAAAATTTGGAGCTTCATACCCATATAAATCCATAAAGGGACTCATTCTGATAGAAAGATGAAAAGTGGTGTTGTAGTAGAACTCACCCAAGTGGAGCCAAGTTTCCAAAGCTCCTTGCTGTCAGAATCCATTGATCAGGGGACATTGATGTTTTCCCAAAACTGTTGATGGCGACAGAACCTACCACTGATGACTGTAAGTCTCAAGGCACTCAAATGAATCTAGACTCCTATCCCAGAATAAATGATCTAAAGTCGATGGGATGGAATCCGCTGGAAGGAGGGCATTAAGGAATCCCCCATCAACCAACACGAGGTACTCAGCAACGATGTATAATGTGGAAGGACAAGATGTGCACAAACCAATAGTAGTACTCGGAATGGTCGACATGAAAAGTAAATACAACTGAGGAATGGCTGACTCAGGATTCAAATTCCTTCGAACAAGAGCATAAAGGTGAATGATGACTAAATATAGGCAGCATAGACATGATATACAAAAACGGGACATCTCTACGACACAGGAGGGATCAACAAAGGCTCCATAGGGACTGGAAGCTTAACCAGTTGGTGGAGATAAACTCAGAAAATGAGTATAGCTCCTAAAGTCAAACTATTAACCCAACCAAAGGATGTGATATACAGTGCTCTGTTCGAAGGCGACACGACTCAACTGCTACCAAAGATAACATCTTTTCCTGTCCGAATTTTTGGTTTTTTAAAATTTTTTTTGGACCTTTTTCAGATATTTTGAAAATCTTGAAAAAGGGAATAAAAGTGCTTTATAGTTACAAATCTAGGAGGAGATGAGTGTCAAGGGGAAAAAAACTAGTTCCAAGTAGTGGAACATACCTATGCTCAATGCAAGGGAACATGTGTAGGATAACGACACTCAGGGGAATGTCCCCTCCCAGTAAAAAATGGGGAATTAAGCTGCAAAAGATATGTAAAATGGCTCTGCTTGGCTAGACATGAGACGAGATTAGGCTATATGGATAATAATCAAATTCAGGGAAGCCGGCATAAGGTTCAATAAGGCAAGCAAAACTCATGATAATGCAATTTTAACTTGACATATACAAGGGAGTCCTAAGGAAGTGGCCAGCATAAAGTTCAAGATGAGTATGAATCTCTTTCTCAAGAACATGGAGGGACTAAAAAGGGACTCCTGGACCTAAGAGAGGACTCACAACATGGGTACCAAATACAAAAGGTATCTAACTAGGACACCCATGTATAGGAAAGCTCTATCATTCACATAGTACCACTTCTAACAACAACATGAAGGTTTTGCGATACCATGGAATGGGTTTGTACCTAAGCTTAAAATGGAATGGTCCTAAGGCAATGCATAAGTGCAAGCAAATGTAATATCCTAACCTATATGCCAGTTTAGACATGATACCCGTACTAGGAACGAATGGGTCAAAGACCTCAAAGAGAGTTTGCAAAAACATGGACCCTACACGACAACAATATTAGTCCAAAGCAACCCAAAATAGTCAATAAAGAGTCCAAACTATAGGATATAGGGAGGAATGATCATGACAACTGCACTCAAAGGAAACAATGCGGTGAACAATGGGACACAAAAAGGAAACTATGGTGTAGACCCAACGTTAACACATCCACTACTACCCCTATGAGGGTGACCACTAGTGTAAAGAATGAGCGAAGGGAATAAAAATCCTCCACAAATGGAGTAGAAGATGGAATATGACCACTCCCAAATCTATGAGCACAGTAAGGGGCTATGATGCCCCCAATTTTGACACCGGGTTCCATACTAGGACCAAGGATGGGTGACAGGATACCGGGTATGCCGAAAATAAAAGGACCCAAACTCAAGAGAGCATAAATATACTCAAGTTACCATGATCCCAAAGGCCAACTAGTGCACAAAGAGCACACTCCTAAGAAAATCTATAGCCAAAATACAAACAAACCAATGGGAGGATATGTGAGCTCCAGAATGTAGTAGGTATGTCTCACCTAGGAAAGGATCGAAACTCCCATACACTACAAGCAGAGGTATGTAACCAATTATAGTGACCCTCATCTTCAACGCATAAAGCGACTGTGTTGTCCGACCTCTACCTGGACAAGACACCTACAGAATAACCTCTATAAGTACCCTCTATGATACCTATGTAAGGAAACTAAGGCCACCTCAATATAACCAATGCTCAGGCGGACAGTCGCAGGCGATATTGATTGTATGGGTAGGGTAGAAAAGCCCGAAACTCTCAAAAGAGCCCCCATATATGAATACGATCCTGGAAATATCTCTGGTGCTCACAGAAAGTGACCAAGGGTCATCCCAATCACAATCGCGGGAACTGTCTTGTGCTTAAATCCCATGTAAGAGGAGTGTCCTAAGAAATACTAATTATACCAAGGATTTCACTATCTCACCTAGACAGATACCTAATTGTTTTTTTTAGTAGTCTTGGAGAATTAACTCACAATGAAGTATTCGAAGACCCTAAAACCTAGTCTTGTTGGTGCACCCTAGAAAATAAAAGGGTGTAGTTAATTTTAATTAAGCATTGATTTTAATTGGATGTAATTATTCAAAGGGAAACAGACGTGCAACTAGTGATATGAAGACTCAATAGTGAAATAGAAGTGCACACCTAACAAGCAATGCCAAGTGCAATGTGTAGAATGAAAAATGGGATATGCCACTACATGAGATGCATAAATATATATTCCTTTCTGAATACCAATGCAATCCTTCCTATATGAAATTGTAAATAAAACTCTCATCCAAGCAATCTGATGTAAGTACCTTCTAAAATCCATATCTAAGATGCAACTAAGAGTGCAACTATTTTGTATTTTTCAATATAAAAGAATGAAAAATGAAATAAAAGTCATCTAAAACTCTTAGCCTCTGTAGCAAGTATAAAACAAAATCCCAACAAGAAACCGAAACAAAAAGAGTAATGCACTAATTGGAAAAACAAAAAAATTATAAATGACTAGAACTACTTCAATGAAAAATCAATGAAAAAGTGGTCTCTGGTCACAAAAGAAGCATTCAACAGACACCATAAGAACCCAGGAAGGCCCATCCACACTCACAACCCACCCAACAACTTCCCACAACATCAAACTCAACCAAAAGGGAGGATCTATGTGACTGTTTAAAGAACAGCTACATATGTACACGACTTTTGGCCAAAAACCTGCATGTATACGCGAAGTTTGTCCAGAAATCCATGTATGTACACAACTTTTGGCCAAAAACCTGCGTATACAGAGAAGGAAGTGGTAAAAAGTAGGCCAAGGGTCAAACCAATAAAGGGGAGTGTCAATGGAAGAACATATTATAAAATGTGACACAAAAATGGGGAGAAATAAAGAGCAAGCCAAGAATATCAAGCACATTGTGCCCCCAGACCCCAAATAAACACAAGGAACATCCCCAGTATGGTCACAAATTCTGTTATGGAGAAAACTTCCTATGGCTTGGGGTGCACCAAAACAAACAGAGAAATCGAAGAAATCAATCCCTTCCCTATATGCAAAAGAAATACAATATCTAACAATAAAGGATCTTAAAACATACCTTATTCTAGACGGTTGATGTAGATCCCCACTGAGCTTTTTCCAATCCTTCTTATGTTAGCAATTTGCTCCCAACAACAGCAAACAAGACAAGCATGCTATATAATATAGTGTTAGGCCTACTATAGCATATATAATCAACAATGTATAAGCAATTAAAAGCATCCATGGATTCAATAATCATTTAAATGCATGTCATTGGACAGGAAAAGATATTTCTATTAAGTAAATCAGAGATTACATAAGTGACAACCTCTGTTGGCACGTCTGCGAACCGGAGAAACTGAGTCCTCCACCTGGGCGTCCACCACCTCGATCCTCTATCTCTCGATAGCAATCTCACAAGCAAAGGCAGGCTTGGAAAGAACACAAAGTGATCCAAGGGATAAAGGGATGCATACTCAAGTACAAGCAAGTCATAGCAACAATGAACTATATTTTTCTTGCTCTTCAATTCCTCTTCTTCAATGTATCCAAAGGGTTCCTTATATAGTGTTTCAATGGGGTAATGGAAGGTCAAATCTGAGCAATCTTGAGGCATATAGAAGGCCAAGAGATAAGTGACTCAAACCCACATCAAGGAAAACTCCAAAAATATTTGGCCTTTTCCACACATCCCAATGTACGTGGGTTTAAGGGAAATATCCACGTATACACATGAAAAAGGGATTAAAAGTCACATACAACAAATAACAGGTGTTTTTAGGGATGATATTGGAAACATCAAAGGTACAATAATAGTCCATGGGGTCCAAAGAGTCTGCAGAGGGATAGGGGAGGCCATAAATGTGTGATCTACCATGTGTGGTAAAATTAGCTGTAACACATACCCCCAAGAGGCTTGATTAACTATAGGTTGTGCCCCTAAGGGTTGGCCTGAACTCAATGGAGGGTTAACTATATTTGTATTGGTAGGAGGAGCGTAAAGTGAGAATGGGAATGCAGTAGAGGTCTTCCTATTATTAGTAACAACTCCACTAGCGGGTAACGTAGATCGTTTCGGGGGTTTCCCCCTAGCATTAAAAGGTACTGATGCAATTGGAGTTGAAGGTTTCCCCCCATCCATAGAAGTCATGGGAGGACTAGGAACATACCTAACATTAGAAACTATAGGGTCATAGGTTTGACCTGGACGGTGCGAAGTCTCAATAGGTTCAATAGGTTTCATAGAGTCAGCCAATGAATGATATCCAAGTGGACAAGGATTCATATTACGGGGAAGAAGAGCTGAAACAGGTTCTTTATGAGGCACGGGGGTTGCTAATATTGTATCTAATCTCTACATTCTCTCTTGAAAATCATGTGCATGGTGAATAGATGCTTGGATTTGTCTATACTCTTCTTCACTTGGTGAAGATTGTTCAGGAGAGGGCCTATTTACCCCAAATGAGGCAATGGCTTGCCCCATAGAAGTTCCCCAGAACAGAGCATCAGGACCTTAGTCTAGATGAACAGGACTATCAACACGACCTTCCACAAGAGCATGGAAAGAAGTTTCATCCATAGGAGGATGTTGGACCAAGGGAGTGACATAAGAAGAAAATTGGTCTCCACTTTCTACCACCAGGTTCTCTTCCACATGGGAAGTAGTTGTAGCTCCTTGGTCGGTGGCTTCCATTGGACCTTCTCCTGTGATGGGAGGAAAGTCGGGTGGCAAGCCCTATGTTCTTCTAGACCGTCTCAAGTGAAACTCATCCAAATTGCACAGTAACTAATCTAACCTAGGGTTTCAAAACTAAGAGAAAACACGCCAAAAATGTTCTCCCACTCAAGCTACATGACAACAAGCAAATTCAAATGACAGGATGAGCTCAAATAGTCAGTCTCTCACCAGGATTGTCAAGTAGGTGAAACTAGCGATATACCACAAGGGTACATGCATAGTAATCTCCCCGAATGTTGTTTTCGGTGTATTTATCCACACAAGATGGCCAAAGGGTTTTTCTCATAGTTGCACGGGTACCGCTCCCGGGATTTTGGTAACTCGTACCCGACATTTCCCCGCTCCTGGGAGCTTGGGAGCTGGTACGAAACGTCCCCTTTTTTATGGGAGCTTCCTTGGGAACTTGGGAGATTTTCGGGAGCTTTTTGGGAACTTGCTTTTGCCACTCCCTTTTTATTGGGAGCTTGTAGAAGCTCCTGACCATGCGGAGGCCATACTCAAGGTATCCTAGTGGGGTCTCCCGATATACTCAAGGTATGTGGGAGCTCAAATCGGTAGTAGTGTTGTCTAATGCACAACCATTCATGGGGGGCATTCCGATATACAATCGAGTACATGAAGTAACTTTCTATATACCTCAAGGGTACGTGAAATTCCATTGGATATATTGACAGTACATGGAAGAACCGTGCGAGTCCCGGGTTGTAGTGTGGACAAATAACAATAGCTCCTACATTTTACGATGCCCGAACATGTCACTAACCTATCACTCAAATTTCTATACAATGTTTAGGCCTATAACTACCGTTAATTTTAAATTGGATGGTTAGGTGAATGCACGTACTTTTGACAGAAATGTAAAACCATTCAAGTATGAAATGCAAGTTCATTCACTTTACCGTTGAGAGTATGCCTAATTACAGGAAGGAGAGAGAGTGTTTCCTTTTCAATTTTTCTTTGAAACCAAAAGTTCCCCAAACAACTATACTAAAAATCATTTTCCGAGCATACAAGAAAAAAACACTTCTTCAAATCAAATATTTTGAAAGCAAATAGATAGAGTAAGATAGCTTTTCTAAGAAGAAGAAAGACAAACAACAATCAAATGTATAATCGATATTTATCAATTTTTTCTATTAAACCGGAAAGATCTAACTAAAACTACTTGTATTTTTTCTTTTTGATGAGATGACTATATGAAATAAAAGGAAGAACAATGGAGATCTGAAAGATTATGAAGCTAATAAAAAAGTCCAACAATTCATCCTAAAACAACAATATAAATGAATCTCAACAAAGAAATTTTCTCTTTTCAGAGCGAAAAGAAGCCTTTCACACACTTAATGAAAAATAGAAACAAGCAAACCAAGCAAATGAGCCTTTCTTTTCAGTATTATCCAATAACAGGCATAGATCTAATATGGTCTAAAGATTCCAAAAACTCCTTTCAAAATAACCAAACTTACAAGCAGTAGTAATGATGAATCTAACCCAGCCTTTCGATTTTAACAAACAAGCATTTACCAGATAAACAAAATCAGATTTCAAGCACTTAGGTATTTGAAAACAAGTCTGGACAAAGCCAAATGAAAACAAAAAATTCAAAAACCACAAATTTCTTTGCAAAATTTTGAAAAAATCAAAGGTCTGGAAAACCTACTTGTCACCGCTTCCAAAAGGTTGCTGACAGAGAAGTTCCGAGGAGGCACCGCTTCTTGCTAATTGCTCGCAGGATGTGGCATCACTTCTTGATATCTATGCACAGGCTGTAGCACCGTCTATTGTCCACTGCATAGCCATGGTTCCCTGTAAATGTCCAAAACATAAAAAGGGCGAAAAAACAAAGTTAAAATTTGGCAAACTAGCATCAAAACTGATGAATCAAAAGAAATAAAGAGCATAGAAATTCAGGATGGCTCATATCTAAAGAGATCTGATGATATCAACTCAAAAACCAACTAGGTCATATGGTATATCTGACTAAAATGATAAGAATCTAGATTTTGGATTCAGACAAGTGTTTGAAGTCTAAGGAAGATCAGATATGCTGAAGCTTTTCCCTAGTGGATTCGCCAAATTTGTTATCAGGAATTTTGCACCTTCTATAGATAGAATATGTTCCTCTGGTCTGAATGGTTCAGATCTAGAACAAATAAGTCACAACAAGGCTGATAAACTTCTCCTAGAAGCTACAGACACCTGGAATACAATCTTTAGAGATTGATGTGGTCTTTAACCTATGGCAAAGATCTGCAAGAATATTCCTACAAAAACACATCAAACACACAAGAACAAAGCACCAAAGTATTATCCATAGATCTATATTGGTGACTAAGGAATCCAATAATAAACATGCAAGATTATACAAGACAAGTTATATGGAAAGAAAATCAACTTTGCATTAATGAATAATGAATAGTTACAACCTGCGCCTTAGTGTTGAATGCAATCCTTAATAATACCGATGTCTTATCCCCAATAGCTCCAACTTGCTCTTCTATGCTCAGTCTAATGAATCATGCCAGAATGTCAAAATGGCAGCATGACTTTTCTCTCCCTCAACCATGGGGTATGAGCCTATTTATATAGGCCTCAAATGGATAGAAATGGTTGAGATTTTGGTGGGTGAGGTGGATAGGAGATCCATAAAGGAGGAATTTCAAGCTCAACTAACCCAATTGAATAGGGATAAGGCCTGAAACGAAGCTTTTATCTAGAAGCTTTGTGAAGCTTCCTTTTTTCACTTTTTACAAAGGGAACCGCTCCTAGTCCTTTGTGACAGAGTGGTTTTAGGCATAACCGCTCTTCAAACAAAGAGTAAAGGCGGTGCCACCACCTGTCTTCAACACAGTTCAGGCGGTGCTAAAAAAGGTACCGCTCCTAAGCTTAAGGGGAGAAGTAGTGCTAGTTTTTTATGTCCAAACTTGACATCTAGATAAAGGATTTTTACTTCAAGATTTGGGAATAAGGGAAAACATGGGTGTTTAGGATCTTATCACATGTTGGTGATGAGATTTAGGTGTAACACTTGTCTAGTGTCCAAGTGGGTGCAAAGGAGAGGCAACTCGGGACATTTTTGTATCGTATGACCTTGGAATTCGCACAAAGCACAAGTAGGAGCTGGGCGTGGTTTAATTGCTGATTTGGAATCCTTTCCCCCATCCTTCTTTGGAGGAGGAGGGGAAGGAGTAGATACATGAGTAGTCTTTGGTGGCCCAGGAGGTGGGTGAGACATTGTCTCAGTAGGTTGGATGAGATTCAACACAACCTAGGGAGTCGGGGGTGAGGTGGGTGGATCGAGGTACCACACAGGAATTCCCAAAGTGAAATTAGGCAAGTTGAGAGTAGGCATGACAGGCTCGCTCACAACGCCAACTGGTGGAAAAAGGAAGGGAATTGTGTGGACCGGGAATGAACCCCAATAATTACCAGAGGATTGTGGTTGAGGTTGTGATGTGGTTGGAACATTACCGGATGTGATAGTGTACAAATATGATATATCAGTCAATGAAGGGGGAGGTGGTAAGGGAAAAAAGGTGTTTGTCATAGGAGCATTGGAAAACAAGCCCTGGCCAATGACAAATAAGGATGGAATGGACACGTTGTCGATGGTAGTGTCGATATTCAGAAGGACATGTTTCGGTGTGGCCGACCCCTTTAGATCATAGTACATTAGCCAGTCGATGGTCATGATATTCCAATCATGAGGGAACATCAAGTCAAAATATGGTAGAGGCAACGAATCGCATTGCATACATGTAACTATGTCCTAGGAGGATATTGTAATCAAGCTGGGCATTGACAACCTCAATGTCAATCAACAATGTTTTACCAGATAACTCAACAGGGACATTCGTGAGAATTCCTTGGGGATTAGCAGAGCGGTCATCATAGGCGCGGAGAGCGGTGGTGGAAGGTTGAAGGGTGGGGGAACCAAGTTTCTGCCAAACAAAGGTTGACATAACGTAGGTGGATTCCCCCTCATCCATGGATCACCAAATTACAGATTGTGATTGAAACTTGGAAGGTGACGGATGATGGAATCTTGGGTTCTCCTTGATCCAGGTCGAAAGTGATCAACCTAGAATCAGAGGGATATATGAAACCTAGCATGAAAAAAAATGCTTTACATTACGAAGGACAAGTTTTAAGTACTTCTAGATCAGACATGGCATTGGGGGACTAAGCCAAGTCGTCAACAATACTGTAGTTGAGTGAAGCTCTGGCAGTGGCGTTGTTTGCGACGCAACACATAGGGAACCTCAGGAATTTGGCAGTCCCATCCATAGGGGTCTCAGCAAATGCAAAGACATGTTAGGAGTGGTGGAGGTAGATGTCCTTGATGGGCTAGTGCTTTCCGTGGTGGAATCATAATGGTTATGTCGAGTCTAGAGGTTGACATCATACGATAACATGATGAGGTGATGGAAAGCAGCATCATCGGGTTGGACCGCAGCAGTGGGTACGAGAGCTTGTGAGTCTAAGGGATGTGTTGCAACCATTCCTTGGCGTGGTAGGGGGTTTTGAAGCACCATAGGTGGAGGATCAGGTGGTGCACGTTGACTATGGTTTTGGAGTATTTGTTGGACACGAGTCAAGTGAGGGAACTGGTCAGTGTAGTGTCCGTAAATGTTATAGATGGAAGACATATGGTTAGTTTGTAACTGTGGGTTCTTCCCAGGTCGACCTCGTCCACCATCTCCATCTCTAGCCTTGGCTTCACCCCTTCCTATTGTATTTTTTCTTCTTTCCATATTTGTATGGACACCTCGTTCCCAAATCCAAAATGTGAACAAGTTCTTGATTCTTCCTGTTGTATTGTAAGCTTCTCACGAAGATATTGTAAATGGGAAACAATGATAAATAGGGACAAACAAATAGAAATGAAAGCGGCAATTTAAATAGAAATGGAAGAAACCAAGTTCCTATCTATGACAGTGAAGGTTTCTCATCGACAAGGGAAGGTTTCAGCACAACAAAATGATTCTGTTGGAAGCAGGACCAACTGAAAACCTTCACCAACAATATGCTTATCATGTAAAATATTGTTATAGGTTATCGCACTACTTAATTTAACAAGAAAAATATAAGAAAATCTAAGATGGTCAACATCATTGGTTTGGAAAGTGAATATCAAATACCTTTTAAGTGGGAGGATCTATTTGTTTAAACAGATTTGTAATTATAGATTTTTTTTGAAGTGACAAGATCAAATTTGTTTGAACAGATTTGTAATTATAGAATTTTGACACTTATATTAATGTGTTTAATAAATTTAATCTTATATTCTATACTCAAAATTATTTTTTTAATAAAAAGTTGTTGTAAATGGTGTGTATAGCATTAAGTATATAATAAAAGGAAGTCTTGATAGACTTAATTTATTTGTAGTTAAATGTTTTTTTCCTAATAGAAGAAATTGATGATATTGAAACTTTTAGAGCCACTACCAAAATGAATCCATCTGCTTTGCTCTATTGTAACATCATATAAAATCAATAAACAATATTAATTCTATCTTCTTGTATATGGATTTGTAGGAAGAAAATACATGAAACAACCTGCTAGCCATATTTAGAATGATTACATAGTCTTGCTTGCTACTTTAAGAAATCTCTTTATAGATTTAGAAAAGTTCCTGAAATTTGGTATGTTAAAATATATATCTTTCCTTTTTCAACCTAAATATGATTACGAACTTTTTCATGATTTTCACTTATCGTAAATAAAATATGATAAGGCTAAAATGTCATCGACAAAGTGCACGATAGAGTCATTGAATGGAAATACGTTTGTCTTGTGTAAAGACAAGATTGACATTCACATTAGTGTTACAAAATAGAAAAACATTGAAAAATTTACATATAAACTAAATCTTTTTTTCACACAAACAATGACCTCGAAATATGATATATATTAAAGTTCTATACTGATAGATTCCAAGTTTATTGTATAAATATATAATATGTAGATTGGTAATCAAAATTTGATATGTATTACCACATTTGTATTCATCGTAAGATATAAGAATATAATATAAATATTGATATGCTTGTTAATTTGCTTTTTTGTGTCTAAATTTAAGTTTATTGGCTTAATTAGATATAATTATTATTACTTTAGTGAAGTGGTGCATTCTACAACCCCATAGAGGAGAGATGTGTAACTCCTTCGGTGCTCATCCTAGAGTTGACACGCGTTGTTTATAAAAAATAATAAAATATTATTATAATTATTATGTCTACTTAAATTAAATTCAAATTATTTAGAATTTTATATATATAAAACAACATAAAATAAACCAAAAAGATAAACATTGGATTACACATTTCGTCTACATTTCCACTCTAAAAAAGGGTTGCATTTTGAGAGATTTGATCCTCTTGGTGCTTGGTAGATCCCTTTTAAATGAGTCTATACATCTATACTAGTAAACTTTAACATATAAAAATATAATTTGATTAACCAATACAAAAGATAAGTGAATTTAGTATGGTTATTATTTTTATATATGTATAAGTATAATACATATAAACTTTAATATATAAGAATATAACTTGATTCCAAATAAAAAGGATAAGTGTATTTTATAACAAAGACCATAATGGTAATGGAAGGGAGCTCTACACGATTTGTTAGATTATTTTAGAACATAGAATAACGATAATGAGGAGGCTAGGCATCCATGATTTCTCAAACCCAACCACTTTGATACAAATCCCAGTCACTTAATACAAATGAAATCAAATAAAATCAATGGAAACCAGCCATAATGCATATTAGCAAAAGAACATGCTCTCGTTAACTGACACCTTAGTCACTTGATACAAATGAAATCAAATAAAATCAATGGAAACCAGCCATAATGCATATTAGCAAAAGAACATGCTCTCGTTAACTGACACCTTAATTCTTGGATACGGTCGTACGTTACCAGCGGTTAACCCATGAAGGTAACATCGAACTCTATAGGATGCTAGATTTTCATAATACACTTGGGGAACCAGTGACACCGGCCTTGTACATCTTGCAAATGTGTAGCAAAGATTGTAGATGAGCGTTTGGAGTCTGTCAGAAGTGAACTTATTCTCATCCATCAGAACATGGTAATGTGCATGCTTGTTGGTACTAGCTAGTCTGTAATGGCTGCACAGATAGAAATCAAATTGCCAGCAATGGACAATCAATGTGTCCATGACCATTCCAATGGGTACATTCTCTTTAATGTTTGTCGCTTTTTCAAGGAAGAGTCTTGTGTGATGTCTCTTATGAGCTACAATGATGGAAATTAGTGGAGGGTGTTCTAGTCACATTCCATTCCATTCCATAACTATCTCTCAACCATTTGATCCCTATCGACGTGATCTAGTCACAAACTATGTGGGTGTTCTAGTTTTGATATATAGAGGTACATATAGTTCATATATTGATTGTATCTAAAAGTTAATTTAAAAGTCAATATAGAACTATTGTAGTTAACATAACAACACCAAGTTATCTAGTCTTTTAGCCTCCAAATAGAGTTAGACTAACCCTTATGCAACTTCTAGATTGTGTTCAACTATCATATGAGCTGCACATTACCAAACTAGTTGTTCTTCCTGCATGGTGACTTCTTAGGCTAAGAGATGGGGTTCATGTAAATTTAATTTAATAGTTATATCATTATTGAAATAATCTAATAGTTATCGAATATAACCGCGATTAGAGTTGAAGTCAAGCTAATAGTTGTACAATAATGGAGTTAAACTAATAGTTGTAGAATCATTGGAGTTAAGCTAATACTTATATCTAATAGTTAATATAATATTTATCCAAGCCAATAATTGTGATTAAGCTAAACTCTAGACCATTTGCACCATTTTTTGGCAAAAATTCTGACCAAAATCTGACAAGAATTGTTGGGGTTGTTGAGGGGCGCTGAATCCATTTTTGTAACCAAAATTGCAATTTCAGCAAAAATTCTCTCCCCAAATTCCAACAAATTTGGCCAGCAAAGGTACAAATGGTCTAGAGTTTAGCTCACTCCCAATAATTGTAGAATCATTGGAGTTGAACTAAAAGTTAATTTAAAAGTTAATATATCCACAATTGCAATTCAAGTAAAGTAAGCTAATAGTTGTATCATCAATGGATTTAATAGTTGTATCTAATAATCGAATAGTTGATATTGAAGTTTATTTTTCCAACTATCACAAAGTGTAAGTATGAGATGTTAACTAAGATTTTTTTTGGGGAATTGTTAATTATGAATTTTGGACAATGCTCATACAATCAATCTGGATGGTACACTTGTTTCATTCAGTAAATGAAAAAGTAAAAAATAATCCAACCAAAATTAATATATATAGACCTATCCGCATAAACATTAAAATTTATAGATCAAAAGTTTAAATTTTTAAATTTAATATATATATATATATATTCATTAAAAATTACCATCAAATCACTCTCACCTTCCAGGTGCATATTATGTATTCATGATTTCTCTGATTCGATTTAACTTTAACTCTGAAGCTATGGCACCAATTGTTTGATTGTGTATGTCCTTATCTCGATGAAACCTTTGGCCTTTACAAAGCATGCATAACTCCATTGGAACATTGTTTGGTCGGTCTCTAGTACCAAGATCGAGGCAAGGCAATGGCTCGTAACAAATTTAATGTCGATATGTTTCTCAGAATAAATATACCAGATCAACCATGTCCCTGGATCCATTAACATCATTGCTTCTCCTCTCAAATGTGATCTCTCTTGTTATTTGTTGGGTTAGACTCCTTACAGTGTATTTTCTTCTGCAGCCGTTCCTATGGGTTCCTCTGATTTTCAACCCCCTTAAAGCTTTCTCCACCTCCCTTCTCTGTGATTCACTGAGAGGTTCTGACTCTTAAGAATGCACAATTCCAGCTTCCTGTAGGTAATCTATCACAATAATGCTATTATAAAAAATTCTGCAAGACGTGTCCATGATCAACACCAAACCCTGATCTGTGGGTCTTAGACTTTGATAAAATCCTTGAGCTTCAATGACTCCATGAACAAAGTCTCGATAATGGTTTGGCTGGTTTGGATTGGGTTGGCGATGTTGGTTTGGCTGGTTCGGGTTGTTATGGTTATATTCTTTTGGTGGGTTCAGATTAGTACGGTGAAATTGGTCGGTCTGGTTCGCGTTGGTATGTTGATATTCGTTGCGCTGGTTCGGATTGGTACGACAAAATTGGTTTTGCTGGTTCAGGTTGTTTTGGTGATATTCGTTTGGTTGGTTTGGGTTGGATTGGGAATAAACATTTGGAGGGTTTGGGTTGGGATAAATGATTCTTCCCACCAAAATTCTATTTCTATTGGGGTCTTCTCTAATCAATAGATCCAGACATTGCAAAGTGCCTTGAAATTCCCCGAAATTCATGTCCTCAACATGCAAGAAATTATTTAGAATTATTCCATTCATAGTGTTCGTATATTGGATGGTGACTGTGTATTCTTTGGCTGCATTACCCTCCCCTCCTTTGACAATCCTGACTTCGTAAGTTTGCTCTCGAGGCCCCAAACGCCCTCTCGATTTGTAGATGATCCTTCTCCCGTCATGACCTATGGCTGCATTGTGAAAACCCGCATCTGCATTTTGTTTGAGCAGTTCATTCTTTATCTTTGCACAATCTTCTCTATTTCTTATATTCACATCTTTCTTTGCATTGAAGTCTACAGGGAAATGATTTACAAGAACGTTGACAACACGATTACTATTATGTCCTCCTACGTCGGGTCGATTCATATGAACCAGGTCATTCTTTTCTCCTTCGGGAGTAACTATATTCGACTTACTTACATTATGCTTTCAATGTCTGTCGAGTCCCTGTGAAGGACCCAGAGCATTCTTTCCTACTTTGGGGTCATTCTTTCCTCCTCCTCTGGGTGGGAGATTATCCGGCATTTTTTTTGGTAGCATCGGGAAAGTAGTCTCTCTTTTTTCATCTTGACTAGGTTTGGATTTATTCGAGACAGCCATTTTTGCCCATGTTTTGGTCAATTTGGTTACTTCTCCGGCAGTTCCATAAAGCAAGGGAGCACCGCGAGCTCTGTTGGACTCCGCCCCAGTTTCATTTCTAGAATCAGTAAGGCGAACGAAGGGTCCATATGTCTTAAGCATGGAAGTACTGGTTCTCGGCATGGAAACAGGTAGTCCATTAGTCTTTGGAGCAGAGATGGCCATTTCCCTCATGTTCATTTATGTTACAATGAAAGAATTTAATGTAAAATCCTTCAATACATGATAATAATCCTCATTTTTACAGCTAGAAAGTAACCTTAACTGGAGGCTCCATTCTTTATACACTTGGTTCAGGTGGGATAGTTGATTGAACAATAGGGGATCAATTTGTTTAAACAGATTTGTAATTATAGAATTTGTTTTTTTGAAGTGATAGGATCAAATTTGTTTGAACAGATTTGTAATTATAGAATTTTAATACTTATAATGTGTTTGATAAATTCAATCTTATATTATTTACTTAAAATTATATTTTTAATAAAAAGTTGTTGTAAATGGTGTGCATAGCATTAAGTATGTAATAAAATGAAGTCTTGATAGACTTAGTTTCTTAGTAGTTAAATGTTTTTTTACGCAAGTAGAAGTAGTTGATTATATTGAAACTTTGTTAATTATTTTGAAGTAGATGTATTATTTTGATAGTGCTCCCATCAAAATGAATCCATCCACTTTGTTCTATCCCTGGCAATATCATATAAATGTAAGGTCCATCAAATCAATATTAAATTTATCTTTTTGTATATAGATTTGTAAGAAGAAGATACATGGAACAACCTCTTGGCTATATTTAGAATGATTGTTAAAATATATATCTTTCTTTTAATGATATGTTAAAATATATATCTTTCCTTTTCTTAATAACTTATTTAAATGTTTCTCTAACTCTTATATATTAACTCCAAACTTTTAACCAATTTGAAATGTAATATTTAAAATTAATTTGACATGACAAACTTAAACTTAAGACACCTATATTCCAAAATCAAGAAAAACACTTGGTATTCCAAAATCAAGAAAGGTATTTTCTTTTTTCAACCTAAATATGATTACCACCTTTTTCACCATTTTCAACCTAAATACGATAAGGCTAAAATGTCATTGACAAAGTGTACGAAAAAGTCGTTGAATGGAAATACGTTTGTCTTGTGTAAAGACAAGATTGAAACTCACATCACTAAAAAATTATTACAAAATAGAAAAACATTGAAAAATTTACATATAAACTAAACCCACAAAAAAATTCACACAAACAATGACTTCTAAATAGGATATATATTAAAGTTTTATATTGATAGGTTTTATACATAACAAATTTTCAGTATTTACCATTGAATCTAGTGGTTTTGTGGTGTGGGATGTGGTGGATTCCAAGTTTACAATATAAATACATAAGATGTAGATGGGTAATCAAAATTTAATATGTATTAACAAATTTTTATTTGTGATAAGATATAAAAGTATAATATAAAAGTTGATATGTTTGTTAATGTATTCTTATGTCTTTAAATTTAAGTTTATTGGCTTAATTAGATATAATGATTATTATTTTTATATACAATTATTGCACTTAAGAGGTGTATTCTACAACCAAGTAAAGTAGAGATGTGTAACTTTTTTCCTGCTCAAAGTAGAGTTGACACACGTTTTTATAAAAAAATTAAATGTTATTAAAAATAACATGTCACCTTAAATTAAATTTAAATGATTCAGAATTTCATATATATAAAACAACAAAAAATAAACTAAAATCATAAACATTGGATTACAAATTTCCCCAAGCACTTTGTGTTCTTCCCAAGCTTGTCTTTGTCTTGTGAGCTTGCTATCGAGAGATGGAGGATTGAGGTGGTGACGACCCAGGTGGAGGACCTTGTTTCTTCAGTTTGTAGACGTGCTAGCAGAGGTTGTCACTCTTGTAATATCTGATTTTATTAATAGAAATATCTTTTACTGTCCAATTAATGTGAATTTGAATATGAATATTGTATCCATGGATGTATTTAATTGCTTATACATTGTTGAATATGAAAACCAGCTCGGCCAACTTAGGCCGAATTCTATTAGCTATGACTTTAGTGATCACTTTATATACTAAATTGTAGAGTGAAATAGGCCTGAAATCTTGAAAGGATTTAAGGTTATCATATTTTGGAATCAGGGCCATAAAATTTTAGTTCAAAGTGCCTAACATCTGACCCTCCACCCTTGAAAATTCCACCAGATCCATAACTTCTTTTCCAATGAGATAAAAAAAACGTGATGGAAAAATCCACTGGCCAACCATCCGACCCAAGGATTTTATCCCTTTCCAGATGCTTCAAGACCCCTCCTAGTTTAGTTCGAGAGACTGAAGCACCAATAGAATGTCCCTCAACTTCATTGAAAAATGCAGAAAGTGCTTTATCACTTGTAATTGTGAAAGGATATTGGAGGATACAAGGTCCTTGGATGAACCAAAGAAATAATCCTTTTCATCCAATTCCAAATCCCTATGCGATGACACCCAATTTCCTTCATCATTTTTCAGGTCCTAAATAGAATTATTATTTTTCCAACAATTTGCGAATATGTGGAAAATTTTTGTATTATTATCACTGTGTTCAATCCAAATAGCCCCTCTTTTTTTTCAGAAGAAGGATGAGGCTTGTTCTGAAGAACAAGTGATGACAGTTCAAGAAATACAATGAAGAATAGTATGACGAGACTTCAAGAGGCCTCAAACACTCTATTTATATGACACTGTTGAGGGACATCATTGATGCAGAACCTTTCAGCTATGAAGAAGTAGCCAAGAAGAAAGGGAAGGAGAGTACCAGTTCAAGAAGAATGATGTCTAGGATATGGTATCGAGACCTGAAGGGAAGTCCCTAATGTCTTCCATATGGATCTGCAAGATCCAACATGTAGTAGATGACAATATCGTGGGATACAAGGAAATATTAGTAGCATGAGGCTTCTCACAGAAAAAAGGCATAGACTACGAAGAGACATTTGTAGCCACTAGAAGTTAAGACACATGATAGGAAGATTCATGTGTGCGAATTAAAAAAGGCCTTGTACGAGCTCACAAGGCACCCACGGGATAACACATACATGAGGAGCTTGAAGATCACCTAGAGTGATGAAGATCTTAAAATTTGCTACAAGGTTGGATATGAAAGCCTATAGAGGATGACAAGCTCATAGATGGGTGTGAGAAGAAAGTTTTCAAGGTAGAGGATCTTGGTATCCAGTGACCCTAGATGGATACATAGTATATTAGTAGTAGAGGAAGATATTTGTCACTCTAGTACAAAATGTTTCAATACATATAGTATGAAAGGCAGAGGGAGAATGATGCTCCACTTCAAAGGGAGTGATTTAAAGATCCTAAGGTTCGACATGGTACGACAAGATGGATAGCTCACTAATGGCTCTAGGATTTACTAAGATTAAAGCAGATTCCAACCTTTACTTCAATGTTGAAGGTGTAAGACTAGTGATGCTCCTATTATGTGTAGATGACTTGTTCCTAAAAAAAAAAGTTGAACTCATTAAAGTTGCAAGAAGGAGACTTCCTGCTGATTTATAGATAAAGGACTTGGGTATGGTACTTTCTAGACATGGAGGTGTGACAGAGTGTCAATGGAATCTCCCTTGGACAAGGGAAGTATGCAGTGGAGATCCTAAAGAGGTTCGGGATGATGGACTGTAAGGAAATGGCCACATCTATGGAATCGAAATTGAAGCTATTGAGTGATGCTTCATCAGATTCGATTGATGCCATGATGTATCGTCAGATGATTGGGTCGTTGATGTACCTGATGAATACGAGACCAGGTATTTTCTTTGTTGTGAACACATTGATGTTCTTGACAGATCCTAGACATGTTCACCTGATTGGTGCAAATCATATTCTGAGGTCCCTGAAGGGTATAGTTGAATATGGGCTCAAGTATGAAATGAATCAAAAGATTAACCTGGAGGGTTATGTGGATTCGAATTGGACAAGCAGTTCCATTGATAGGAAGAGAACTTCAGGGTGTTGCTTTATTATGGGATGATGTGTGATCTCTTATCATAGTAGGAAGGAGTCCTGCATGGCATTGAGAACAGCCGAGGAAAAATATGTTGCCACCTGCTCGGCTATTTGGGAGGTAGTATGTTTCTTTTGAAAAATACTATTTGATTTGATTGATCTGACTTGAATTGTTTTTATAATTCATAGAGTAGCATTAAAGCTCCAGTTTGTGATCTAGATCGAGATCTCTTGAAAGAGGGAGTTCTAGCATAGCCAGTGAGACAGGTTTTCTGAGCATAAAATCCTGGCGAAGCTTGTAGGTTGCTTAGACATAAACAGTCCTGTATGTTTTCCTTGGATGTAATCAGTCTTGACAAATCTCACAGGTTATCCTTGGATGTAATCAACCCTGATGTGATTCTATGCGAGAAATGGTTAGAGTGAAGTTTGAGTACTTCAAGCTTGGTGTTCTCCAGATCAAGGCTCCTTCCAAGGGGAAGTGATGAGTCTGCGAACCTTCCTGACATGGTGGCAGAATTGGTTCCTCCCATAGTCAGAAGTAAGTGTTGTGCCTTTCTGACATGGTATTAGGATTGGTTCCTCTCATGGTCAGATGTACGTGTTGTGCCTTTCCGACATGGTGGTATGATTGGTTCCTCCCATGGTCAGATATAAGTGTTGAGAACTACATCCAGTATGAAAAAGGACTGACTTTGTAGCGGAAGACCTTGCAGAGGGAAAGGCCTACATCCAATATGAAAAAGGAATTACTCTGTATAACTACATATAATATGAAAAAGGACTGGATCTATAGAGGAAGACCTTGTAGAGGGCAAGGCATACATCCAGTATGAAAAAGGACTGGCTCTATACAACTATATCCAATATGAAAAAGGATTTGATTTGTAGTGGAATACGTTGTAGAGGGAAAGGCCTACATCTAGTATGAAAAAGGACTGGCTCTATAGAACTACATCCAGTATGAAAAAGGACTAGCTCTGTAGTAGAAGACCTTGAAGAGGGAAAGGCCTACATCTAGTATGAAAAAGGACTATCTCTTTAGAGGCCTACATCCAGTATGAAAAAGGGTTGGCTTTGTAGAAGTACATCCAACATGTAAAAGGGTTGGATATGTAGAGTCCTACATCTAGCATGAAAAAGGGCGGGCTCTGCAGAGGTACATCCAGCATGAAAAATGGTTGGCTCTGTAGAAGCCTACATACAGTATGAAAAAGGATTGGCTCTGTAGAGGTACATCCAACATGAAAAAGGGTTGGCTTTGTAGAAATACATCCAGTATGAAAAAGGACTAGCTCTGTAGGAGAATTCCTTGCAAGAGCAAGGGAGTACATCCAGCATGAAAAAGGGCTGGCTCTATTGATGAATACCTACATGGAGGCTAGGCCTACACCTAGCATGAAAAAGGGCTGGCTCTGGAAGGTTGTGAATGGCGAGCCACTGATTTTGGTACTATATGTTGATGACTTGTTTCTTACTTGAAATGAGAAAGTTATCTTATGGTGTAATAAGAAACTCTCCTCTGAGTTTGAAATGAAGGATCTTGGATTGATGCACTACTTCTTGGGATTAGAAGTATGGCAGAGGTAGAAAGAGATTTTCCTAGGACAAGGAAAATACACCATAGATATACTGAAAAGATTCAAAATGTTGTATTTCAAGTCCATAGCTACTCTTATGGATGCAAATTTGAAGAAGCCGAGGGATTCTTCTTCAGATTCAAATTTGATTGATCCCACCATGTATCACCAGTTGATTGGGTCCTTGATGTATTCAATGAACACCAGACCAGCCATTTGTTTTGCTGTGAATTCTCTCAATCGGTTCATGTACGAACCGAGGTAGATTCACTGGATTGTTGCAAAACATATACTCAGATACTTACATGGAACTGTGGGATATGGTATACGATATGATTCAGAATGTGACTTGAAATTTTAAGGGTTTACAGACTCAGATTGGGACAGATGCACTACAGATAGGAAGAACACTTTAGGATGTTGTTTCAGTCTAGGTTCTCCAGTTATTTCCTGGTGCACTAGGAAGCAGAACTCAGTAGCTCTCAGTACTACAGAGGTCGATTATATGGCTTTTAGTTCAACAGTTCGAGAATAAGTTTGGCTTTGTAAACTCCATCCAGGTTTGTTAGGCTAGATTCCATAGCCAATCGTTATTCACTGTGATAACCACAGTTGTGTACAAATGTCAGTGAATCATGTATTTCATGACAAGTTGAAGCACATAGATATTCGGTATCACTTCATACGTGATATGGTGTAGAAAGGTACAGTCGAGCTACAGTATATTCCGACCGATGACCAGACTACAGATGTTCTCACTGAGCCTCTTCCCAGGATGAAATTTGAATACTTTTGTGGAAGAGTTGCAGTAGAAGAGAATGTATACCTCCTTGAGAGGGATATATTAATGAGAGACACTCACTATACTCTTTCCTGGGAACCTCTGATCTTCCAAGTTCTTTGTCAGGTATTGGAGAAATCCCATAGGAAAATGAAACGGACAGGTAGTAGATGGTCGGGTTCACCCAGGTACCTCTACTTGTCTAGGTTCTCAACTAGGTATGGGATAAATCCCATCAACAGATGAGACTGATAGGAAGTATATGGTCAGGTTCACATAGGTCCCTCTACTCTTACAGGTGCTTAGCCAGGTATGGGAGTAGTCCCATCGGTAGATGAGTTGGAGAGGTAGTAGATGGCCATGTGATTGCACAGGTACCTCTACTCATTCAGGTTCTCATCCAGGAGTGCGAGTATCCCATCGGTAAATGAGATGAATAGGTAGTAGTCGGTCATGCACGTGTGCTCATCCAGGATCTCTAGACAGGTATGGAAGTATTCCATCGATAGTAGAGATGAGTAGGCCACAAAATATCCTCTCGTAGACATCCAGATAGAAAAAATTCATAAAGACAACCTTCAGTTCGTTTAGAGATGATGGAGACAGTATAGATGTACAAGATGAAACCCAGATGATAATGATGTTGATGAAGACCAAAGAATACCTTCCTTGTTGAGAGGGAGTGTTGGAGTTTGTGCATCTTTAGAAGCTATAATTCTTATTGTCCTCCTTCAGGAGTTGAACTTGTTGTTATCATTCATCTAAAACCCTAGAAAGAACAATGTAATCCTTGGGGTTAAAATCCATCAATAAAAGAATAAATAAAAATTATGAAATATAAAATTATTATTGCTCTCCCAAGTGAAGTCGGCCCCAGTTAATTTCTGGATGGGAAAACAATATAAATAGGAGGTGCCCCTCCTCATTATTACACACAACAACAATGCAATATCACAAGTGAGGTGCGTAGTTTCTGGCATAAGTAAAGCTACACAACACTCAAAAGAAGACTATTTTTCAGGGTTTCATATTTGGAGGGCATTACCATATTTTTCTTTTTCTTTATTCATTATACTTTGATCTCAAAATTATTATCTCTAGACGAAGGTTGTTGGGTTTTTCCCAATTGGGTTTCCCAGGTGAAAAATATCTATGTTATTGTTTTGTGCTTTGTCTATCTTTTAGTGATCCTATTGATAAATGCAATTAATATATACTGAAATAATATTTAAAAAAATCTAACATTTGCATGCGTGAGGCTATGAGACCAATAATAAAGGAGATGTTAGGGTGAGTATGAGTTAAATACAAAAGGATGCTAACTACTTGATGGTATAATGTGGTATCTGCTTTGGGTAAGGTACATGTGGCTTAAAGTTTAACTCTAAACTAAAAGGGAGATGGGGCTAGTTTACAATTGCCCATATGAAAGTGGAAAACAAGGTCACATGTATGCTTAGGTTGGGAAATATAAATACATTCTTTGGGTTGCAAAACTTGGAGGTTAAAAACTAAATGCAAGATTTCTAAGTCTACCATTTCAAAGTTCTTCACAAGGCTGGTTTTAATATGGGTTATAAGTTTGGGGTCACCTCTAGTGAGTATAAGGTCATCAACGTCAAGCATAGATATGAGAATATGGTTAACTAATCATTGGGTATAAACAACGGGGATAGAGTGGCATTGAGAAAATCCAAAGTTATGAAAGAACCGATCCATTTTTTTGTACCACACCTAAGTAGCTTGCTTAGGTCCATATAGGGATTTATTGAGGAAATAGATAAGGTTGGAGTCAATCCAAACAAATCTAGGAAGCTGTTACAAATAAGTTTCTTATTGCAAATCCCCAGGGAAGAAGTTGGATTTGACATCCTTTGGATGAATCTTCTATCAAAACAAAGTATATGGACTTCTTTTTGGAAACAAGAGAAAACGTTTCACTGTAGTTAATACCTTATGCTTTAAAAGTATTTTGGAAACTGTTGCAGTCGCAACTTTTTCCCCCTAATTTTTAAATGTTGGGGCCCCTCCTTAACACTTAGAGTTGTGTTGATTTCGTGTGATCCCTAAGGGTCTGGTCTAGCCTTAGCTTTGGTCGATTTGCAGCCCGTCTCTCCAAAGCACGCTTGTGTTAAGTTTTATTGTGGATCGCAGAGTTGAATGTGGTTTTGATAGCCAGAATTTAGTCAGACCAGTTGCCTTTTAAGTAAACCGTTGTCTCTGAGATATTTTAGTATGGTTGCTACTGCGTTAAGCTCTTAAACACGTAGTTTGCTGTGATCGGGCGTAAATTTTATGTTAGATTGGAAGCTGGGAAGTTTCAGCCCCTCCGCCATTGCAGCTCTCAGATCAGTCTAACGTCTGAGGTCCTAAATCGCTCCGATGTCCGATTCGTATGGGCTTTGGAATCGCTTGCTCGTAGTTTTTTCCCTTCCACCGTTGGGGCTGGGAAATCCATAAAGCGTCTGATTCGAATGTCTCCTGACCTCCGTTTAATATTTCCCATCCGCGTCGCCTGTCTCCTCGCTTTCTTTTTATTCGTTGCGGGTCTCCAAGTCTTTTGGCTTCCAATCTTAAATGCGTCTGACTTTCGATTAAATCCACCCTAGCATGCGTGACGCTGGCCCGTGACCTGGGATTCTCCCGCCGTTGCGGTTGTGAAAGCTCCTTGGCCTCTGATGTTTTTTCCTCCCGATGGCCGAATTAAATTTTTCCCGCCAGTAAGTTTCCTGTTGGCTGTCATTGGCGGGATCTGTCAGGCCCATAGATGGTGCGCCTTGCCAATTCCTTGTGGAATAGTCATTAATTAATAATATTGTTGTTTAAAGGATACTTGTCGATTGATGGCAGGCGGCTGCGAGGAGATTGAACATTCTACCGCGCTGAGGAAGACGGATTGGTTGGCAGAAATATAACTGAAACTCAAAGTAATTGCCAGGAGAACTAGGGGAGTGGAAGAAAAAGCCCGGAGCTATAATGGCACAAACCTAGAACTGATCAGTTACCAAGTGGTTCATGATTACATACAGACAAAAGATAGGAATGTGAAGCGTTTGGGAAACTGAAAGATCATGTGTCTGGAGGAAAACGAAACGCTCGGTGGTCGTAGTTTAAATACTGTAAAGATAGGACTAAGAAAGGGCTTTTTCCTTGGAAAATTTTGTAAATGTTTGCTTGTAAGAGGAACTACTTCGTTTTGCAAAGGAAACTGCAATTTTACCTATTGGAAAGAGTAAAAATGGAATGTATCAATGCGACTCAATGAATAATGTTGAAGAGGAACTATTTCGTTTTCAGTTGTGTTTCATTTACTGTGAGAATATTTAATTTCCTGAACCTATGTTCTTGTTAAATGTTCTTCGATATCTTTTAGGATATTTTCCACTGTGAGTAATAGAGGTTTTTCATAAAGCAATTGGTTATCTGGTTGTTTAAATATCTGTAATTGCTCATGTGTTTTGAAAGAAGTATCAGCTAACTGTAACTCTTCATAGTGCATGTGCAAAATGTATTACTCACCCAAAATGATAACCTTGCTCCCTAGGGATAGATTAGATAGTTAGTTTATTTCTTATTGTATGTGATTTGGTTGCTTATGGGCATAAGATGAGAGGTAAGAACCTGCAAATCACATTGTGACAGCCCCTTGCATTCTGGTCACCCTACATTTAATTAGGCACTTGCATTTCATTTCTTAAGTCAAAATACAAAAAACTCGGTGGACCGGGCCGCAACCAGTAAACCCTTGTTTGTTACTTTGACCTACGGTAGCCGGACCGCAAAACCGAACAGATTCCCTCTACCAAACAGTCAACGGGCTAGTTGGGAACGTTGATTGGGGAGAATCCCTTACTGTTGTCGCCTACGAATTTCCAGGCCTCAACAGTTTTAGCGCTAGAAGGAGGGCCGCCAGTGTATGGCTGGCCGAGAAAACCCGTTTTCCTGAGATTATTCCATTGGTTACAGTTCTGAAAGTAGTGGACCACGTAATCCAATTCCGAAAGAAGTAAATAGAGAAAATCTGTATCCTGTTCGCAACAAGATCGTTAATGACCTGAGAAGACACACCAGGGCATACGTAAAGAAGATTGGAGGATTGCCGATCATCCCTGAATTGCCCAAAAGAGAGTATAAAAAGAAAGACCGTCCCGTAACAGAAGAATCAGTGCTAGTTGGAGACTGGGAAGAACTTGTGGAAACTGCCTTACAAGAAGTTGAGCTACCTTTGAATCAAGAAGGCCCAAAGACCCCTTTCATTTCTCCTGTTCACACCCCTGTTGGTTCACCCCCGCACTCTCCACCTCAACTCATGGCCGACGTTAACGCAAATCCACCTAACCCTCCAAACCCACCACCTGTGTGGAAAGCCAGATCACCTCTAAACTTGAGCCCTCCTTTACATGACCTACCCCAAGCCTTTGAAAAGTTATTTCCTAAATTTGATCCAAACGAGAATATATTAGTGGATGATCATCTGTAGAGTTTTTACTTGGAAATAGAAGGGTTGAAGGCTGGGGAGCATGAAGATGTGCTGTGCAGAATTTTCTCGCATACCCTTAAAGGGGCTACTGCATCATGGTATTTTGGGTTTCCTGCTAATTCCATCCCTGATTGGGATACTTTTGAGAGAATTTTTCGAAGCAAGTACGCAGTTCAAAAGACTCACACAACCCTTATGAAGGGATTATGTGCTCTGAAAAAGGAGAAGAAAGAGAAGGTGCATAGTTTCACTCAGAGATTTGCAGCATATCTTAAAAATTTCTCTGATGCAGACAAACCCTCAGACAAGGTCCTAATTGAGTATTATACATCAGCTTTGGGTCCTGATTTGGCCATGTTTGCAAAGGGGAGGGCCAAGCCTACTTTGGCTGAAACTTATGAAGAAGCAGAGGTGGTGGAGGCTGAAAGAGACAGCATTGAAGATTATCCCGAACAGTCAGGGGAGAGAAGGAAAACCTTACTGTTTACTAAGCCTAAAGAGGAGAAAGCACCAGATTATGAAAGCATGGCCAAAATGATGCAAAAACTGTCTAATAAGATCATAGACTTAGAGAAAGAAAAGGAAGCACAAAAATTCTATAGGCCATATTATAAGAAAAGGAAGGACAACAATCAGCCCCAACCTCCCCCTCAAAAAAATGCATCCATGAATCTGACGGATATAGGGATGGAAAATTTCTGTACCTTTCATCAACAACCTCATTCCGAAAGGAATTGTCCGCAATGGATAAATTCAATGACATTGGTCATGAATCAGATGTTGGATTCGAGATTAACAGAAGAAGATGATGATGAAAGGAAAGAAAGTGTTGCTTCCACTTCTACAAAAGAACAGGAAGAAGAGACCATGGAATTATGGAATTTTGTCTCCTTATTAGATGCAGAAGAGGAAAATAATCAAGGACACAGGGATGTCAGGGAAGCTAACGTGACAACTAGAAGCCGAGGGACGGTTAGTGATGACAGTCTTTTACTCCCAAAGATCAGAAGGCTGCAAAGAAATATCAAGAAGAAGTTTCAAGATAAATCCTTGGCTGATGAAATTCCGGAGTTCACTATTACCAGCCGAGATCCTAAGCAGAACAGAATGTTACCCAAGCCTAACGAAGAGAAAGTGGGTGCTGATAAATATCAGTCCACTAGACAACAAATTGAATATGACATCGTTGAAGATTTAAAGAAGATAAAGGCAAATGTCCCTCTGTTTGAAATGTGCAAAGTACCTCAACAGAAAGAAAGGTTGTTGAAAGCGCTTGAAACATCAGAAGAGAAGCTGTCCGCTGACAATCAACCTCAAGATGAAGAAGAAATCGGAGAAGCTAGCACTGGAGGTAAGTCTAAAACTAAACATCCACCTTTCCTCCTGACGTTTGAAATTTTTAATTATAATGTGAACAATTGTCTAGTAGACTCAGGGGCGTCAATTAATGTCATGCCCATATCAGTATGTAAGAAAATAAATGGGCAGCCTAAGCCAACCACGTGGAGGGTGGTGCAATTGGATAGGACAGACGTTAAGGTAATTGGTGAGATGGAGGATGTCCTAATCCGTCTGGCATCCGATGACAAAGTATGCCAAGTTATTAATGTCGTGGTGTCTGATATACCAGACGCTTACGGCCTGGTCCTTAGCAGAGATTGGTCAGCTAAATTAAAGGGATATTTCACTTCAGATTGGTCGCATCTATGGTTGCCGTGCAAAGGGAGTCCCAATCAGATTAAGGTTTTAAGAGAACCTCACAAGAAGTACAATGTTACTCAACTAGATGAGAAGAATGTACCAGTGGAATCTGTATTGGGAAACTATTTTCTTGAACTGGAACCAGGGAATTATCAAGCGGAAGAGGCCAGCGACACATCTGATACCTAGCCTGATCTCCTTCGTTTTTCTCAGGCTGATGAGATTGATTGTAAAATAGTAGATTTAGCAGTAGGAGTAGATTCATTTTCAGTAGATAATGTTTTTTGGACTTTATTTTTTGATGGCTCAAAGACATTAGAAGGGTCAGGGGCCGGCTGCATCCTTATTGATCCACAAAAAAATAAACACTTCCTGTCTTGTAGATTAGAGTTTGAGTGTACTAACAATACAGCCGAGTATGAAGCACTGCTGCAGGGACTCAAGAAAGCGATTGAGCTAAAGGTTAGTAATTTAAAAGTTTTTGGGGACTCAAAAATAGTGGTAAAGCAAATAAGAAATCAAATACATTGTGTTTCCCCTCACTTGAAAGCTTACCAAAACGAGGTATGGGAGTTGCTTAAATGTTTTCATGCATTTAACATTATTTCAATCCCAAGAATAAAAAATGCAGCCGCTGATCTTCTAGCTACATCAGCCGCTAGGCTGGTTCCCACTAATAACAAATGCTCTATTGAATTACTTTTTAGGCCGTCGGTACCTGATATGATCACCAACCTGTGATTATTTGACGATGATCAGCAAATAATCGAATGCTTGACGAATGATGAAGTATTTAAAGGAGCCATTATCGACGATGAGGAACATCAGGCTGATATGAAATACGACAATTTCATTCCTAAAGGGGTCAGAACGTTAGAGAAGATGTTTGGCTTGAATGAAAAGTTCAGAAGACCCGCTAATGTGAAGACGCACAGCTCAACTCTACAGTTCGAGCTAATAAACTTAGGGACTGAAACGGATCCTAAGTTCGTGAACCTCGGCAAATGCTGTTCACCAGCGGAAAGAGACAAGTTCCTCAGTTTTGTTTAAACAGTACAAAGATGTCTTTGCATGGACGTACGCAGATTTGAAAACTTACGACACCAGCATCATCAAGCATATCATCCCTATTAAAGCAGGCATCAAGCCATATCAACAGCCGTTAAGGAAGATGCACCCCAAGTTGGAGCCACTAATTCAAAGCGAAGTGAAGAAATTGTTAGATGCTAGGATTATTTTTAAAGTCAGGCACTCTAAGTGGGTGTCAAATTTGGTACCAGTCAGAAAAAAGTCAAGAGAAATCAGGCTGTGCGTGGACTTCAGAAACTTAAACCGTGCCTCAGATAAAGACAACTATCCGGTACCTCCCATGGAGCAATTGCTACAGATGGTTTTTGGTTCTAAAATGTTTTCATTGTTAGATGGGTTCTCTGGCTACAACCAAGTGTTAGTAGCCGAGGAAGATAGATTGAAGACAACGTTTAGAACTAAATGGGGAACTTTTTCCTATAGAAGGATGCCCTTTGGGCTGATTAATACTGGAGCAACATTTCAAAGGGCTATGGACATAGCTTTCCGCGGACTGATCGGACGAAGTGTTGTGGTATATCTTGATGACATCACAATATTCTCAAAGAAAAGAGGGGAGCACGCATTCCACCTAAAGCAAATTTTCGAACGATGTCGGAAATATGGCATTTCCCTCAATCCTAAGAAGTGCGTATTCGCAGTCACAGAAGGAAAGTTACTGGGGCATATAGTTTCAAAGAGAGGCATATCTATAGATCCAAAAATAATTAAGGCCATTGAACAAATCCCTATGCCCCATAATAAAAAGGGAATGCAATCCTTCTTGGGAACAATAAATTTCATACGTAGGTTTGTGCCTGATTTTGCCCAGACTGTTAAGCCGCTACAGCAGATGGTTAAGAAAAATGCACAGTTTAAGTGGAATGAAACTGAAAAGAATGCTTTCAGTAAAATCAAGACTATTGTTGCACATGCACCCTCTCTGAAAAGTCCATACTTTGACAAAGACTTTATTATGTATACATTTGCATCCGATGATTCATTGGAAGCTGTACTTACGCAAAAGGAAGATGGGGGCGATGAATTCCCAATCTCTTTTATGAGCACTAGGCTACAAGGGGCTGAATTAAACTACCCAGCCATTGATAAGCAAGCTTATGCGGTATTTAAGGTAGTGAAGCAGTTCAGGCCTTATATATTAAAAAATCGGACCAAGGTAATAGTCCCTTACCCAGCTGTAAGATCCCTTCTCATTCAGAAAGAGTTAGGAGAATGAAGGGGCAACTGGGTAATACCCCTTCAAGACTACGACCTTGAATTCAAGCCAGCCACTATAGTGAAAGGTCAGGGGTTATGCAAATTGATGACTGAAAGAAAAAACAACGAAGAACAAGCATGGGAAGATGAAGCCGAGTTGCATGTAATGGATGTATGTCCTTTGTTCACAGCTCCTGAGTCTTGTTATAGAGACCTTGTGCATTACTTGCAGTCAGGGCTGTTGCCAGAACATTGGAGTTCCAAACAAAGAAGAGTGCTGCGTCTGAAATCGGCTTCCTACCAAATCGTGGAAGGCGTATTATTCAGAAAAAACTACGATGGAGTCCTCCTGAGATGCTTGGAGAAAGAAGATGCTGAGAAAGTAATGTCTGAATTGCACGATGGTCCAGCTGGGGGACATTATTCAGGGGACACTACTACCCATAAGGTCCTCAGAGCTAGTTACTACTGGCCAACGGTCTTCAGGGATGCACATGCGCACGTCAGAAAATGTGATACTTGCCAAAGATGTGGTGGGAGACAACCTAGAGTAGCAGCACCTCTAAAGCCTGTAATGATCATGGAACCATTTGAACAATGGGGGCTGGACATTATTGGAGAAATAAAACTGAATTCTTCCCTGCTGCACAAGTACATTCTTACTGCTACTGATTATTTCACTCGCTGGGTCGAAGCTATCCCACTGCGCAAGATAAATGAAGATGAAGTCATCAGCTTCCTACAAGATCATATCATGACCAGGTTTGGAGTTCCAGTTTCGTTAGTGTTTGATAATTATAAATACTTTTCATCGATTAAATTGACTACATTTGCTCATGATAAGGGGATAAAATTACATTATTCTGCTAACTACTATCCACAAGGAAATGGCTTGGCTGAATCCTCTAATAAAAACCTCATTAGAATCCTGAAGAAGACGGTAATAGAAAACCAGAGAAGTTAGCACTCAGTCTTACCCAACGCCCTGTGGGCTGACAGAGTCACCCCCAAGTCTGCAATAGGAGTGTCACCCTATACCCTTGTGTACGATAAGGAAGCCATCCTGCCTCCCAATATCATGCTACCATCTTCCATACTAGCTCAAGAGTCTAGGGGGTTGGATGATGAGATTCTGCAAATAAGAATATACAATCTCCTGAAAGTAGAAGAGGCTAGATCCAAGGCTAGAGAACGTTTTAAACAGCAGCAGGAGGTAGTAAAAAGATGGTTTGACAAACATAAGGCTGGGAAAAAGGACTTGGAAGTGGGAGACCTAGTTCTCAAATGGGATCATCCCCATGATGAGAAGGGAAAGCATACTAAGTTCCAGCAGTTGTGGGTAGGCCTGTTTCAAATCACAGCAAAACTTGGCCCTGCTACTTATAAGTTGCAAGATTTACAAGGATGGGAGGAGAACTTGCCAGTTAATGGTTTGGTTCTCAAGCCTTACTTTTCTTGAAGTTTTCTTTGAGTTTTTCTGTTTTGTATATAAATAAGCTGTTTGATTGTCTTTCGAGCCATGTTTTCCTTTTGTTTAAATTTAAGTTTATTGGTTTCAATAAAGGAAGTAAACTTGTGGTTATTTGAGGAAAACCAAAATTTCTGGGAATGGTAGACATGTTTGAGTAATCAGACCGTGTGTTGCTGATTGAATTTCTTCCATTCTAGCAGTTTTCTCGAAATCTCTGTGTGCATTGAAGTCCTGCTTAATCCCTGTAAAATAAACCAGATTCGAGGAGTCTGGAGTACTATGTTGAGGCTCCATCCACGTCACTTTTAAAATGTTCTAAGGAGCAACAGCAAAGGACCCACGGAAAGAGGCAAGGTGAACAATGTATTAAATATAAATGATCCCATGCCAAGAAACGAATGCCAAAAGGCAAATAAAGAGTCAAACTTCTATAAAAGCATCATAAATCAAAGTGGGTGCTGAATCATAAATACTAAATTGCCAAAAGATCCTCTCTGTCCGTGAGCTGAAACTTGAAGTACACCACTCACACAAAAGGGCACTATGGCATAGAGGATCTTGAATTAAAATTCAGTAAGAAAGGCGTACAGGAGGACTCAGATGAAAAGGACAAAAGTCCAAAAGCACAAAGGTGTTAAAATGGCATGGGAACGAGGAACAAACGAATATTGCTATTTACCATCTGCTACAATCCTATGGTGTCCATGTTGTTAGCCACCTAAAGACAAAGGTAATAATGAAACTCATTTTCTGGCCTCAACAGAGTTATCTGGACTTGAAGGTCTCGGTTTCCACTTTCCCCCAATGGACTATTATCAATGATTAAGGTACACACTTCTGTTGGTTGAGAAATCCATATGGCTGGAAGAGTTCATTAGACGCATTCTTGTTAAACAGTCTGTTGCTCGAAGTATAATCACCCAGAGATCTAGGTTCACCAGGTAATCGCCAGTTGTTGCAGCCGCAACTTTTTCCCCCTAATTTTTAAATGTTGGGGCCCCTCCTTAACACTTAGAGTTGTGTTGATTTCATGTGATCCATGAGGGTCTGGTCTAGCCTTAGCTTTGGTCGATTTGCAGCCTGTCTCTCCAAAGCACGTTTGTGTTAATTTTTATTGTGGATCGTAGAGTTGAATGTGGTTTTGATAGCCAGAATTTAGTCTGACCAGTTGCCTTTTAAGTAAACTGTTGTCTCTGAGATATTTTAGTTTGGTAGCTACTGCGTTGAGCTCTTAAACACTTAGTTTGCTGTGATCGGGCATAAATTTTATGTCAGATCAGAAGCTGGGAAGTTTCAGCCCCTCCACCATTGCGGCTCTCAGATCAGTCTAACGTCCGAGGTCCTAAATCGCTCCGATTTCTGATTCGTATGGACTTTGGAATCACTTTCTCGTAGTTTTTAACCTTCCGCCGTTGTGGCTGGGAAAGCCATAAAGTGTCTGATTCGAATGTCTCCTGACCTCCATTTAAGCTTTCCCACCCGTGTCGCTTATCTCCTCGCTTTCTTTTTATCCGTTGCGAGTCTCCAAGTATTTTGGCTTTCGATCTTAAATGCGTCCGACTTTCGATTAAAGCCGCCCTAGCACACGTGCTGCTGGTCCGTGACCTGGGATTCTCCCGCCGTTGCGGTTGTGAAAGCTCCTTGGCCTCCGATGTTTTTTCCTCCCAATGGCTGACTTAAATTTTTCCCACTAGTAAGTTTCCTATTGGATGTCATTAGCGGGATCTGTCAGGCCCATAGATGGTGCGCCTTGCCAATTCCTTGTGGAATAGTCGTTAATTAATAATATTGTTGTTTAAAGGATACTTGTCGATTGATGGCAGGCGGCTGCGAGGAGATTGAACATTCTACTGTGGCGTTGAGGAAGACGGATCGGTTGGCAGAAATATAACTGAAACTCAAAGTAATCACCAGGAGAACCAGGGGAGTGGAAGACAAAGCCCGGAGCTATAACGGCACAAACCCAAAACTGATCAGTTACCAAGTGGTTCATGATTGCATACAGACAAAAGATAGGAATGTGAAGCGTTTGGGAAACTGAAAGATCATGCGTCTGGGGGAAAAAGAAATGCTCGGTGGTCGTAGTTTAAATACTGTAAAGATAGGACTGAGAAAGGGCTTTTTCCCTGGAAAATTTTGTAAATGTTTGCTTGTAAGAGGAACTACTTCGTTTTGCAAAGGAAACTGCAATTTTACCTATTGGAGAGAGTAAAAATGGAATGTATCAATGCGACTCAATGAATAATGTTGAAGAGGAACTATTTCGTTTTCAGCTGTGTTTCATTTACTGTGAGAATATTTAATTTCCTGAACATATGTTCTTGTTAAATGTTCTTCGGTATCTTTTAGGATATTTTCCACTGTGAGTAATAGAGGTTTTTCATAAAGCAATTGGCTATCTGGTTGTTTAAATATCTGTAATTTCTCATGTGTTTTGAAAGAAGTATCAGCTAACTGTAACTCTTCATAGTGCATGTGCAAAATGTATTACTCACCCAAAATGATAACCTTGCTCCCTAGGGATAGATTAGATAGTTAGTTTATTTCTTATTGTATGTGATTTGGTTGCTTATGGGCATAAGACGAGAGGTAAGAACCTGCACATCACATTGTGACAGCCCCTTGCATTCTGGTCACCTTGCATTTAATTAGGCACTTGCATTTCATTTCTTAAGTCAAAATACAAAAAACTTGGTGGATCGGGCCGCAACCGGTAAACCCTTGTTTGTTACTTTGACCTACGGTAGCCGGACCGCAAAACCGGATGGATTCCCTCTACCAAACAGTCAACGGGCTAGTTGGGAACATTGATTGGGGAGAATCCCTTACTGTTGTCTCCTATGAATTTCCAGGCCTCAACAGAAACCAAGTAATCCTAGTTTATATTAACACTAGACATACTTATTCTTGTAAACCCTTTTGCATATAATAATTTTTCTTCCTTCTAGAAGAGGGTCTAGATCCGGAGTATTATTCACCATAGAGAAATGAAATTATTCATTCATCGTTGCATTCCAAGCTAGATCGCTAGAAACTTTTGCAAATGTTTCTAGATCACAAGTATCTAAAACTTCAGGCAAAGGAAGGGAGGCTTGCTCAAACTATGAATGCAATTAACAAAAATTAGAAGGATCATTGATTAGATCACTAAGGACTTCCCTTGTTATATATGTATGTTTTAAACTTGTGAAGGGAAGCAATGCATACATTTTTTAAAGAAAATAAGAGATTACACCATGGAATACACACAATACACAAAGATTTACCCTAGAAACACGTAAAGGGAAAAACCAACAAAAATTAGAGTTGTAACTGCAACTTTATCATTATTTTTATTAACCATTTACAATACAATATGTAGGTATTTTGCATCATCCAAAACCCTAATGTTTTAAATTGGATTAGAAATAAACCCCAATTTGTTAATTCGGATTAGAAATAGACCTAAATACCTTAACTTGGGTTAAATTACACAGTTTTAGGAGAAAAACCCAAATTTTTCACACTCACTTTGCCTCATATCGACAATGAGATAACACCCTTTGATAATGCCCACTTCGTGGATCAAAGAGGCGAAAATCCCAACGCGCACATGCAAACAAAATAACACATACCCAACATTCTCCCACTTGTTGTTTTCTTTGCATCCATGTATTGAATGGGTCATAGGTTCATGGCATCAATTCCCATAGATTCTCTATGCCAAGAGAATTTCTCAGTATTGACAAACTTCATCAATGAGTGTTTGCAACGTTCTTCACGCTGTTAACCTTTTTCCATAAACACTTTATTTTCATCAAACATATCTCTCAAAAATTGATAATGCACATCAATATGCTTTGTCTTAGCATGATAAGCAAGGTTCTTTGCTAGAAATATTGCACTTTACATGTCACAATAGAACCTTATAGTTTTGTGTACAAACCCAATACCTAAGCATAATATCTGCAACCATACAACTTCTTTACTTGCATGGGTGGTTGCCATGTATTCAAATTTTGTAGTTGAGAGTGAAACTACATCCTATATCTTACTCATCCAATTGATAACTCCTCCAAATAGGTTAAACACATAACCACTTATTAATCTTCTGCGATCAAGATCTACAACCCAGGCTACATCAATAAATCCTTGTACATCTATTACTTTGCTTGGTCTAGGTCATCCTTGGTATCAGAATGCATGTTATGTGTTGCCACATAAATATCTAAAAACCCTCTATACAATTATCTAGTGCTTCTTCTATAGTTTTGACATATATATGCTCAAAACTCCCATTGCACAAGCAATTTCTAGTCTAGTACATACCATTACATACATCAAACTCCCAACCACACTGGAATATATAACTCTTAACATATATTATTCCTTTTTCCAACACATCCTTCATTTGTTTCTCATGAAAAGGAATGATTTTATTGACTTTACATCACTCATTATCTAACATACCTTACTTGGCTAATTCATGACCTCCTTGATTGGTTTGGAAGGTGTTTTATGCACCTAGGAGGAGGTTTTTATTTAAAGTAAGCCTCCTTTTTGTGAGGATCTGTCTTTCTTTCCAAAGAATTTGGATCCTTGATGTAAAAATAGATTTGGACAACCATACAATTTCCCAAGTTTGGTGGGTATACACTTATTCAATAGAAGTTTGTGTTATGGTCCAATTCAGTCTCCATTTTTAGCAAAAATTATGCATATTGCTTTACATTTTTTTGTGAGATCAATTGTGCTAAGTATGGGATGAATTTTCACATGGTATCATAGCTTCATTAGCTCTATTTTTCTCCCTTCAATTGTTATTGGTGTTTACATTATCAAGTTCTCACTCTCTTAGGGGTGTAACCAATTTTGCAGGGGCGCATTCATTGTAGCCATGGATCAATCTCAACGTATCATCTTAGCTCCATTTAACTATTTTGAATGGAAGGCGCAGATGAAGATATTATTGAGGAGATAGGGCCTCTACAAGGTGACTATGGAAAATGAAATTGATCCTAATGATGCAGTAGAGAAGAGAAAGTGGCATAACATAAGTGATGATGCTTATGGTATCTCATGTCTCAGTATTTCCATAGACCAAGAACAAATGAAGTTTGGGAGAAGCTTCAATATTTGTTTGGAAAGACATATGAATTGAGGGGTCATCAACTGGAGAATAATATTTTCTCACAAATTTCAAGCAATTTCAAGACCTTATAAGACTATTTATCCAAGTTCAAATATCTTGTTCTTCAATTGAAGCAATGTGGGGTTGACAAGAAGGATGAGAAACTAATACTGGCCATACTTTCAAAGCTAGGACTTGATAATTTAATGTTTGTTTCAACCTTCCATGCTACCAAAACTCACAGTTTGAAACTGGAATATGTCGTCACTTGCATATTTCATGGAATCATCGACTCAGGAGCAAGATAAGTTGGTCTTGATGGGTACAATAAAACCTTCAAAATATCAGGATTTGGCTGTTAGAGACTCAAAGAAAGATTCCACATGAAAGAAGAAGACTAATCCAAAGAAGCCACCTGATCAAAATAAAGACAAGCAAAATTCTCAAGAGGAGTCTTCAAGCTCCAAGAAGAAATCACAAAAGAAGAATGAAAAAGGTGAAAAGAGTAAGTGTGCATATTGCAACAGGGGCTTCCACATTGAAAGCTCCTACATGAAGAAACAAATTGATAGGATGTCTCAAATCCTTGACAAGAACAATATCTCTCTTCCTTATGGTGCAGAGAAGAAGGAGGGAGGATCAAATTTTGAAGACAAGGTGAGATTTCAGTGCTTAGTAGAAAGCACTAAAAATCCTCCTCTTTCATCATAGATTCAAGAGCTTCAAGACACATGGTGTCCAAAATGGATTCTTTCTCCTGTATTTATTCTTCAAGTGGTCCTATAATTGTTTTGGGAGATGATTATGAAACTAAATTCAAAGAGAAGAGTAGAATAGATCTTGACCACGGTTCCTTTAACAATGTTTTGTTTGTCCTAGGTATTACTTCAAACCTTTTGTCAATCTATTAGATGAATCATACTGGGCCTCCTAGGAAGGTTTCCTTCACACCCAATGATGATAAAATATATTAAATATCCATTCGTAGAGTCATTGATAAAGGCTTTGTTGATCATAGCTCAAAAGTGTACAAGTTTTCTCACTTTAATCCTTTCTCAATCCCCTATGCTCTCCTCACTCGTACCAATGAAGAAAGAAAACTATGGCATGAAAGGTTTGTCCATCTTAATTACAAGTACATTTATGATTTACATGAGAAGAATACGGTCGAGGGGTTTCCAAACATTAAATTTTCTAAAGGAGTGTGTCAAAGTTGCATTCTAGGAAAGCACCCAGAGCATAAGTGTAATGTCCCCGGTTTCGACCCCGTTTGCATGATGTATATATTGTAATTAATCGTGGTAAGGAGCTCAAGGCAAAAGCCCCCACCATCGATTTTGTTTTGTATGTTTCGGCAATGGGGATAATTGCCGATGGTATGCTGTGCTATAAGGCACATTATAATTTGGCATCATGTAAACACGCACATCAATTAAAATAAACCACAACTAGCTACGACAGTGCAACGTTGAATGAAAAGGGCATGATTCCAAAGGATAAGGGGTGGGGGATGTCAAACCTTGGTTATGGGGGAAAAACCCAAGTTTTGTCACCTTGTTGATTTTCCATCTTTCCTTGTCAACCTCTTTAATGTTTTGTTGGGCAGCTAAGGAGTAATGGCTGCGGGTGGTTGAGGCATTTAATGCCTTTGGGAGTGGGGTGGAAGGACTGTCAGTCCTTTGTCCACCTGCCCACTCCACCCATGTCTGCCCATTCTTCTCCCTCACGCACTCTTCCCTGGCCTGTTCACTCTCACCACGATTTTTGTTTTGGATCCTCCTCACGCAAAGGGATTCTTCCCCCGTTTTTCCTCTCACGCACAGGAATTTCTGGGTTTTCCCACGTTGTTCTTTTCCCAGCGAAATCATGGGTGCTGTGGCTATCGAAAGTCGGTATTTTTCCCTTTCCTCTGCATGGTATTTATGTGTTTTCTCCGTGATTTTGTTGCCCAGGACGGGTTGTATTCCCCACGTTTGTTGTGAGCTATGTGCTCACTAAAACATTTCGGGACTGTTGTTTGCCCACGTTGTTGGCTATGTTACTGGGGTCTTCCTTACATCTTTGGGGCTGTTGTAATTTCGTTTGAAGAGTCATTTTGGCCACGATAGGGCCAAGAATGACTCAAAATTTATTTTCCCTATTTAAGCTGTGACAGCTAAGTAATTGCCTGAGTGCAATGGTTAGTCTTTAGACTGTGCTGGCTTGGCTTGTCTGTTGAAAGCCTGTGAAACCCAGCTGTGTTGGGTTGCTGTTTGTGCCCCTTGGCTATGTATAAGCCTGCAATTGACCCTTATTCTGGAGGAATCATGCCCAGCTCGGGGGTGGCAACGCTGCTGAGAGACTGATGAGCTCGCTGGCCTATGGTTGGGTGGAACGTTGCAGCGATGTAGCTGGTTGCGGGTGAATTCTTCATCAAAAGATAAGTACTGCTAGTTACTTCATCTCTGTAATTTATATTGATGTTAAATGCTAGAATGTCTATGTTTGCTCCCGCTGATTGTTGAAGGACTGTGCATCCTTGTATGATGAATTATGCCTGTTGTTTAGGTTTTAATTTCAGCATTGATCTCCTCTGTTTTATGTTCATGGGTTGTTTGCCCGGCTGTGTTGATGTTCGTCGCGTCCTCTTCGCTAGTTGAGGGACGGGGACATGACAGTATGGTATCAGAGCCCATGGTTGCAGCAATGGGCCTCTATGGGCCAAGAAGGTGTAGTGACAGAAGGTAGAATTACCTTCTCTGTTCAGCAGTGAGCAAACAAATTCAGAAAAACGGTCTAAGTGTTGAGCAGTCGGACCACTGGAGGAACTGGAATTCTGCCATTGCAGAAGGATTGGAGAAGTGGACTTCCGCCATTGCGGAAGGACTGGCAAAGTGAACTTCCGCTGTAGCGGAAGGATTGGTGAAGTCTCCCATCCGCCGTTGCAGACGGCGAAGCGATTCCATGTCCGACGTAAAATTCATCCGACCTTTGACGCCGGAACCGTTTGGGGAAAGCCGCAAAAATTGTCTAAGTGTTGGAGCAATCAGAAGGGAAAGTGGTCCGACGTCCGAGGACTCGAAAGTCCGCCGACGTCCAACGTTAAAATCGTTCTCCGTAAGTGCCGATCGGAAGAAGTTAAGGTTTGTGCGTCTGCCATTGCGGAAGGTTGGAACTTCCGAGGAGCCGATTCGGCGGAAGGAAGAATGGTCTGGGAGCCGATTCGGCGGAAGGAAGAATGGTCTGGGAGCCGATTCGGCAGAAGAAAGAATGGAAAGACAGCCGACGCCAAGAGCCGCCATTGCGGAAGGATTGGAGCTTTCGAGAGCCGCCGTTGCGGATGCCTAAATGACTAAACAACCTGAAGCACAAAGGCTTCCGACAGCCGATCAGAGAGATAGCCGACAGCCAACTCTGCACAGGGAAAATTTGCATTTTCGTTGGGATTTTTCCAGCAGATTTTGACTGTTTCTTAATGAAATTTTGAGCTGTTTTACAGAGAATTTTCAGGGGTTGAAAATGAGAAATTGGCAGCAATCTAATGTGCTAGATTGCACGAAAACAACAATTTACCAAAAAAAAAAAAAAATGAGGGCACTGCCCTCGACCCGCCCTGTAGTGGTGCAGGGAAGCCACAAGGGGGCAAGCCCCCTTGACCCCCGTCGTCCCCCTGAGACAGTCGCTCTTGTGAAAAGAAAATTCTATGTTTTGGGAAAGAGTTCGAATCAGAGAGATTTCACAAGGGACAAAGGGGATGCCGAAAATGTAGCTGCCAAAATGGCTCTGAGATCATTGGAAGAATGTGAAAATTCTACATTGTAGTGGTGTAATGAAAATGCAAGGATTTGGTGAAAGTCTTCATTCTTAGAAGTGGTGTGGTTTTCACATCCAAGGTCGGAATGACACATGTGAATAGGCGTTGGAAAGCTTATCCAGTAGGGAGCAAGGATAAGTGACCAGAATCTGAGCATGAAGCAGCAAAATGCTAATGATGGCCACTATTATCAAATGGACAAGCTATACAGTTGCATGCCCAGGGATGGCAAGGACTATGAAGTCAACTAGCTGCTGTGTGGAAAAGGAATTCCATGAGAAGATGAGGGATTTGAAAGGGAAGTTTTTCATTAGACCCTATCTTGCTGATTATAACCACATTTCCTAAGTTATGCTTGAAATGCATGAGGATATGTATTGCATACATAGGATATTGCATGTTGGTAAGAATATTGGAAATTATATAATTATAATGAACCACTAATGATAATCATTGCTTTGATGTTGGCATTAGTGGACAAACCAACGATGACATGGAACCGGATAAATATGTTGCTAATGCTGATGAATGAGACCAGCAACCCTATGGAGAAGGGATAAGGCAACGAGTCCATAACAAAATTTGGTGAGCAAATTCTGCAATCTCCTGCAAAGGACCAACCAAACTGGTCATGTCAAGGGTGTAAGTAAGACCCATGCAGGTAAGAGTTTGCTTATGACAAATTCCATGGATCGGTCCAGGTAAGAGACCTCGTACCATATGAATACTGGAATGTAGAAAGGTGTCTTTCCTATACATGTTGATGATATTGATTATAGTAATGCATCCTATATGAGGTAGTCATGGTTAGGCCATGGTATAGTTGCATGCATAGTATTCCTGAACCAATGCAAGGTAGCGTTGAATGGACATGCATTAAGAAGATTTTATGAATCTTGTTGTTATGCATTGAATGTATGCATATGAAGGGTGTGAGTGACTGATTGCCTAAGTAAAGGTGCAAATGTTGTGATGCATTGCATGAATGCATTGAGATGAATGCATGTGATATTATGGAGAACTAATGGCTGAAATGATGAATTGATGACAATTCAGGAACCATTTCATAGGTTGCTATGAATACAGGATAGTCATGATCAATTGGCTGCCAGAAATGCTCTATTGAAGAGCAAGGTGGTATGAATGATGCGCTTGTGAAGTAAGGAGTATCTAACCACTTCATTTAAATTGCATGAATGATATGACTATACCTTGCAATGTTAGCATGATAATGATTGCATGAAGTAAATGAGTTTTGGTATATATTGACGTGACTAACAATTAGAAGTATTGAATTTTATAAATTCTGAAAATACTTCAGTGATGGTTGTAGCAATGAAAAGGTTATATGCATCCAGACTTACCAAGTGTTGGTTGATTGAAGCTCATGTTTCAGGTAGATTATTTCGAGCATGGCATTGAGAGGTAAGACCCTAACTAATGCCAGAATCTACCATGTGAAAGAGCTTGTTAAATTTGAATTGTGAATTTCAAATTTAAGAAATTGCTGACAACCACTAGCCATTGTTGGCTTGCATAAGATTGTGTTTGGATGTTTGAAGCTTATGTTTCAGGTAGATTATTTTGAGCATGGAAGTGAGAGGTAAGACCCTGACCAATGCCAGAGTCTACCATTTATGAGAAGAATTCTCATGGTTGTGAAAATTAGTTGATATGGGTTGTTAAATTCGAATTGTGGATTTCAGATTTAAGAGGTACTAATGACTACTAATCATTGTTGGCTTGTATGAGATTGTGTCAGGAGGGACGCATGGTAAGTGGGTAATCATGTTATGATAGTAAGCATAAAAGTATAAGGGGCATAGTAGTGCTGCTTACAAGAAACCTACAATTGAGCAAGTCAATTTCTGTAGTAGAGTTACAAATTCTTATTGAATTTGATTGCTAAATGTCATTACTTGGTTATGGAACGATCAATTGGATTGTAGTATCAGGTAATGATTGACTGTTTGGCTATTTGATGAATGTGTCAGGGGTACACGCTGCAGGAAGACCATGTGCGATGGCTTGCAGAAGCCAAACTTCATGGGAAGGTTTTCCCTTGTATTGGAAATGGGTTTTGGGTGAAACACCATTAGACATTTTGAGAATGTATCATCTACACTGCATGTTTGGTGATAGAATTAGTGAGATGGTATGGGTCATGTCGTTAGGACATGTGTGAATGCAAAACGTAAACAAGAATCAGGGATGGGGGCTTGGTTTGCTTAAACCTAGTGATTGGAAACCACACAGACAGAGCTAGAGGGCTGGCTTTCTTCTCCACAACCCCGAGATAGCACTGGAAGGGAATGCAGGGCCTGAGGGACTGAGTAGCAGAGAAGGGACTGATTCCTTGTGTTGGGTGTGTGTGGGTGTCTTAGAATTCAAGCTAGTTCTGGTGTAGGTGTTCCTAGCTCTGCAGCGAGCTCACCAGCTTAGCATTCAGCCTTTCCCAACTCCTTGACGGTGCCTAACAGATATAAAGGCATACTGCGACGGATAATGGATAAGTGTTATGTAACCCTTGCTATGAATATGCATGCTTAATTATTAAATTCCATATGCAGAACATGTTTCGATTTATTTCCATGATGACTAATTGCTTGAGCATGGATAGGGCCTACATGGCACACATCGGAAGAGAGTGCACACTTTTCTGATGTCGAGTCATGAAAGGGTTTTCAATATTGAGTACACTCTAGGGAGTGGACGCACTCATGGTGTCTTGATACTTGATAGTGAATGATGAGAAATGTGATTATAATTTTAAAAGCAATAACGCTGATGGGCCTGCTTGTATTGCTTTTGTTGCTTGTGTTGACAGGCTAAAGGTAAAGGTAAAGGTAAATGGTTGTTGTGAGGGGTTGCGGAGTAAGGGTTATTTTTGATATAAGTGTATGTTGATATAAGTGTATGTCGGTATAAGTGTATGATGGGCTGTGATATGCCTGAGGATCCATAGTAGATCCTAGACCTAGAAATGGTCGTGGTAAAGTTCCAAGCCTAGTTGACATGAGAATGTACTGGCTGGACATTGATTATTTGATGTTGTGGAGTAGCCGGCGTGCTGACCTAACATCTAAGTCCATAGGCGATCCCAAGGCTTGCAAAGCAAAGCAGGATCCTGTGGACGAACGAGGAAACACCCAATATAGATAAGTATTGGATTATTTTGCTTATAAATATACATGTGTATATGATTTGGTTATGATGTTTTAAGCTCTTGCTTCAGAGATAAAATTGATGAGAATAAACTAAACATGTGAATCTATTCAATGTTTGGATATAGGTATCGCTGGGAGCGAGGACTATGAGAGCATCCTAGGGGTGCATGTGGACATGTGACTGTCCTGGAGAGCTCAGAATGAGCGGCAATGAAAAGGTGCTAGTGAGACGGGGGAGTCCTAGCAGCCGAGACAAACCATGTGGAGAGACTCCATGGTTTAAAGGTCCAGAATAGACCGAAGACACTAAGTGTCATGACCAAGAGAGATTGGTCCAGCATTCACGGTGAAGTGAAAGAGGCTGCGAGCATGAAAAGCCACAGTGATGGTGTGGGTTCCAGGATGGAACAAAACAAAGAGGAGAAAAACTCTTACTGCTCTCTCTTGCCTTTTGATTATATATATATATATATATATATATATATATATATATGTTTATGCATTGTGAAAACAAAGGATTGTTTAATGTATGTATGATTGAGAATGAAATGTATGTATTTGCTTAAGCAAATTTGTGAATGCTAGAATAGTTAATTCCCTGCCCAAGAATGGACATGAATGAGCTCATGTGCCTGTTGGGGAAGGAATGAAAAATGTGAAAGTTTCCTTAATGGAACTTGGACTGTCATTCCAATTGGGTGATTAACTAACTAACTTTAATGCCTATATTATGCTTGGTCTGATAGAATTTCGATGGTGCATTTCACAGGTGAGAAGAGTGAAACCAGGTGGTGCACATTGATCATGGCAGCAGATCAACAGTTGTTGGACTTGGCTGGAAGTCTCCTTCAAATGATTGCCAAAACCCAAGAGAATCTTGGGGAGATGCTCAGGATACAGAAAAGGCAGAGTGAAATGAACCACCAGATTTTGCAAGACTCTATTGGGTTGCAAAGGGAGGTGAAAAGCCTTCTGGGAGCAATCGGCAAAGGAAAGGAAGGTGGATCAGCAATGGGACACTCGTCCAAGCGACCCGATAAGAAACGGTCCAGGCATGAAGACTCAAAGGAAATTGAGCAGGTAAAGATGAAGCAGCCAGTGAGATGCTGGAGATGCGGAGGACATCATTTACGCCGGGACTGTCCGATGAGGGAACATGATGAAGGGAATAGCCACAAAGTTCCTAGACTTTGGGGTCAGTTGGAAGCTGAGAACCAGCAGGTGAGGTCCATGGAAGCCGAGAGGCTTGGTCTTGAACGTTCAAAGTAGATGATTGAACGTACAACAGATCTGCAATTTTGAAATTTTGATGTGCAATTGTATATGTATTGTATATATGTAATGGAACACCGAGGACGGTGTTATTCCAAGGGGGAGGGGAATGTAATGTCCCCAGTTTTGACCCCGTTTGCATGATGTATATATTGTAATTAATCGTGGTAAGGAGCTCAAGGCAAAATCCCCCACCATCGATTTTGTTTTGTATGTTTCGGCAATGGGCATAATTGCCGATGGTATGCTGTGCTATAAGGCACATTATAATTTGGCATCATGTAAACACGCACATCAATTAAAATAAACCACAACCATCTACGGCAGTGCAATGTTGAATGAAAAGGGCATGATTCCAAAGGATAAGGGGTGGGGGATGTCAAACCTTGGTTATGGGAGAAAAACCCAAGTTTTGTCACCTTGTTGATTTTCCATCTTCCCTTGTCAACTTCTTTAATGTTTTGTTGGGCAACTGAGGAGTAATGGCTACTGGTGGTTGAGGTAGTTAATGCCTTTGGGAGTGGGGTGGCAGGACTGTCAGTCCTTTGTCCACCTGCCCACTCCACCCACGTCTGCCCATTCTTCTCCCTCACGCACTCTTCCCTAGCCTATTCACTCTCACCATGATTTTTGTTTTGGATCCTCCTCACGCAAAGGGATTATTCCCTCGTTTTTCCTCTCATGCATAGGAATTTCTGGGTTTTCCCATGTTGTTCTTTTCCCAGCGAAATCGTGGGTGCTGTGGCTATCAAAAGTCAGTATTTTTCCCTTTCCTCTGCATGGTATTTATGTGTTTTCTCCATGATTTTGTTGCCCAGGATGGGCTGTATTCCCCACGTTTGATGTGAGCTGTGTGCTTACTGAAACATTTCGAGACTGTTGTTTTCCCACATTGTTGGCTGTGTTGCTGGGGTCTTCCTTACATCTTTGGGGCTGTTGTAATTTCGTTTGAAGAGTCATTTTGGCCATGATAGGGCCAAGAATGACTCAGAATTTCTTTTCCCTATTTAAGCTGTGACAGCTAAGTAATTGCCTGAGTGCAATGGTTAGTCTTTAGACTGTGCTAGCTTGGCTTGTCTGTTGAAAGCCTGTGAAACCCAGCTGTGTTGGGTTGCTGTTTGTGCCCCTTGGCTATGTATAACCCTGCAATTGACCCTTATTCCAGAGGAATCATGCCCAGCTCAGGGGTGGCAGCGCTGCTGAGAGACTGATGAGCTCGCTGGCCTATGGTTGGGTGGAACGTTGCAGCGATGTAGCTGGTTGCAGGTGAATTCTTCATCAAAAGATAAGTACTGCTGGTTACTTCATCTCTGTAATTTATATTGATGTTAAATGCTATAATGTTTATGTTTGCTCCTGTTGATTGTTGAAGGACCGTGCATCCTTGTATGATGAATTATGCATGTTGTTTAGGTTTTAATTTCAGCATTGATCTCCTCTGTTTTATGTTCATGGGCTGTTTGCCCGGCTGTGTTGATGTTCGTCGCATCCTCTTCGTTGGTTGAGGGACGGGGACGTGACAATAAGTATGAAAGAGTCAATCATGAGCGAACCTATGCATCCCTTGCACTTGTTCATAGTGATATTGATGGTCCATTCCCTCATATGTCATTAAGTAATGCCAAATGTTTCCTTGCATTCATTGATGACTTTTAAAGAAACTGAAAATCTCTATACATAACAAATTTTCAATATTTACCATAAAACCAATGTGTTTTTTTTTTGTCACACCGAAAGAAAACAACTTGTTATTCCATGGAATCAAAGTTGCAACCAACAATACATCATGAAACAAAGAAGAAAAGGACATTCTTTGTCCAAGAAAACATACCAAGACTGGACATATGGAACTTTGAGTAAAAAAGACAAAAAAGTCCCCAAACACTACTAACAAATGATGGGCTTTCTACTACCATAAAACATGCAAACAATCTAGAATTCATCAAAATATATAATTCAAAGAAGATATATAATTTTTTTTATGTCACCGCATGGTGACATATATAGATAGTGGAGATCGATCAATTACTTCATTCCGTACGAGCTAAATATTTTTGCAAGAGTTGATGTTGAAGACTATTGTTCTTTCGCTCTGCTATCGCATTTTGCTTAGGAGTGTGAGATACTATAAACTATTGTTGGATGCCATTCTCCTTACAGTATTTCTTGAAAGCTCCAGACATGTATTCTCCTCCATTGTCGGATCTGAGAGTTTTAATGCATTTTTTTGTCTACTTTTCAATCATGGTCATGAACTCCTTGAAGTATTCAAATACATTTCCTTTCCTACTTATGAAGTACACCCATGTGTATCTGTATCTATCATCAACAAATGTCATAAAATATGATGCACCTCCTAAGGATTTAGTTTACATAGGTCCACATAAGTCTATATGAATTAGTTCAAGTAGACCAGTTTGCCTCTTTTCTTGATGTACTGGGAATTCATCTCGATGTTGTTTTCCAAGTGCACATGCACTACATTCTAAATGTTCATTATTTATTACATGAAGACCCTCAACCATAGTTATTTTTTAAAGTAATACAAGATCATGGTGGTTAATATGGCCATACCTTTATGTTTTTTATGAAATCTACCTCTGTCTCCATTCCATTGTTTGCCTCTATCTCCATTCTATGGGTTGCTCCATGGTTTTCCTCTGTGTGAATATCGACCTCTTACCATCAGTTCCAGGTCTGAACCTCCAACATCCAAATCAAAGTTCTTCATTCTTTCTTCTTCTTGTATTAGAATCCATGTAAGTTCTTCAAAATTTGGGGGTTTCTCTCTTGCTGCAAGTGCTGAAATAAATACCTTGTAATCTAGCACTAAGCCTTTTAGGGTGACTGTTACTAAGTCAGAAATTTCAACAACTTCACCTATATCTCCCAATTTATCGCTCAGTTCTTTAATGCGAGAAATAAATTTGCTTACCCCTTCATTAGCCTCCATCTTGATTGACAACAATTTGGTTTTGAAAAACAAAACCCGATTTGCATCAGATGTTTGATAAAGATTTTTGAGTGTGTCCCATGTCGCCTTGGATGTCTCATAGTTTCTGATATGCAGAATGATGTTGTATTTAATAGGCATCCTCACTGTCAATTTTGCTTTCAGCTCCCACTTATTCCAATATGGAAGCAATGCATCACTTACAGATCTCGACTCATCACCGGTCACAATTGACCATGCATTAGCGTATTCAAGCACAGTCATAAGCTTAAATTTCCAATTGAATTAATTTTCACCATTCAATTTAGATGCTTCATTGATAAAGTTCCAACCAAGGGTGGATTTTCCATTGCTAAAGAGGCGAGATAGCTTGGTGAAAAAAAATTCAGAGGAAAAAAAAATTCAGATGCTGTTGATTTCTCAGAATTTTACCCTCACACAGGTCGACACTTTTCTCCTATGTAGGTCGGCGCTCTTTCTCCTATGCAACTCGCGCCGGTCAGAAATTGGTGCAAGACAGGGGTCTACGACATTGTTTTTCTATGGCTAATAAGTACCGTTCGCCGCTCTGAGTTTGCTGCTGAAGGTGTCGTCAATTTATCACATGATCTCCTCTCCACGCAGTTACTTTATTCACGTGGCTGCTAATGGATTTTTCGTCACTGGTTTTGTCCTCCACATAGAATTAACGACAGTAGTTCTCCTCCATGCAGCAACAACAAGGACACGGTCTAGCACAGGTTCATCGTTCCCAAGCTCAACTTCCTTCTCCACACAATCTCCATGACTGATGTGATCTTCTTTGCACCCAACACTCAACGGTGGAGGAAATCGCATGCACTCTCCATGGTAGTCTCCAAAAAAAAATTAAATGGGAACTTCTTATACCTCACAGTCATTCACGTGGGTGATCTTCACTCTTAGGCGGGGCTCACGACTTCTCTCCACGCTTCTGCTTACTCTGCAATGTGATCACTCCAGGAATCCTGGAAATCACTTTTCCACTTCACAGTTGCTTCTCCTTGGGTGGAGGATATCGCTTCAATGGTGCTTCTTATACACAACCACGTCAACCTTGATATACCTCAAAATCAATACGCTCACAATGGTGGCTTCTTCACTCTAATATCCATGCTTCTCCTTAAAAATATATTCAAACTTCCTTACGGCAAGATCATTGCTTCTCCTTCAATACTCACAATACTCATAGTTGCGTCAACCTCAATGCTCTGATACCAACTAAGAATTATAGAAGGCAGAGAGCAAAGCTCTATGGATTGCTTACACAAGGAATGGTCAAACTGATTCAATTAATCAATGTGAACATATTACAATATATAGATGCAGTTTACAATAACAAACCCAATCCTAGATCTTTAAGATGTGGATCTCAAACTAACAAAGGATAATACACATCAACTCAATCGAGCATAATATGCCTAGCATTTCTACATTATTCCAACATTGGATTCACCCCTTCCTGTTGTAGTATTTTTTCTTCTTTCCATATTCAAAACGTGAACAAGATCTTGATTCTCCCCTTACACAAACTAGCTATCAGCTATAAGCACTAAGCTTCTCACGAATATATATTAACTTATAAACATGGGCGGACAAACAGAAACAAAAGCGACACTTTAAAGAAAAACGAAAGAAACCAAGTGCTTAGCAGCTATGATGGTGAAGGTTTAGGTTTCTCACTGACAATGGAAGATTTCAATGTTGCAACAAAACGATTCGGTTCGGTTGGAAGGTTTCAACGTTGCAAAGAAACAATTCTGTTGGAAGCACGATCAATTGAAATCCTTTCTTCACCAGCAATATGCTTATGATCATGTAAAATATTGTCATAGCTATTAATTTGACTCTCTATAGTGTTAATTTTGTTATTGGAATAGTTGGTTTTAACATTACAGACACATACATTTCCCTAAAGGTGTGTGTGCCTTTGACCAATTGCTTTCAGCCAGCATATTGTTGAATTTTGTGTAAATTCTGTATAATCAATCACCACGCAATTAGCCCATTCATCCTAAAGCAGTGTGTCTGGTCCTTCAGCTACAACCATCTACTTGTGAGTTTTTAATTACATATCTATATGTAGATCTGTCATAGGTTATCGCACTGCTTAATTAAACAAGAAAAAGCTAAGTTGGTCAACATTATTGGTTTGGAAAGTGAATATCAAATACCTTTTATAAGTGAGGGGATCAATTTTTTTAAACAGATTTGTAATTATAGAATTTATTTTAAATAAATTTGTAATTATAGAATTTATTTTTGAAGTGACGGGATCAAATTTGTTTGAATAGATTTGTAATTATAGAATTTTGATACCTATAATGTGCTTTTGATAAATTTAATTTAATTATATTTTTTACTGAAAACTATATTTTTAATAAAAAGTTGATATTCTTTACTTAAAATTACATTTCTAATAAAAAGTTGTTGTAAATGGTGTGGAGAGCATTAAGTATGTAATGAAATGAAGTCTTGATAGACTTAATTTCTTAGTAGTTAAATGTTTTTTACCCAAGTAGAAGTGGTTAACTAGTATACCCCCCAAGCAAGGGAAATGAAACACCCAAGAGAATTTTTATATGTTTTAAAAAGCACGATAGAAAGTTGTGTGTAGATAATATAAGTTTATGAAATGAAAACAAGTCTAGGAAAAAAATTGAAAATAAGTACCATTAGCTCTTTTGAGAGCTTGTGCCAGAGCTTTAGTCTCCCTTTTTTGGGGGCACTGATTTATGATGGGCATTTATGACTTTCTGATTGAGATGGGTGACATCTTTGGATCAGCAATCTGGGCTCTCCTTGTGCTTTGGGATATAGATGATCATTATGTTCATTAGTTGAACTCATGGATCTGTTAGATCAGTTTGGCCATTACAACATTCCCATTTTTGTTTCTGATTTGTATTTCCGGATGTTTGAGTCCTAGCCCTGCATCTATGCAGTGCATTTTGTAAATTCCACTGAGGAAGGCACTTAAGATGCCCTTTGATTCAATATGAATATCAAGCACAGGTTTTTTTCTTCTGAAAAAAGTAACATCAAACTTCTAAATCACCACATAAGTGAAAATAAGTTTCCTCCAAAAGAATTTTGTACATAAATTTTTTATATTTGAAAACATTCGGTGAGTAAGTCAATGTGTTAGCCTCGATCCTTTGAATGCCAATGAAATATTACAAAGCAAAAAATTCCAAATATCCAAGGGGCATAGTTATAGGAGTTTTCAAAGTTTTAGGTAGCTTTAGAGAACCTAGAAACCCCTAGATGTGGAGGAACTATACTTTTGAAACTGAGACCTGGCCTGGACATGGAGAGACTATACCTTTCATATTGAAACTTGAACTCTGAGAGCCATCAAAATTTCTGCACATAAAAATTTGCACAAGCGACACCATTTTTCCTGTCGACCATTTGTCTGGGTCCTCTTATAATCTCATGTATTGAAGATCATTGAATGGCCAAATAAGGTTGACACTTGAAGAAAATATTTTGTTTCAATTTTTTATCTTGTTTCTTAATTTTCATGACCTAATGGATGCAAAAGCCAACCTCCTTCTGCACATATTGTAGCACATGGGACACAAGTTTTGATAGACTTAACAATTCCATTAAATTTATTTTTACCTTTTAACTTCGCACATAATTACATGACCAAAACATACACGTAGATCCCAAAAACACTTGACTACACACACGAAGGGTGGTTTTCCCTTTTTACTTGAAAAGAAGAAGGCTCATTGTTGGCTCTAGTATCCCATCATAACTTCTTTTTTCACTTGTAAAAATACATTTATAAAATTAAAGAGGATTTAAATACCATAAATTATACTTTAAGATTTTAACTCTCATTTATTATTATCTTGAAAAAATTAAAATATAAATCCCTTGTCTTTGTTTCAAAACTATCATTTATTACTATCCTGAAAAACTTAAAATATAAATCCATTGCCTTTGTCTTTTTCTTGAAACAAATTTCAATTACATTCTCAAAAAATTAAAATATAAGTTCCATGTCTTTTTGTTGAAACAAAATTTCATTTAGGTAAGAACCAACATATTTAATAAAATAAGAAAAATAAGCTATGTTTGCTCATTTGGAATTATAAAAACAAGTTCCAAATGCAGAAGAAATCTTAATTTAGCATTGATTTATACTGATATGGAAAAGCTAAAAACATTGGGAGATCTTAAGCTACATAAACCCATGATGAAGATCTAAAATTGAAAATAAAGTGCTTAATTTCCAATGTAGCCATAAAAACATTAAAGATAAAATAGTACGATGTTATTATAAAACAACCATAAATCATGAGCTTGATCATCCTCCCTATAGTAATAAAGTTGCAACCCTCAAGATACAAATGATGATTACTAAACTAAGAACCAATTCACATGATTATAAAGCAACCATAAATCATGAGCTTAATCATCCTCCCTATATTAATAAATTTGCAACCCTTAAGATACAAAAATGATGATTGCTAAACCAAAAACTATTTCACATGAGGTACATACTGTAACAAGAGATGGAGGCTTTTGAGAACTTCTTGAGAAAAGAGAATCTATAATTTATGAAACTTATTATAGGAGATTTTATTGTGAATTTAAACTCACACAAAATAACTTTAAGGTTTTAGTTCCTTAATTTTCTTTGTTCACTCTCTCTTCCCCATGTATGATAAACCAAGTTGGTCTAAAGGATGTTAAAAGCCAAAATTGTCATCATTTTTATCAAAATTAACTTCTACGTATTCTATCTATATTGATTTCAAGTTGAAGTTAGGTTAACATTGATATTCAAATATTTAACATATATTTTGTTGATATCTTTAATAATTGTTTTATAACTCAATAAACTTTAGTAATGCTTATTTATAACATCTATATGACTATATGACCTTGGTAGTTGGAATGACCATAAACAACTTGTATCACCCATAGTATGCCAAGTCAACCATACCCATACTATGTCGAGCCAACCATAAAAGATGCTCAAACATTGTCTTTCTCTATCTTGTTTCACTTAAATACATCTAATAAGATGTAATACAGATATACTTATTACAGTTCTCTAAATTCAATATATCTAAGATTCAATAAGGTGAAATACATATATACTTATTACAACACTATCTTTGATTCACTCAATGTATAAACGAGGAGGCTCTCACGCCGCCTCTACCTCTACCTGTGCGCCACCATGATTGAATTCCTGCCACTCGATATGCAGATGGGTGTGCCAGCTCTACTTCGCCCACTGCCTGGGGTCAAGTTCGATGGACACCATGCATTCCCAGCATCCCTCATCGACTGAAGCACTGACCCATCCAATCCATGCCATGCCATGATGGGGAACACAGAACCCGATTTCCTGGTCCTCGTTCCTACACGTGGAATCTCGGAGGTCTGGCGGAAGGGTTTGCCTGTTTGTTTGCGTTGGTTCTTAGGATTCCTACCCCACTGTATTTCCATTTCCATCCTTATCTAGGCCTGTTTTTATGTTATTTGCAGATGTGTTCTCGCGATCACCAAGATTTTAACGAAGAGGATATTCTGAGACTTATCAACACACGCACTCAGGAAATTAATGCGAAGGGTTATACACGAGTTCAAACGGTTGTAACAGATCCTTCAAGACCTGGAAACAACTCGGCTGTTGTTAAAATGCACAAGATCACAGGTTCGAGTACGACCTCGAGCAAGGTTATTCCTTTGAAGACTTCTTTTTCAGTCCTCCGAATTTGCATCCTTCCGCTGTTAACCAGACTTGGTCAATCAGCCCACTCATGGAATTTCCAATCAACATCAAGATTCGGCGGATACTGTCAATAAATTGAAGCTCTTTGCTACTTCCTTTAGGTGAACGTAGAGAAAGAAAAGCTCAGGGAACGAATCACAGCGCTGCAGCAGCTCATCTCACCTTTCGGAAAGGTTAAAATCTTACTAAAATGATTTGGAATAAACTGGTGCTGGAGTAACACATTTAAGCGATGGACAAGGGGAGACTCCTCATAGGTCCTTGAGAGACGATGAAAGCCGGAGGAGGCCGTCCCCTTAATAACACCTTCAGTGTAATTATATTGAAACTTTGTCAATTATTCTGAAGTAGAAGTATTATTTTGATAGTGCTTCCATCAAAATGAATCCATCCACTTTGTTCTATCCCAACATCATATAAATGGAAGGTCCATCAAATCAATATTAAATTTATTTTTTTGTATATAGATTTATATAAAGAAAATATATGGAACAACCTCTTGCTATATTTAGAATGAGTGTAGTCTTACTTGTTATTTTAAGAAATATTTATAGCTTTAGACAAGCTCCTCAAATTTATGATATGTTAAAATATATATCTTTCATTTTCTTAATATCAACTTATTTAAATGTTACTCTAACCCTTATATTAACTCCAAACTTTTAACCAATTTGAAATATAATCTTTAAAATTAATTTGACATGACAAACTTAAACTTAAGACACTTGTATTCCAAAATCAAGAAAAATACTTAATATTCCAAAATCAAGAAAGGTATTTTCCTTTCTCAACCTAAATATGATTACGACCTTTTTCACATATTGTAAATAAAACATGATAAGGCTAAAATGCCATTGACAAAGTGCACAATCAAGTCATTGAATGGAAATACCTTTGTGATCTAGTGCAAAGACAAGATTGGCATTCACATCATTGAGAAATTATTACAAAATAGAAAAACATTGAAAAATTTACATATAAACTAACCCCCAAAAACTCACACAATATGATATATATTAAAGTGATAGATTCTATATGTAACAAATTTTCAGTATTTACTATTGATGTGCGACATGGTGGATTCCAAGTTTACAATATAAATATATAAGATGTAGATGGGTAATCAAAATTTGATATGTATTAACAAATTTTTATTTATGTTTACGGTAAGATATAAAAGTATAATATAAAAGTTGATATATTTGTTAATGTATTTTTATGCGTTTAAATTTAAGTTTATCTGTTTAATTAGATATAATGATTATTATTTGTATATATAACTATTGAACCTAAGAGGTGTATTCTACAGTCAAGTAGAGTAGATATGTGTAACTTTTTTCCTGCTCATCTTAGACTTGACACCCGTTTAAAAATAAATAAATTAAAATGGTATTCAAAATAACACGTGGGCTTAAATTAAATTTAAATTATTTAGAATTACATATATATAAAACAACATAAAATAAACTAAAATCATAAACATTGGATTACACATTTCCTCAACATTTTCACTGTAAAAAAGGGTTTTGTACCTTGATTATTTAGAATTGAATATATATAAAACAACATAAAATAAACTAAAATCATGAACATTGGATTACACATTTACTCAACATTTTTACTCTAAAAAAATGTTTTGACATGAGATATTTGATCCCTCTGGATGCTTGGTAGATCCCTTTTGAGATGGATCTATGCCAATAAACTTTAAGATATAGAAATATAATTTAGACCATCCATATGTGGGCATGGACTATTGGAGAAACCTAGAGATGCCTCGACCTCCAATATAGGTTCGAGGACCTGACATTATGCTATAATAGTGGTATCTAGATCATACATGTGATAGATATTGACAACATACTATGTGCATGTGCACACATTGGACCACACCCTGCAGTAGGGTACCAATGGCGCAGGGGCAGGGAGGAGGGGTTATATTCACCCGCTCACGTGTAATGGACGTGACAGAGTGCTACAAAGGACTCACTATGGCTGGATGTGGAACGACTAATGGAGGGGGTCACCGAATCATATTAAAAATGATGTAAAACAAGAAAGAAAAACTATGCTACAAGGGTAGACATAGTTAGCGACTTTAGCACAACAAGATTTGAGCCCAAAATTCAACGACATCTGATGTAAAGTATGTTTTTGTCAGATTGCAATGATGAAAAGCACTGTATCTTTCAATTTATTTTTGTCATCTTGCAGAATCATTGGTTTTTTTACTTTCATCAGTGTAGGTTTTTCGACGAGTCTTCATGTCACTTCATCGACAATCGTTCATCAGATTTGCAGCAACAAGTGAAGGGAGATTTGTCAAATTTGAGACGAATAGTGATTAATCTCTTTGATCCCCAGTGGATCTTTCATATTCATGTGACCCAATAGAATAACTCTTTCTCCTTCATCATCATCGTCATCATCATCGTCGTCGTCATCATCATCATCATTATCATCATCATCATCAACAACAACAACATCCTCATCATCATTTCATATGAGATCAACATGGTGATCACCATCATCATCAACATCATCATCATCATCCTCGTCGCTGTCGTTGTCATCATCATCAACATCATCATCATCAACAACAACAACAACATCACCATCACCATCATCATCATCAACAACAACATTGTGATCATCATCAACATCATCATCGTCGTCGTCGTCATCATCATCATCATCGTCGTCGTTGTCGTCATATATATGGATCATCATCATCAACTTCATCGTCATCCTCGTTGTCATCATCATTAACATCATCATCGTTGTCATTGTCATCATCATCGTCATCATCAACATCATCATCATTTCATATGAGATCAACATGTTGATCACCATCACCATCATCAACATCATCATAAACATCATCATCGTGGTCGTCATCATCATCATCATTGCCATCATCATCATCTTCATCATCGTCATCATCAACATCGTCATCAACATCATCATCATCATCATTATCAGCATCATCGTCATCGTCATTGTCATCGTCGTCATCGTCATCATCATCATCATCGTCATCATATTCATCATCATTTCATATGAGATCAACATGGTGATCACCATCATCATCCTTATTAGGTTGATTTTCCTTATTAAATATATATAAAAAAAACATTACTTAAAAAATATTACATAAAAAAATAGATATATAAAAACATTAAACATTAAATATATATAAAAAAAATTACATCAAAAATAAAAATTAATAAGCATATTTAATATTTAAATAAAAATATAAAACATAACAAATAAACCTAAAATTTCAAACTCCCTTACCTTCCCAGCTGTGCGGATGCATTTTCACTTACCTCCCCTACCGCGCAAATCCATTTTCACTTGCCTCACCAAAAATAGAGATGGGAGGTCACAAAATTCGACAAGAGACTACATTTTCAATTACCTTACTAATCACAGATCTATGTTTTTGGCAAGAGATTTTGTAAGGTTCGTCGAGGTCTCGAGGGTTACAGAGGTCGAGAGGCCACATAGAAGAGGTCGCAGAGGTCGTCGGGAGGTTACAATGCCCCAAAAATTGGTAAATGCCTTCCATTTAACCCCATATTACTCTATAAAATTTCTAAATGTTTCAATGTTGCAAATGGAGAAATGATCTTCGTGAGCTTGTCATTAAAACATGTATTTCTCAAATTTTAGAAATACATATTACATAAATTATCAATGCTTGTAATATGACGAAGAAGATGATCCACTTGTTCTGAAAAAGTAATTTGTCATTACCCATCAATGTCTCTACCATCTAGCTTCGATACTTTGACTCATTTCAGCACCAATACTGCATAAGCATCCCTCCCAAAATCCTCGTTTGCATCTCTCTTATTTGATGTCTTTTAAAATCATGCAAAGAGCCAAGTCTCGTGTCTAACAAGCTCATGTGTGTAGCATTATGGCTGTCAAAACTGACCTAATTATTTGAAATTTTTTATTCTTGTGAGCCTTTTAGCATTTTATTTGTGTCCTTAGTAAAATGAATTTGACTATTTCCCATAGAAATAATCCCATTATTACTATCCTCCATTCCTTCAAATTTCATGTATGTTTTAATATGACCAACTAGTAAAGGATCTTCTTGGATATGGGACAAAAAGGAGGGAGAAGTATAAATAATTTCCTCATTCACTGTAAACATTCCATTTACAATGCCCCAAAAATCGAGATATTACAATGCCCCAAAAGTTGGTAAGTACCTTCCATTTAACCCCATATTACTCTATAAAATTTCTGAATGTTTCAATGTTGCGAATGGAAAAATGATTTTGCAAAAAATTAATCTTTAGATTTGGTTTAGGGTGAATTTTACTCTATGAATGCATATGAATGGGTGAGATAACAATCTGCACAAAGATAGAACTCATCACATGATTACCCCATGGTGAATTTTGTAAATGATTTTCTTAGTTGGTAAAGTGAATTTTGTAAATGATTTTCTTATGAACTCTCAATCAGGTACTAAGGACTGAATTATGAAAGAGAGTAAAATAATAGGTTTCAAATTTGATGAAAAGATGATGTGTTTCTCTTCGTGTGTGGTTGAACCCTTCATCATATAGAAATTAGATGAACTGATAAGCTATCTACAACCAAAGAGAAAAGAGGATACCGAATGTTAGGAATTCCTATTTATAGCTAGTGAATCCTTCTTTAAAGCTTTGTACCAAAGAAAGGAGCTTGCATGGCTTGCACACATTAATCACATAACCTCCTTTTCTCAACTCAATTTTAAAACATATGAAGCCCACATTAAGAATAAATCTGTTAATTTACTAGTATAGTTAAACTCGAAAAGATGTTGACATGATAGTTAAACTCGAAAAGATGATGCACACTCTCTTCAAAGACCATATTAAAGCTCTCTGTTCTCTAAATAAGTCATTATCTTGAACACATAAACGAAGACTAGGCCAAAACTATTAAATCAGGGAAGCACCATGCTCAAGTTGGTAGTTTTCACATTAAATAAGGTTATGGTTTGTGTTTTTTCTAACTAGCAACAATACTAATCTCTGCAAGAACACATCCTTAAAATGATAGAAATGGTTTTCATCTCTTGCAAATTTCTCACTTCACAATATTGTATATGAAATCAAACTTCCGATTGAAACCTTAATGATCTTGATAAATTTAGAATTGGGAAATACCAGTATGTATAAGCATTGTTCCCCAATATGCATGGATCCTAGAACATGGTATAGTTATGCCCATGCATGAAATTTCTGCCAGATTATCATTAGATTTGTCACTGGAAAGAGTGTCCATTTTCTACAAGAGTAGCTTACTCCTACATAGAGAGGAATTCCAGGCTTTGCACTGATAAGACCAAAAGCAATGGTCAACTTCTCACTGTGACTACAAAGCATGCTTTCAATCAGCTCCTTCTCAGCTTCTGGAAACACAGAATTTGTCTTAACCACATACCATGCATCCTTCATCTCTCAGCCTTTGTTTCCAATGCCACATATATTTGTCTTGATTGAGGATGCAATCTATCTCCTGCAAGATTTGTACTGTGATCTTTTTACTCCCCTTCCTCTCATCATTACTTGGATTTTTATTCATCATCCCAGTTTCCAGTAGCAGTGTAACACATATCCAACATTTTAGGGTTGTAAAGTAAAAGGTCGTTCTACAACATGACCTTCCATGTCAATTCTATCTTGGACTCTGCTTGTACAAAACAAGGCTTGCACACACCTGCATCAGGATCTATCGCCATCCCTTGTATTAGTAATGTGCCCCCTCTAAATAGCTGACGCATCCAAGAAGGGAACCTCTATGGCATAATGCTTTGAATTTGGTGGGATGATATAATAATCTTGAACCATGGAATATGAAAGTATCGTTGACATAAAACTACACCAATACCATCAATTCAAACCAAGAAACATTCTCCGATCATTGACCAAGGCTATGATTTTATCTTATTTTAACCATGGTAGCAAAAGACAACATCCAACGAAAAATTACAAGTCTTTAATTATGTGCTTTTGGTTGGATGTGTAATTGAAGTACTTTTGGGGGTGATGGTCAACCTTCATAGCACTTTCATCATGAAATTGTCTCATTGTTGTTGCTGCTACAACCCTCAAAATTTTCTTGAAACCATCAAAATCAGAGCTCCAGCTATCCTCCACAAATTTCCTCAAATAGCAACCAAATTTCCTTAGACAGTTCGCTATTTCAGAGAACTAATTTTATTTTTTTAATGAAGTGCATTGGGTATTTATATTAGTTTCCATTAATTTCTGAGTTGACCTGTCAGAAAGGATTTTTATTTTTATTTAAATTTGAGCTGACTTCAATAAGGTGAGAGTGTAGTTTAATGTTTTATTTTGTCTTTGAATTATCAATTTAATGGTCAAACTTGGTGTTATTTAAGGATTTTTTTAAATGCCTTTAGGGATTGTTCTCCTACATATGGTGTGAGTGCCTTAATCTTCTTTTCCTCTAGGGTCATCCCCAAAGTTTCCAAGACCCCAAATGCCCACATCATCTTCATTTAATCAAGCCTATTAAACCACCTAATGTGTGGGTTAGAAGGCTTCTTTTTCAAGTGCGTGGTATTCTCAATCCATCCACATCATCTCATTACCTTTATTACCAAGTATGTGGACTTAATTTATCATGAAGGCACAAATTACCACATAATGGGTCATTTGGGTCATTAGGTGTTCCAATGGCTCCAATACCCACATCCAATGTCATTCTTGCCTTGTCATCATCCTCCTTTGTCCATATAATCAATATTTGACTTCCTTTGTCATTTATGGTTTGGCATCAATGAAAATGAGTGGTCAACATTTAGACTGTAAAATTTTTCAGTGTTTAGCATCTGTACACCATTGTAATTTTGCAGAGCAATCTGGGCTGCTGCATGGCTTACAAACTCCAAGAAACCACAATATTAAGAGAAAGAAGGCCTTGGGTTGATGAAAAACAGTCAAGCACGTAAGTAGTATTCATCCAATACAGTAAACAGTCATGCCCGTAGGTAGTATTCATCCAACACTCCATTCCGTACAAGCTAGATATTTTTGCAAGAGTTGATGTCGAAGACTATTGTTGAAAATAAAAATTTAAATTGATTTTAAAAATTATAAATTAAAGTTTCCTTTGATTGGTGCCATGGTTACTTGTGAATCGTGCTCTCAATTCTATTGGTTTCAGTTTAGGATTATTCCAGCCTCAGGAAGTTTCTCCGAGGATTCAGCAACGCTATTTGTAGGACTCTTACACCATGCATGAAAATTTGGTATTTAATATTATTAATAAACTGCAGATATGTGATGTAAAAGGCTTTGATCAACTGTCCAACTATAGCACATGAATCAGTGTGGGCTGAGCTAGACATGTTGTCATTTTATCATTGTGTTGTTTCAACCATGAATGCAACACCTTAAAAAACATAGACATTTATAAGTATAACGAGCCAAACAACTTTGGCCATGCATGCACATTCCCGGAGTGGCTGTGTTGGTATGTTTATCGTTCATCTCACTTTTCTTTCGTTCCAATATTCTAATTATTAATTATTGACGATTGTACAGGGTTGGTGGTGGTAATAATAGTAATTGCTCCTATTTGACTAGACAATGGTTAAGTAGGCTTGAAATTGCTTAATAATTGTGATACATATCGGCTGTCATATTTATAAAAAAATAGTTTAGAATCCTGGACCTTGGGAAGCCATATGCAATACAAACATTATAACTTTATGTATAGTGGACTCGTGGAGTTGTGTCATGTGTAGTTGGGCCAAGTTAGGGTTGTGTTACTAGGTTAACAGTAGTTGGACCAGGACTCGTATTGTAGCGGAATACCTGGCAGAGGGAAAGGCCTTCATCTAGTATGAAAAAGGACTAGCTCTGTAGCGAAATTCCTTGAAGAGGGAAAGGCCTACTTCTAGTATGAAAAAGGAATAGCTCTGTAGAGGCCTACATCCAACATGAAAAAGAGTTGGCTCTGTAGAATTACATCCAACATGAAAAAGGGTTAGCTATGTAGAGGCCTACATCCAGCATGAGAAAGGGCTAGCTCTGTAGAGGTACATCTAGCATGAAAAAGGGTTGGCTCTGTAGAGGCCTACATCTAGTATGAAAAAGGGTTGGATATATAGAGGTGCATCTAACATGAAAAAGGGTTGGCTCTATAGAACTGCATCTAGTATGAAAAAGGACTGGCTCTATAGGAGAACTCCTTGCGAGAGCAAGGGAGTACATCTAGCATGAAAAACGGATAGCTCTGTTGATGAATACCTACATGGAGGCTAGGCCTACACCCAGCATGAAAAAGGGATGGCTCTGCATGGTTGTGAATGGAGAGCCATTGATTTTGGTACAATATGATGATGACTTGTTTCTTACTGGAAATGAGAAACTTATCTTATGGTGTAAGAAGAAACTCTCCTCTGAGTTTGAAATGAAGGATCTTGGATTGATGCACTACTTCTTAGGATTAGAAGTATGGTAGAGGTAGAAATATATTTTACTAGGACAAGGAAAATACACCATAGATATACTGAAAAGATTCGAAATGTTGGACTGCAAGTCCATAACTACTCTGATGGATGCAAATTTGAAGAAGCTGAGGGATTCTACTTCAGATTCAAATTTGATTGATCCCACCATGTATCGCCAGTTGAATGGGTCCTTGATGTATCTAACGAACGCCATACCAGACATTTGTTTTGCTATGAATTCTCTCAGTCGGTTCATGTGCAAACTGAGGCAAATTCATTGGATTGCTGCAAAACATCCACTCAGATACTTATGTGGCACTATGGGATATGGTATACAATATGATTCAGAATGTGACTTGAAATTGCAAGGGTTTACAGACTCAGATTGGGATGGATGCACTACAGATAGGAAGAACACTTCAGGATGTTGTTTCAGTTCTGGTTCTCTAGTTATTTCCTACTGCAGTAGGAAGCAGAACTTAGTAGCTCTCAGTACTGCAGAGGTCGAGTATATGGATTCTAGTTCAGTAGCTCGAGAATAAGTTTGGCTTCATAAACTCCATTCAGATTTGTTCGGCCGAAATTCCATAGCCAATCGTGATTAACTGTGATAACCACATTTGTGTACAAATGTCAGTGAATCATGTATTTCATGACAAGTCAAAGCACATAGATATTCGGTATCACTTCATACATGATATGGTGCAGAAACGTACAGTTGAGCTATAGTATATTCCCACCGATGACTAGACTGTAGATGTTCTCACTAAGCCTCTTCCCAGGGTGACATTTGAATACTTTCATGGAAGAGTAGGAGTAGAAGAGAATGTATACCTCCTTGAAAGGGATATATTAATGAGAGACACTCAATATACTCTTTCCTAGGAACCTTCGATCTTCTAGGTTCTCTTCCAGGTATGGGAGAAATCCCATAGGAAAATGAAATAGACAGGTAGTAGATAGTCCAGTTCACCCAGGTACCTCTGCTTGTCCATGTTCTCAACTAGGTATGGGATAAATCCCATCAATCGATGAGACTAACACGTAGTATATGGTCAGGTTCACACAGGTCCCTCTACTCGTACAGGTGCTCATCCAGGTATGGGAGTGATCCCATCGGCAAATGAGTTGGAGAGGTAGTAGATGGCTGTGTGATTGCACAGGTACCTCTACTCGTTTAGGTTCTCATCCAGGAGTGGGAGTATCCCATAACTAGATGAGACGAACATGTAGTAGACATAATCCAAGATCTCTATCCAAGTATGGAAGTATTCCATCGGTAGTAGAGACAAGTAGGCTGCAGAATATTCTCTCTCAGAAATCCAGATAGAAAAAATTCATAAAGACAACCTTCAGTTCGTTTAGAGATGATGGAGACAGTATAGATGTACAAGATGAAACCCATATGATGATGATGTTTATGAAGAACGAATAATACCTTCCTTGTTGAGAGGGAGTGTTGGAGTTTGTGCAACTTCAGAAGCTATAATTCTTATTGTCCTCCTTCGGGAGTTGAACTTGTTGTAATAATTCATCTAAAACCCTAGAAAGAACAATGTAATCCTTGGGGTGAAAATCCATCAATAAAAGAATAAACAAAAATTAGGAAATATAAAATTATTATTTCTCCCCCAAGTGAACTCATCCCTATTTAATTTCTGGGTGGGAAAACAGTATAAATAGGAGGCACCCCTCCTCATTATTACACACAACAACAATGCAGTATCACAAGTGAGGTGCGCAGTTTATGGCATAAGTACAACTACAGAACATCTCAGAAGAAGACTATTTTTCAAGGTTTCATATTTGGAGGGCATTACAAAAAATATGTTTTTCTTTATTCATTATACTCTGATCTCAAAATTATTATCTCTAGACAGAGGTTGCTAGGTTTTTCTCAATTGGGTTTCCCAAGTGAAAAATATTTGTGTTATTGTTTTGTGCTTTGTCTATCATTTAGTGATCCTATTGATAAATGCAATTAAGCTATACTGCGATAATCTTTAAAAATATCTAACATTTGCATGCGAAAGGCAATGAAACCAATAATAAAGGAGAAGTTAGGGTGAGTATGGGTTAAATACAAAAGGATGCCAACTACTTGATGGTATAATGTGGTATCTGCTTTGGGTAAGGTACACGTGGCTTAAAGTTTCACTCTAAACTAAAAGGGAGATGGGGCTAGTTTACAATTGTCCTTGTGAAAGTGGGAAAAAGGTCACATGTATTCTTAGGTTGGGAAATATAAATACATTCTTTGGTTTTCAAAAATTGGATGTTAAAAACTAAATGCAAGATTTGTAAGTCTACCATTTCAAAGTTCTTCCCAAGGCTGGTTTTAATATGGGCTATAAGTTTGGGTCACCTCTAGTGAGTATAAGGTCATCAATGTCAAGCACAGATATGAGAATATGGTTAACTAATCATTTGGTATAAACAACAGGGATAGAGTGGCATTGAGAAAATCCAAAGTTATGAAAGAACAGATCCATCTTTTTGTACCACACCTAAGTAGCTTGCTTATGTCCATATAGGGATTTATTGAAGAAATAGATAAGGTTGGAGTCAGTCCAAACAAATCTAGGAAGCTGTTACAAATAAGTTTCTTATTGCAAATCCCCATGGAAGAAGGTGTATTTGACATCCATTGGATGAATATTCTATCAAAACAAAGTAGATGGACTTATTTTTGGAAACAACAAAAAACGTTTCACTGTAGTTAATACCCTGTACTTTAAAAGTATTTTGCAAACCAAGTAATCCTAGTTTATATTAATACTACCATATTTGACATACTTATTCTTGTAAACCCAATTGCATATAATAATTTTTCTTCCTTCTGGAAGAGGGTCTATATCCCGAGTATTATTCACCATAAAGAAATGAAATTATTCATTCATCGTTGCATTTCAAGCTAGATTGCTAGAAAATTTTGCAAATGTTTCTAGATCACAAGTCTCTAAAACTTCAGGAAAAGGAAGGGAGGCTTGCTCAAACTATGAATGTATTTAACAGTAATTGGAAGGATCATTGATTGGATCACAAAGGACTTCCCTTGTTATATATGTAAGTTTTAAACTTGTGAAGGGAAGCAATGCATACTTTCTTTAAATAAAAATAGAGATTACACCATGGCATACACACAATACACAAAGATTTACCCTGGAAACACGTAAAAGGAAAAACCAACTAAAATTAGAGTTGTAACTCCAACTTTATAATTATTTTTATTAACCATTTACAATACAATATGTAGGTATTTTGCATCATCCAAAACCCTAATTTTTTAACCTGGATTAGAAATAAACCCCAAGTTGTTAATTTGGATTAGAAATAGACCCGAATACCTTAACTCGGGTTAAGTTACACATTTTTAGGTGAAAAAACCAAAATTTTCACACTCACATCACCTCATATCGGCAATGAGATAACACCCTTTCCTGATGCCCGGTTCGTGGATGAAAGGGGCAAAAATCCCAACGCACACATGCAAAGAATATAACACATACCCAAAATTCTCCCACTTGTTGTTTTCTTTGCATAACACTGCTCCATGTATTGAATGGGCCATAGGTTCATGGCATGAATTCCCATAGATTCTCTACACCAAGAGAATTTCTCAGTATTGAAAAAATTCATCAATGAGTCTGCAACATTCTTCAAGGTGTTAACCTTTTTCCATAAACACTTTATTTTCATCAATCATATCTCTCAAAAAGTTATAATGCACATCAATATGCTTTGTCTTATCATGATAAGCAAGGTTATTTCCTAGAAATATTGCACTTTTCATGTCGCAATATAACCTTATAGCTTTGTGTACAAACCCAATACCTGAGCACAATATCTGCAACCATACAGCTTCTTTATTTGCATGGGTGGTTGCCATGTATTCAAATTTTGTAGTTGAGAGTGAAACTGCATCCTATATCTTACTCATCCAATTTATAACTCCTCCAAATAGCTTAAACACATAACCACTTATTAATCTTCTGCGATCAAGATCTACAACCCAGGCTACATCAACAAATCCTTGTACATCTATTACTTTGCTTGGTCTAGGTCATCCTTGGTATTAGAATACATGTTATGTGGTGCCACATAAATATATGAATACCCTGTTTACAATTATTTAGTGCTTCTTCTATAGTTTTGACATATATATGCTCAAAACTCCCACTGCACGAGCAATTTCTAGTCTAGTACATTCCATTACATATATCAAACTCCCAACCACACCGGAATATATAACTCTTAACATATCTTATTCCTTTGTCCAACACATCCTTCATTTTTTTCTCTCCAAAAGGCATGATTTTATTGACTTTCCATCGCTCATTATCTAACATACCTTACTTGGCTAATTCGTGACCTCCTTGACTGGTTTGGAAGGTGTTTTATGCACCTAGGAGGAGCTTTTTATTTAAAGTAAGCCTCCTTTTTGTGAGGATCTGTCTTTCTTTCCAAATAATTTGGATCCTTGATGTAAATATATATTTGGACAACCATACAATTTCCCAAGTTTGGTGGGTATACACTTATTCAATAGAAGATTGTGTTATGCTCCAATTCAGTCTCCATTTTTTAGCAAAAATTATGCATATTGCTTTACAATTTTTTGTGAGATCAATTGTGCTAAGCATGGGATGAATTTTCACATGGTATCACAGCTTCATTAGCTCTATTCTCTCCCTTAAATTGTTATTGGTGATTACATGATCGAGTTCTCACTCTCTTAGGGGCGTAACTAATCTTGCATGGGTGCATTGATTGAAGCCATGGATCAATCTCAACCTATCATCTTAACTCCATTTAACTATTTTGAATGGAAGGCGTAGATGGAGATGTTGTTGAAGAGATAGGGCCTCTATAGGGTAACTGTGGCAAATGAAATTGAGCCTAATGATGCTGTAGAGAAGAGAAAGTGACATAACATAAGTGATGATGCTTACTGTATCTTGTGTCTCAGTATTTCCATAGACTAACAACAAATGAAGTTTAAGAGAAGCTTATGGTATCTCATGTCTCAGTATTTCCAACAAAAACAAATTGAGGGGACTAATTTGTAGCAACTTTAATAAAAACCTATAATTTTTGCTAAAGTTTGTATCAATTTTTTTTGGGGAATTATTTAAATATTGATTTATCTTACTTCTTATTGGTTTATATAGGTGATGTAGGCCTAGGAATTTGTGCCCCGAGACCCAGCAGCGAGCTTGCGTAAGCAGCGTGTAGCAATTTGCATAATAAAGTTATATTCAACATTAATCTAGTTCAAATATGCTCAGCCTCGTTGTATCATGGTTTTCTCTAAAGTTTCTCCATTCTGACATGCTCTGAAAAAAGAGCATCAAATGATGCTTAGCCCTGCGCTAACAAGTTGCTCCTTTGCTCTGACAACCTCCCTTACATCTCTCATGACTACACTTGTGTTGCATGCACTTCCAATGCATGTAACACTCCACCTGTAAGCAATGCCTTCTTTGCTTAGAATGCAACTTGGTGGCAACCTTATGCGACTGAGGCTGTTGATATTGATGAAAAAGGCAGTACTAGTCCTGAGTTGGGTTGAATTAAACAAGGTGAATTAACAAATGGAAATTTTGAAGCAACCTCGATTTTTGATATCAAATATCTGCATTCAAAAGCTAGGAATTTAACATATTATGATGATGTTCATGTAGAGCTGGGTTTCTTCATGGACCATACTGCTGATGAACTTGGAATCATTTTGAGCCATATTGATGGAGATTCAATGCCCATTATTATGTATTCTGAACATGCTGTGTGTAGAAGGAGCAAGTTGACATAAGTCGACCTGAACGAAGACCAACTTAGTCAATCAGCCGACTAAGTCGTTGGGCCGACTTCGTCGATCAGCTGACTAAGTCGGTCGGCCGACTAAACTAAATAATTAAGTCTGCTAACTAATAGTCGTTTCGGTTCACTGAACCGACAGGTAGTTATTTTGTAACTGTTTGTAAATTGTATATATTAGGCTGTTGAGCCAAACAAGAACTCAGTTCAGTTCTTGGCTTTATACAAACTCTTGAGAATAATATAATCTATTTTATCCTATCTGTTCTTGTCTCTTGTCTCTATTTATATTTATGTATATTTTGGTATGTATTATTGGTAACCTTATGTGATCTGTGAGATTACAACATTGGTTCCGTTGCCGGTAGTACATGTCTAGAATATATGCTCACATATGATACCAGAGCAAGAGATCAAGGATTGGTGGGAGCGTAAAATTGCCAACTATCTACAAAATTACGCACAAAGGAACAGATTGACAGTCGCTGAAGCTAAAGCCAGATTTTTCACTGACACACACGAGAAGTTTGCCGAATTCATGCCACACTTACTGAAGCAACTTCTGGATGAGAAAACCGGACACAACTAAAGAAGAACAGTTGCTCCAAAAACTAATCCGAGGAGGCCGCATGAATCTATCAGAGTGGTTCGAAAAGATAGCCGATGAATTCTATGAGGAACAAGCAATCGAAGACAGGAATTCTGTGGAAACTGTCCAATAGAAATTTTACACAGACTTTACTGATCAATTCTTGTGTTCCTTACTAACCTTGCTGTTCAAGTTCTTGATAGAGAAAGGAGAAGGCCACATCGTAGAACCTCAACCACCATTGTGCGAACCACCCTCAAACATTAACTGGGCAGAGAAACAGAAGAAGTGGGAGAAATTTATTACTGAAAGAGAGTGGGAGTACTTCCTGACAAAATAGACAGAACTATCCGAGCTTTCTAAAAAGCGTCGGGTAGGCTATGGGAGGGTAGCTGGTTGTGTGTCGGAGCTAGAGCATAGTGGATCCTATTCGACCAGAGTCTTAGTCGCCAGTAATGAAAAATCGACTGAAGAGGACCCGAAGGCATAGTATTGTACAAAAGTATGTCGGACATTAAGAAAATCGAAAGGGACGAAAGACAGCAGAGAAGGGAAGCCAGACGAGAAATAGCCACAGAGCTGCAGCAAAACCCTAGGGAGACCGACCATGATGAGGTACCACCAGAGTCGGGTCATGACCGACAATGAGAGGGCAAAGAAGAAGAGGCATCCCCTAAGGATGACGAAATGTGGATAGAGCAGCTAGAAGCTCTCCAACTAATCGTTCTCGATGAAGGAGTAACCCTTTCCCCAGCAAATCCGCGTACCAGAATACAAACTATTATTGAAGACGACCTTCGATTACGAGCTAGTGACATTACTCTCTGGAGCCGACTAGGCGACAAACCATACCCGGGACGACATCTTGTCATACGCCGACCGATCGAAGGGAACTGGGTGACCTTTCAAACGGCACCATCCTTTCGAAGTATCCACTTTCTCTTACCGACACATGAAGGAGCACCCCCCATGCCACATACAGCTTTAGAAGACATCCAATAATCGGACCTGCGCACACAAAATTGCAGTGGAACATCGACAATACAAATCCACAACAATCCACTGTACGGTGACAAAGAATCGAGCACCGACGGAAGCATAAGTTTGGTTGACCAAAACTCCATAGGTTCGACTATATAATCAACCCCACCACTTTCACCGACACCCAAACCATCCTTTCAAAGTATCCACTTGCTCTTACCGACACATGAAGGAGCACCCCCCCTGCCACATACAACTTTAGAAGACATCCAAGAATCGGACCTGCGCACACAAAATTGCAGTGGAACATCGACAATACAAATCCACAACAATCCACTGTACGGTGACAAAGAATCGAGCACCGACGGAAGCATAAGTTTGGTCGACCAAAACTCCATAGGTTCGACTATATAATCAACCCCACCACTTTCACCGACACCCAAACCACCACCCCCACCTCCACCTCCGCCACCGTCTGAGAGTAGTGAAAGTGACTCAGACATGGGTCACGGATCTGCTCAGATTCCCCTTTATGAGGGCGATGAAGACCCCAGACAACATTGGTTCGTCTGTGAGTCGATATGGGAGGCCAACAAGGTCACAGAGGAAGATCCTTAACATGGTACATGACATTTTCCGAACGGCAACCCAGAGCAACAAAAGCAGAAATAAAAGCGCAATTTTTATCCTTTTTCAAAACCCCAGACGCTAAGCACCTGGCCGCCAAGAAGCTTAAGACGACATCGCAGAAGCCAGGGGAGACAGTCCGCAACTACGACAAACGATGGAAGGATCTATTGAGCCAATTAGATTATGTTATTGATGAGCAATTACTAATTCAATGGTTCCTTGCAGGGTTATCACAAAAAGTTCGTCGACATATCAGTCTGGAAACATTCAAGACCTATGAAGATGCGCTCACCAAAGCTTTGAAGATCGAGATGGACGAAGATATACCTGCATATCCAACAGACCACCGATTAGAAGAATAGATCAAAAATGTGCAGAAGTCTTTAAAAGAGCTGACCCTCAAGAATCAAGAAATCTGGTGTACTAACTGCTCGACGGCCGGCCATTCAAAAGATAATTGTCGACAGCAGTATAGCCGACAAGACATCCGTTTCGTATAGACAAAAGCGTTTTGCGACATATGCCAGGAGCATGGAGACCATTCTACAGCTGACTGTCCTTTCAATATGAAGAATGGAAAAGCCTCCTGGTGCGCTATCTGCGAGACCACAAGCCATAATACCACCGACTGTCAGCTAAATCTGAAAAATCGATATAACTATCAAGCGGTTTACCAGACGAACGCAGTAGCGCAAAATGACGACCAAAGCAATACAAACAACCAGAATGGGAAAAGAGCCGAAGGCCGACGATATGAACGTCGGTATGATAATCGACGACAAGGGTTTGGAGGAAGAGGTCGATTCATCGGGAATCGCGACATACGAACTCGTCGACCCACCCAATGCTTCATTTGCTATAAAGAAGGGCACCGATGCATAGATTGTCCGTACAAGGACAGAACTGACCTTAAATTTTGTACACATTGTGGAGTAGGCGATCACTCCTTGGAGGATTGTCCTACTATGTTAGAAAAAATCAGTGATAAAAAGAATGTTAATGTCTTGTCTTGTGTCTAGAAGAATGATGTAATAACTACTAAGAATTTACACATTGTCACTCGCCAAGGCACAAAAACAGGGCCTGATAACCCTCAAATTAGCAAGATCAAAAACACAAATGCATATCCTGACCCTAGCAAGGAACAACACACATATCAAGAAGCCACACACATATTTCATGACATTGCACGATAGGAAGACCTTGTTCACAATCGACCCGACACAATACAGCAATTAGCTCAACTTGTTCAAACCCACAAACCGGTAGCCCAATTCATTGAATTATTACAGGAACTAAAAGACACCAACATGGGGAAACAAACTAAGAACATTTGTAGCCTAAACCAAAAAGACAAAAATGATGTTGACCCACTGGTCGACCTAGAAATTGAAGGATACCACGTACGACAAGTAGTGCTTGACTTCGGGTCCCAAGTAAATATTATGATCTGGGATACATGGGAACAGATGGGCAAACCTCAACTTTATGAGTCAGGCATCTACCTAAAACTAGCCGACCAAGGCCTCATTGAACCTATTGGGGTTTGGAAAGATGTCAACACAACCATGAAGGGGATTTCGACTAAAGTAGATTTTGAAATTATCGATCCAAAGGAAGGCTCCAGTTCTTTCCCAGCCCTAGTCAGTCGACCGTGGGGATGCAAAATGAAAGCATCCATATCCCTAGATAAAGAAAGAATCAAGCTAAAAGGAAATGGCCAGAAAGTCATTGTACCCATCAACCCATCCCACGGAAAGCCTTGGATAGAACCTATTGATGAGGAGGTCGATGTTAGACAACTGTACCAAATCCACAACAATATCGACTATACTGAACCAAATATCTATGGATAACTTCACTTAGCTAACCAAGATTCAGTTGGTTATAACTCAGATGCTGAATTATATGACTGGGAGATGGAGAATTATGAAACACAAGCAAGAGGGTGCTGGACTATCCAAAAAGTATAGAAAAAACCCACCCGACAGTGCTTTGTAATCTCAATTATCCCCAAAATCTTTGAGAGAAAAATAAAGGAACACCCTACCTTACAACCGACCAGTGTAAACCTTACACAACCACCAAGGTATAAGGAGAGGGAATCCCCAGTCATGCATGTCAAACAAGTGTCTAAAAACATTGGAGAACATGGCCGACTTCAGAGCTTAGTGGAAACATTCAGAAGTCAAGCTGCTAGATGGTGGGACACCCATCAGACAAAACTACAGACCTGGACTACTGCTGCAACTTACTTTGGCGAACGGTTTGGTGGCAAGAAGTTAACCTCACAAGCACAGATCCCTATATTCACCGAAGGCCAAAACCCAGAAGAACACATCAAAACTTGTGAAAAAGAGTGGAAAAGACTTGGACATAAGGATGAAAGAGCCTGGCCCCACTTGTTCCCCTCAACTCTAGACGACTTACCCAGTAAATGGTATAAGATGGAGGAAGCTAAAGGTGAAACCTTTTTCTGGAATGAACTAAAGGAAAATTTCATTAAATCCTTCAACTTTGTACCTCAATATGAACAATTAACCGAGCCTGCACAACAAATTAAACACTTCATTCAACCGACTAAAAAACAACCCTACAAATACCATCGACAGATCAAGGACTGCAATAGTATACAAACAGAATCAAAAGTCGAGTCGACCCGTTTACAATTGGAAAATGAACACACCGAAGGTAAAAGCTTCAAATGGAAATCAAACCATGCTGAAACAACAAAACCGATCCACTCAATCCTAAGGGTCGCGACCACCGATAAACCTGACCTCGACCGAATGACTGCAGCCGACTTCCCTACTACATTCTCATAGTTCAAGGAAGGAATTCGACTGATCAATGAAGCTAAAGCTCCAGAATGGCTAGATGCCAAAGTGAAAACTAAGGAGGTCAACATTTCAAATGACGACCGACCAAAAATAGCCAAGATTGGTGACTACTGGAATGAGCAACAGACCGCTGAAATAGTGAACTTACTTAGAGAATTCCAGGATGTCTTTGCAAGAGACTATAAAGACTTAAAAGGGCTAGTACAGGAAATGGGAGAGATGAAAATCGATACTAAACCTGATGTCCAACCTGTCAAGAAACGCCCTTATAAACTAGCTCATAAGTATAAAGAAATAGTTAAAAAGGAGATCGACAACATGTTGGAAGCAAGGATCATCTACCCTATCGACCAGTCAGAATGGGAAAGTCCCATGGTCGTGCAACCTAAGAAACACGACCCGACAAGATTAAGAATTTGTGTCGACTTTAGAGAGCTAAACAAAGTCACACTCACAGATCCATTTCCCACACCTTATGCTGATGAAATCCTGAATGAAGTTGCAGGCCATGAGTGTTATTCATTTACAAATGGATTTTCAGGTTATAACCAAGTGCCCATAGCAAAAGAGGATCAAAAGAAAACAACATTTGTATGTGAATTTGGGTCCTTTTCTTATAGAGTTATGCCTTTTGACCTAAAGAATGCACCTGCAGTATTCTCCCGAATTGTTGTCAAAACATTTCAAGAGTATATATATAAGACCATGGCAGTGTACTTCGACGACTGGACAATATACTCCACCTTAAAGGATCACTGCACATGGCTCCGACTTATGCTGGAAAGATGTCGACAGATTCAACTTTCCCTCAATATTAAGAAATGCATATTTATGACTCCTATAGGCATACTCTTAGGACACATTGTCTGCAAAGAAGGTATCAAGGTCGACTTTGCCAAGATTAAGATTATTCTCGACCTAAAACCCCAATAAACCCTAAACAAGTCAGGGTGTTACTTGGCCATACTGGATACTATAGGAAGTTCATCAGACATTATTCCGATATGACTTACCCTTTGGAAGAATTACTAAAGGACGATATCGAGTTTAAATGGACAGAGGAATGCCAGATCTCCTTCGACAAACTAAAACAAAAACTGGTCGAAGCACCCATACTTAAATTTCCAAATTGGTCGACCAAATTTCATGTGCATATCGATGCATCAGGTATAGCAATTGGAGCAATCCTGACTCAACCAGGGGATGATGGAATGGATTACCCTATAGTTTACAGTAGTCGAAAACTAAATAAGGCTGAAAGGAACTATTCAACCACCGAAAGGGAAGCCCTAGGTATGGTGTTTGCACTTCAGAAGTATCAACATTACCTTTTAGCCAACCCCTTCATATTTTACACCGATCATCAAGCTTTGAAGTATCTTGTAAATAAACCCCTTCAACATGGGAGAATTTGTCGATGGCTACTTCTCTTTCAAGAATTTGAATTTAAAGTAGTTGTCCGACCAGGGAAGCTAAATGTCGGACCCGACCATCTATCCTGTATAGACACAGGGGAGGAACCGACTGGAATTGACGATGACCTGCCAGATGCACACTTATTTCGTATAGAGGCAGTGCTAGAAGAACTGGAAGACATAGCTCAGTTCTTAGAAATAGGTCAGGCACCAGAAGGCATGAACACCAAGAAAAAACAAATCTTAGCTATGAAGGCTGCACCTTACAGTCTCATCAATGGATTTCTATACAAAATGGGGTTGGACAACATTCTCAGAAGATGTGTACTAGACCATGAACGAGACCAAATCATGCACGAAGCACACTATGGACCTGCAGGAGGACATTTTCAAGCAGACACAACTGCCAAGAAAATCCAACAGTCTGGATTGTGGTGGCCGACACTCCACAGAGATTGCAAAAACTTTGTTAGTCGATGTGACAGATGCCAATGACTTGGTTGACCACTGTCGAGCACAGAAATTCCCTTGATATCTGTAAACCCTAGTCTCACATTCGAAATTTGGGCTATAGACTTCATAGGACCCTTCCCTGTCCCAGCCAGACGATCAAGTGCAAGATATATTATCACTGCAGTGGAATATGTCACTAAATGGGCAGAAGCTGAACCTGTCGAGACATGTTCAAGTGAGGTAGCTACTAAGTTCATCTATGAAAACATCATTACTCGATTTGGATTTCCACTCACCTTGATCAGTGACCAAGGATCACACTTCATTAACAAAACTATCACAAATTTGATCGACCAGTTTCACATCGACCACCGATGCAGTACAGCATATCACCCTCAGTCGAATGGTGCGATTGAAGCTTTCAACAAAACACTGACAAAAGGATTGACTAAAATATCTAGTACCGACAAGGATGACTGGGATGAGAAAATCCATGCAGTCTTATGGGCATACAGGACAGCTTACAAATAGTCGACCGACCAAACCTCCTTCCGACTTGTCTATGGACAAGAAGCAGTCGTCCCTCTACACTTCAGACAACAGGCACCTATCGTTGCGCAAATACTACATGTCGATGTCGAACAGGCCAGGAAGGATCGACTCTTTCAACTCAATAAATTGGAAGAACACAGACTTATGGCCATCCAACACCAGGAAATCCAAAAACAACAACAGAAAGCATGGCACGACCATAACATCAAAAACAAAAACCTGTCAGTTGGTGACTTTGCCTTACTGTATAATAGTCGAGTCAAAGGCAAACCCAAGAAACTGCACACAGAATTGATGGGCCCGTACATTGTCGAAGAAATACACCCCAATGGTTCAGTCCGACTAAAAAAATTGCAGGGCCTGGTATTTCGGAAGCTCGTTAATGGAGCCCGACTTAAACAACACAAAAACTGAGAAAAAAAAATCATATAACGGCCTTAACTGACCACCAAAAACCCATAAAAAGTTAAAAAGTTTTCCACAAAACAATATACTCAAACAAACAAAACATGACAGAAACTCACTACTTAGACCACCGACATCATTATCATCGACCATCTTCATCGACCAGACTGACCGACCATTACCATCATCGACACCGACCGACGACCTCAGAAGTCCCATCACGTATTTATGACCTCGAGCGTCAAACACCATCCCCCATTAACTCTCACTCGTGTGTTACAGATGGACTGTCAAGTCTGCCATTAATACACCCATTTCACCACTCAACCACACCTGCACCTATAAATAATGGATAGTCGAAGGTTCATTCACCGAACCCTTTACCCATAGAGCATTCGCATCCTCAGTCGACCGAAACCCAAGAACCCTGTCAAAACATTGACCATTTCAACACAATGGAGCCCAAACTCACCCGAGCCGCGGCCAAGGCCAAAGACCTATAGGAAGAGGATACACCTTTGGTCCGACGGTTGAAGAATATCACCAACGCTAAGGTCCAGGAAGGCACATGGTAGAAACTATGGGCCAAAATCCAAGACTGGGCATTCGAAGATAAGAAAATGACACAGGCTGCCGAGAAAATCCGACACAGTACCCTCTATGGCTACGCCAACACAGCTTTGATGGCTAGCTTTGGTGGGACAAAGGAGGCGGCCGTCAAATTCATAATCAGTCGTTACCATAACGGTCGATTTTACTTCGACACGCCCATCCCCATTATCGGGGATGTTATATCCAAAATCACCGTCCTGTCGAATGCAGGAGACCCTGTACCCATTGGCATCAAGGAAGGGTTAGTCGAAAGACTTACAGGGTCGTCGTCCGGCAGAAATTCTAAAGGACTGATGATCAGTTATATTGAAGCCTATACGCCACAGATTGTGGCCAAAATCATAGCAATGATACTCACCTTGGCCGGCCGGAGCAGCGACCTCAAACTAGAAATGCTGGAGGCTGTCGACACGATCGCCACCAATGGTCGCATCTACAGATGGGGAGATTATGTCGCCGACATGATCAAAACCATCTGCGAGAGATGCCAAGAGACAGGCGGCATAATCAAATTTCCGTCTCTCATCCTCTGGATAGTAATGTACCATATATGTCCCGAAGGCAGTCCAGTCTTCAAAACGGCATCAAAAACAGATATGTACAGATTTAAACCCTTCTCCCAAAAAGGCACCGACTATGAACTGTCTCAGGGGAAGGTATTCTTCGAGATATGGTTCCAACAGTTAAAATTTCGCACGACCAGATGGTGGGTACCTCAAGTCATCCGACGCAGTCTACCAGCGAACTCACACATCCAGTTGGAGCTTGATTACATGACGGTTTGGTACATGCAGGGTGAGAACCCCAAAGCTAAACCTCTTGACTACTACCCGTCGGTCGACCAACTCTTCAGAGAATTGTCTCGATAGGAAAAGACAAAATTACCAATACCTGCGGTAGCTTTACAGGGCGACTTTTCAATACAGGAGCCGCTTACCGACCAGGAGAAGGAGGAGGACTACGAGCTGAACCTGTATATCAGCACATTTGTGTCGAAGGATACCCCGACTGTGCCCACTAGTCGAGTACACTTAACAGTGAAACATCCGACTGCACCAGTAGTCTAACCCCAATCGACACAACAACAACAACAACCGACAGCACAAGCACAACCAACAGTGCAACAGACGATCCCTCTGGCTCCAGCAGCTGTCGACCCACTGCAGATACCGACAGATGAAGTCGAGGAGGCAGACAACCCTGAATATGCCCTATCCAAAAGTGTCATTAAGAAGTTGGCTAAGGAAATAGCTGTCGCTAGATGGAAAATCAAGGCACAAAAATGACAGCAAGGCAAGGGTAAGCGTAAGCTTCTCCTTGGTGACTTGACTGATGATGAGGAAGAGCTAGTAGCCGCAGCTGTTCATGTTGTCGAGGATGCCAGGGCAAATAAGGTATCGGTTGAAACTCAGTTTCAACGATATCTGGAAGCAAGAGCTCCGGAGGGCCGGCCAAAGAAGGCCAAAACAACACCACCCCCTGAAGATGTGGTCGACCTTGTGTCGACCCCTCCCCCTCCATCCCCGACAAACATAGTTGAGGAGCAAGCACCAGTACAACAGGAAGACATTCCCCTTGAAGCATATCAACGCGCCATTCCGGAGGGAGTCAGAGTCAGAGCCGACAAGGATGCAGAGCTTAAAGCATTCTTCACAACACTGCCTACACTGTTTCAGTCGGCCCAGATAATACAGACGACGACCCCCATCAAAACAAGAAAAAAGGTCATTGCAAATGTCACGACAACATTTACCAGGGTCAGAGACGGAGGCAAAGTGATAGGACACAGTAAGTCTGTCACGGAGCAGGTTGACCCCATGAACGACCCACCCACATCCCCATCAGAAGTAGAGATCTCTTTGGATGACAGTCTAGGACATATTCCTGCCCATCCCATGACCTCGGCACATACCCCCACCCCATCCCCATCTCCACCATCATCAAAACCTCCATCACCACCACCACCACCGTCAAAATCTCCACCACTACAACCACAACCAAACCCCTCCCAACCACTGTCATCTTCATAGCTGAAAGTGGTCATACCACCTCCTCAAGCAAAAAAACCACCCACCTCTATACCTCCTCAAACAGAAACACCCTCGATCTCCATCCCACCAACCACAGAACCACCTTCCACTACTGCAGATAGCCAGGGGCAAGAAACAGAAAAACAAAAGGAGACGACAGAACCTCATCCTAGACAGGCTGAACTATGGATTAGACTAAGGGATGCAAGTTCATTGACCGACACAGAGGTCGGCCAACTACTCAAAACCCTAGCCAAAGAGTCAAAGAAGAGGACGGTCTCAATAAAAAAAGAACTCAAAGACAAGGAGGCAGAATAGGTCGAGTTTCTCGGCAAATGCAGGTCTCTTGCACAATTTGTTGTTCCAGGCCCTGTCGAAATCGCTACAGATCGACCTCTGGAAAGGGCATATCAGATGTTTGAAGGGATGGTGTCCACCATCCAGACACATCTCCAAGAGACTAAAGCAAAAAGAAAGGAAGAGACTGCCCGACTGCTCCTGACTCTGTACACTGCATTCTCGGAGGCTTACAAACTCTTACAGGACCATATAGAGGAATCCATTGTTACTGAGGAAGTACTAAGAGACTGGCCTACTCATTATGGGCAGGTCTATCATCAGACCAGGAAGACACGACAAGGCATTCAGGCCTTGGAAGACCAGAAGTCGACAGAGGCAGAAATTAGGCAGACCATTGAAGAGCAGATTGTGATGGAAAACACCAAACTGCAGAAGCTATAATGAGAGGCTCATCAGTCGGTTCAGCAAGCCCTTCCAAACTTAGAGAAGGTTGACAACATCTTCCCGCATATGAAATGACTCCTTGATGCTGCAGAAGAACAAAACCAACTGTTGGGTCCCAACATGGAGAACATTGCAGAAATGCCCATGGCAGAAAAGATGTCGGTACTATCAAGTGTAACTACTCTAACAATCGACATCCATAAAGCCTTGCAGACATGGACATATTTCCAGCATCATCTTGCCATCATAGCCCCAGCTATCGTAGAAGTCTGCGTCCAGAGGAGACCAACCATCCATTTGCACAGTCCACGACAGTGATCAGTTTTGAGGACACATCAAATTTTTTACCTCCCTCTTTCTTCGAGACGAATAAATGTTTTGTTCGTGGGGGAGATGTAGAAGGATCAAGTCGACATAAGTCGACCTGAACAAAGACCGACTTAGTTGATCAGCCGACTAAGTCGATGGGCCGACTTAGTCGATCAGCCGACTAAGTCGGTCGGTCGACTAAACTAAATAATTAAGTCTACTAACTAATAGTCGTGTCAGTTCACCGAACCGACGGGTAGTTATTTTGTAACTGTTTGTAAATTGTATATATTAGGCTGTTGAGCCAAACAAGAACTCAGTTCAGTTCTTGGCTTTGTACAAACTCTTGAGAATAATATAATTTGTTTTATCCTATCTGTTCTTGTCTCTTGTCTCTGTTTATATTTATGTATATTTTGGTATGTATTATTGGTAACCTTATGTGATCTGTGAGATTACAACACTGTGCATGGCTATGGTGAGAATACAGGGTTTTTCTATGGGTCTCTGTGGGAGGATGATATTTGGATTTTGAATGAACATCCAGTTATTCAAAATAATTTTGAACATCCACAGCAAGAAGTTGGATTGGTAGTCAGTGGAGCTGAGTTGGATGAATCTGATCAGAACGATATTAGATCAATCCATATTCTTAGCGCCAATGAAAAAAATGTGTAAAATAGTGTTATGGAGATGACCATTTCTCTGGTTGAAAGTAAAAAGTATTCTCAGAACAGAGAATGTAGTTGTATTCCCAAGCTTTTCTTATACGCTCTGTAACAAAATTTTATCTTTAAAGACTCCATTTCCTTCAAGTTGTAGTTATCATTTTGGGCTACTTAATCGTTTATATATTTTGTCAAAACATTCTCGGTAGTTTTCTATACATTTTCTGTAAATGTTATCGATGAAATATGAACGACGCTATGTGCTCTCTTGATCGAATGAACTACTATCACAAGAAATAGATTTTATTTTGTTTGTTCTCATTTATTGTTGCATGCTGCTTCATTCCCATTCTTCTTCTGCACCTTGAAATAATTTATGATTTGATGAAGTGCAATCTTATTCTTCTTCCTCACCATTTGAATCTAGTTTCTGTGAATCTAGTAGAAACTAGCAAAATAACCTACTAGCAAACTGGTTATTGTGTCTGTGCAGTTATGGTTATTGTGTCTGTGTAGTTATGCGCCAACCATAGCTAGGTGGTGGTCTCCCTAGTAGAGAAACAACAAATTACCTTACTACAATAGAGTAGAAACAAGCCCAGCATTCAATCATACGTTTAAAGGCTGTCACAGGCTGCTGGTACATGCTGCATCTAAAACTGCTTCACCTGGACCTGCTCCTGCTCCTGTATTTTCATTCTTGGCCTTTTTCCAAACATCTGCTCCCTCAACAATAGAAGAAAACTATCCGTCCTAATAATTATCACTTCGTTCAAATTCGAAAGTAGAGATAATTATATAACATATCTGTCTACCAGAAGGAAGGTATGTACTAAAATGAGATTTATATATGCTTATTTAGAACGACTGTCCATCCTTTTGCATAATCCTCAATGTGCGTAAATGAAAAAACAAAGCTTATTGTATGCTACTAACTTCAGGTAATTCAGTTTTTTTTCATACCTTAAACTGATTTCTCCCCTCCTCCTCTAGTCGCATCAGCAACTACCATAGCCTCCTACTCATCCCTAACAGTAGGGCCTCTCCTCTTCATCACTCTCACATTGTTCTTTTTTGTTTTACATGTCAACAGGTCATTCTTCTTAGCATTTTTCTTTTGTATTTGCATGGGCTACAATCAGTCTGTTTGTACATATTCAATTTGTGCATTCAATGTCTGTAATTCTTTTCATATATTTAATGTGATTTATGGATCCAAAAAGTGAACAAATCTTGAAATTGTTTCTCAAAATCAAATTCTTGAAATATATATATATATATATATATATATATATATATAATCAAATTAGTTCGTATGCTTAGTTTTGAGCTGTGTACTACTTTTGTTTCTTTCTTTACCTGCAGACTAAGAAGAGGGAAGGAAGGCCAGTGAGTGAAGCAGTCAGTCACTTCATTTACTGGCACGATGGAAGAAGCTGCGTGATTACTGCAGGCAGCTTTGACAAGCGTCCAGTTTGGCCTTGCAGCATCGTCATCCAGATAAATTGTAAGTGGACTCACGACTCTCTCATCCTTGGTAATGACCTTAAAATTTTCTTGTTCTGAGCATTGAAGATTCTTGACAAAACCTGAGGTGGGGTTTGGATGTATTGTAACTGTCATTTCGCTGCAATAGTTTCAAAATTTTACTCTTTGGGATGGAATGGCCGATAATGTCCCCACTGTAAAGAAGAACTGTTGTTGTCTGAAAGGAAGGAATTTTGAAACTATTTGGTCGAGAGATTGATCAACAAGTTACCAAATTTGCTTTCGGATCACAAAACCCCACGTGGATCATCCGCCTGACGTAAGTCGAGTATAATGTCAACCACTCCTTTTTTTTCTTCTGTTATAGTCATCTGAGACCCAGCTAAACTTAGCAGAATAACTGCTTTGTTTGATTGACTGCAGCTCTGGATTTACAAGATGGGTCAAAGAGGGTTTAATGAGAGGATTTTGATTTGTTTTTGTTATCATTTGATTTCATTTTTGATTGATTGTGTAAAAATCATGTTTCCAATGGAGGGTAGGGGATTCGAAACCACCCTTAGCACCTCTTCTTTTTGGTATGAATATAATTTTTGTTGGTGTTTGGTGCTGAATAGGTAAATTTTGTAAACCTGAGTAACTAAATTCTAACAACTTATGGTTGATTTTTGTAAATTTTTAAAACCTGAGGTGGGATGAAGAGGATTTAATAAACGTGTTTGAGCAATTCACGAACTAAACTGTTTTCTTGTGAAAAATATCACCCAATGGCTAAATAACTAACATTGTACAGGAAAGGGCTCTTTTGTTGAAAGACAAAAACCAGGCATAATCCGGGGTCATTTCCCCCAAAGTAGCATTGTGTAGAGAATTGTTAATTCAACAGTAACTCTAAAATTCATGGTTATTGTAACTTCACCTGAATTTTCCTAGAAATTTAAATTTCTTAACGGCATCTTCATATTCTAGGTTGTTGAAATAGGACCAGCCTTGCTTGTTGCAGCACTAATGTGAAGATGGTAATGCCATTGTCACAGATAGTTTAGACTACAATACGGTTTTTTTTTCCATAAAGGTAGTGAATTTCAATAGCTGGTATTAAGTTATAATCTTACGATAATATGCTTAGAGTTAGTTATTGAGAAAGTTTAAATGCTCATGGGAGGATTACTTAATTGGAAGCCATGCTTTAAATTATAAAATATGGTGCTGGCATTGTCATAGATAGTTTAGACTACAATACGTGTTTTTATTAAGATAGTTTACACTACAACTATAATTTGTACTCTATAAATTATTTTAAAATGGATCTTGAGCTTACCTGCTGGATGCTTGGAGGAGACCAGTTGTAGTTTGTTGGAGGAAGCCCAGTTGTAGTTTGTTGGAGGAAGAAACTGAAGGCCTTAGGCCTTTAAGCTCTACAAACCCTTAAACCATGGTTGAGCTTGCCATTTGATATAATTTTGCATCCAGTTGCTGGAATAAAGCCATAGTACAAGGGCCAAGTTGCGAAAAGCGGCCTCTGGTAGCAGAGTCATCTACAATATAGTCCAAGATGTTAGCCAAAACCAAGATGACTAAACTTGTGTTTACTGCTCAGTCAATATTAAAAACTAATTTTCACTTTTCAAGCCGACCTCTTTTTCTTTTTCACTTGTCAGGTGAAACTTGTCTATCTCCCGACTAGACAAGTCTATCCACTTTGGTTGGCCTTTACACCCGACTGATTTACTTCAACTTACTTGTCGGGTCTACCGACTGATTTTACCTCAACCACTTGTCACTTCGAAGTCGGCTGAATTTGACCTCCAAGTTGGCTTACCTCTCAGACCACTCAAGTTAGTTGACCTCTTTGAGTTCTCAATTCGGTGACCTTAGTTGGATGACTCAACCGACCTCTCAAGTCGGTTCACACAACCGACCTTGTCGGTTCACTTTGGTCAAAATCTACAAGGTATTTTTCTTAGTCCAAGAGACTTAAGAAATTACAAATGATTTTATGAGTAAGATGAAGCAAAATAGACACATTTACAAATCCAAATAACTTATAAAACCATATGCCCAAATATGTAGGAAGACTTGAGTCGACCAATGTGTCGTAAAACCCTGGAACTTTCACGCGGTGAGAAATTTATGGGTTCTTTGATATTTCACTTAACAGTAATTGTAAAATACATTTACCTAAGTAAATATGGAAATATGTGGGGAAAAATAATCATGCATTCAACCATAAACTATTTCATATATTTAACTATGCGGAAATAACAAAGTATTACAAACTTGTCGGTCCAGACTTGTCGGTCTATAGAGATTCGGCTCTTCAACTAAAACACATACACAAAATCTTGAGATTCAACTTCACTTTCTCACCCTGAGTTCCTCCAGTGTCTATTGTCTGTATCTCTAACCTAATTTACAATTTGCTTCTTCTATTTATAGGCAACCTGAAGATTGCTTCTACATGGGTCGACTGACTCACCATTAAAGACTGTAATAACTATCTACCTAACAACTTAGCTTCAGAAATAAATTCAACTGGTCTAAATTGCCTAATCGTGGACTCTACCTTCTTGTCAGACTGACAAACAAGACCTTGACTGGTACAAACTCTGATAGAGTCGACTGAGAGTCAGGTATAGATCTGCGAGTAATTACTTTTTCCAACACTCCCCCTTAATTATGAGCAGATGGGGTTTTTAAAACAAAATTTACAAAATGTTTCAGAGCTTAGACATGCTCTGTTTATGACATATTTCACTGTGGAGAACTTGTCATTCCAAGATAACTACACAGATACTGGAATGTGTCCTTTGCCAATGGTTTTGTAAAGATGTCTGCAAGTTGGTCTTCAGACCTACAAAATTTCAAAAAAATTTCCTTGTCGTTCACCAACTCTCTTATAAAATTAAACCTTATGTCGATGTGCTTGGTTCTCTTACGAAACACATGATTCTTTGATAATGCTACGGCTGAATTGTTGTCACAGAAGATTGTTGTCAGTTCTTGGTTGTTCTATGACAAGTATTTTAAGACTCTTCTCATCCAGACAGCTTGACATGCAGCACTTGTTGCTACAACATACTCTGCTTCAGCTGAAGACAAAGTTACTATGGGCTGTTTCTTTGAAGCCCATGAAACAACACCTGTACCAAAATGAAATGTGTACCCATATGTGCTTTTCATGTCATCTATGCTACCTCCATTTTCACTGTCTGTGTAACCAATGAGTTTAAAATTTTCTGAGATTGAATACATAATACCAAGGTCTTTTATGCCACTTACATACCTCAGAATTCTTTTACCTGCTTGCCAATTAGAGTATTTTGGTGACTCCATGAACCTTGAGATCAGCTTACACCATACAAAATGTCTGGTCTTGTCATTGTCAAATACATATGGCTGTCTACAAGCCTTTTGAATAGCGTAGGATCAATAGTGGATCCTTCATCATCCATGCTCAATTTTAAACTTGTTATTACTGGTGTTGGGGTTGTCTTGCAATTAGACATGTTAAATATTTTTAAAACTTCACTTGCATACTTTGTCTGTGATATAAAAATATCACTTTTAGACTACTGAACTTCAACGCCCAGAAAAAACTTCATAAGCCCCAGATCAGTCATTTCAAATTCACTTTCCATGACTGCTTTAAAATATGCTATGCCAAAATCACCAACAAATATTAAATCATCTACATACATGTAGCCAATTAACATCTCACCTTTCTCATCGAATTCGGTGTACAAAGTTAGTTCACTTTCACTTCTATGAAATCCATTTTCAGTGAGATAGGAATTAATCCGACTGTACCAAGCTCTAGGAGCTTGCTTCAAACCATATAATGCATTTTTCAGCGTGTACACTTTATGCTCTTACCCTATAACTTTGTACCCTTGTGGTTGTTCCACATATATTTCCTCTTCTAGATAACCATTTAAGAATGCCGACTTGACATCAATTTGATGAACATGCCATTTGTTCTGTGCATTAATGGCCAAAATTGTTCTGACTGTATCCATGCGTGCAATAGGTGAAAACATTTCATTGAAGTCTATGCCGGGTTGCTGTGTGAACCCTCTTGCTACCATTCTTGCCTTGTGCTTTTGCACATTCCCATCAGCATCTTGCTTTGTCTTATAAATCCATTTAACACCGATTACATCTTTGTCTGTTGGTACATCAACCAGTTCTCATGTCTGGTTCTTTTGAATGCATTCTATTTATTCATCCATGGCTTGTGCCCATACTTCTTCTTCAACAGCTTCTTCAAATGTTAGTGGATCATATATAGGGGAAAATAATGAAAATAAAGAGAATGACTTAGGTGTACTAGCTTCATATATCTCCCGCAGGCTTCTTGTTTTCACCGGTTCTTTCGATGTCGACCTTGATGAAATGCTTGATGGATTCTATTGTCCTCTTGGTGTACTTGTCGGTGTAGCATAAGATGCTACTTGTGTCGATGGTCCTTGTGCTGAACCATGTCTTGGTGTCATGGGATTCGACGGTGCTCCTACCGGTTGACTTACATGTGGTGTTTGAACCACTTCCTCTTCCATATCATCATTGTCAGCATTCGACACAATGTTGACATTTATGTCAATAGTTCCATCCCATGATTCGTTCTCAACAACTTGAACATCTCGACTGATTATCACTTTCCTTGCGACAGGGTCATACAATTTGTATGCTTTTGTGTCTTTTGAATAGCCGACAAAAATACATTTCTGTCCCTTCTTGTCTAGCTTCCTTCTCAGCTCATCTAGAACATGAGCATATGCAACACAACCAAAAACTTTTAAATTAGAAACACTATGATTCATACATGTCCATGCTTCTTGGGGAACTTTTTTCTTCACACTCGTTGTTGGACATCGGTTCATAGTGTATATGGTAGTTGCGACTGCTTCACCCCAATACTCATTTGACAAATGCTTGGCTGCCAACATGTTGTGTGCCATCTCAATGATGGTTTTGTTCTTTCTTTCGACAATTTACCATTCTGCTGAGGTGTATACTATGCAGTGAATTGTTTTTGTATGCCATGGGTTTTGCAAAAATTTAGAAATTCATTTGAAACATATTCACCTTCTCTGTCAGTCCTTAAGATCTTGATGTGATGTCCACTTTGGTTCTCCACGAGTGCCTTGAACTGTTGAAAATAAAAAAATGCATCAGATTTATGTTTCAAAAAATATACCCATGTTTTTTTTTAGTAGTCATCAATAAAAGTTAGAAAATACTTGTAGGCACCAATGGATGACGTCTGCATTGGACCACAAATGTCAGAGTGCACAATTTCAAGTGGTGTGTGTGCTCTATAGGACTTTTAGACTGGAAAAGTCTCTCTATGCTGCTTGCCAAAAATGTAGCCTTCACAAACCCTCTCTGGTATGTCAAACAATGGAAATCCTTTCACCATATTATTTGTCTGCAGTAGCTTTAGCCCACCAAAATTCAGATGTCCAAATCTGAAATGCCACAGCCAGGATTCATCTTGAACTTCTGTCTGAAACGCAACTTGCAAATTAGTGCTGCAATTTTCTCTCTTGTCGAGGAGATCGGTTGTTTCTTCACTTTCTGCCTTGAATGCAGCTCCCGTTTTTTCCTTCCCTTTCATGTCAGGAACTGTCCTTAATGAAAACAAGCGGTTGCTTGTCATTGGCACTTTTGCTATCAGTTGGTCGCTTAGACCCTTGTCTTTGATCACATAGTGATAATCTTCCATGTAGACTCTATATCCCTTTTGTAACAACTGTCCAATGCTTAACAAATTATGTTTCAGACCTTCGACATGATAGACATCAGGTATATACTTACTCTCCCCATGTTTGGTTAGAATATCAACAATTCCTTTTCCTAAGACAGTAACTTGGACATTGTTTCCAAGTGTAACATCAGTTTTAACTGAATTGTCTAGACTAGAAAACAAATTTAAATTACTAGTCATGTGGTTGCTGCATCCTGAATCTAAGTACCATATGTCATATGGAATTTCTTGAACAGCATTGCGTTCAAGTGGAGATGTCGATGCCATTAACATTGCACTTGTTGAAGTGTTGGTGCTGGTCGACTGATTTGGGCTTTGCCTTCCTTGGTCATATTGCTTCTTCCTACATTCATATGCATAATGACCAAACTTATTACAATAATGACATTGAATTTTTTATTTATCAAACCTCTGGCCACTTGGCTGACTTGGGTTCTAATTATCTCCTCTGCCACCAACATTTGCAGGACTTCTGCCTCGTCCTCCTCTTGAAGAACTTCTTCCTCTGCCTCTGAAGTTGTTTCTCCCTCTGCCTCTACCATGGCTTATGGCTGACTATGCTGGGAATGCACCTTCCAATGATGTCTGTGATCTTCTGAGTCTGTGCTCATGATTGATGAGTGAAGCTTGCAACTGATCAATGGTAAATGTCGTCGTGTCTGTGTGTTATTCTAAGGTCACAACCAAGTTTTCAAATCTTGGGGGAAGACTTTTGAGAATTTTTTCAATAACCCTTTGGTCTTCTATGGCTTCTCCATGAGATTTCAGTTGGTTTATCAACACAACAACTTTGGTGTAGAATGTGTCTACATTCTCTGAATATTTCATGAACAGAGATTCAAAATCTCTTCTCAGAATTTGCAACTTGGATGTCTTTACCTTATCCAAACCTTGATAGGCAGTCTCCAATGCATCCCATGCTTCCTTAGCATTAGTTTTTGCTGCTATTCTTGGGAGTATGCTTTCATGCATAGCTTGATGTATGAAAACGGAGCTTTTCCATCTTTCTTCCTCTATTCTCTCAAGACGTCTTTCTCAACCTGTGTGAGATTGCTATATGTTGTCATGGCTACTGGTTCTGCATAACCATGCTTGACTATCTCCAAGACGTCCCGACCTCTGAATAAAGCCTTCATTGTTAAAGACCAATATTCATAATTCTTTCCTATAAAGACTAGAGTTTGCAATGAACCAGAAGTAGAAACCATCTTTAATTTTTAATTAACTTTCCTTAGAAAATTAAATTTCCACATTTCAAGACAAGATTTCTTTCCTAAATCTTGCTCTAATATAAACCTTTCTCTGATACAAACCTTGCTCTGATACCAGTTAGCCAAAACCAAGCCGACTAAACTTGAGTTTACCGCTCAGTCAATATTAAAAACTAATTTTCACTTTTCATGCCGACCTCTTTTTCTTTTTCACTTGTCAGGTGAAACTTGTCTATCTCCCTACTAGACAATTCTATCCACTTTGGTCAACCTTTACACCCTATTGATTTACTTTGACTTACTTGTCGGTTCTACCGACTGATTTTACCTTGACCACTTGTCACTTCGAAGTCTGCTGACTTTGACCTCCAAGTCAGCTCACCTATCCGACCACTCAAGTCAGTTGACCTCTTCGACTTCTCAAGTCGGTGACCTCAATCGGCTGACTCAACTGACCTCCCAAGTCGGCTCACACAATAGACCTTGTTGGTTCACTTTGGTCAAAATCTACAGGGTATTTTTCTTAGTCTAAGACTTAAGAAATTACAAATGCTTTTTACCTGTGAGTAAGATGAAGTAAAATAGACAGATTTACAAATCCTAATAACTTATAAAAACATATGCCCAAATATGTAGGAAGACTTAAGTCGACCAATGTGTCGTAAAACCCTGGAACTTTTACGCGGTGAGAAATTTATGGGTTCTTTGATCTTTCACTTAACAGTAAGTGTAAAAGACATTTACCCAAGTAAATCTCGAAATATGTGCGGCCAAATAATCATGCATTCAGCCATAAACTATTTCATATATTTAACTATGCAGAAATAACAAAGTATTAGAAACTTGTCGATTACAAACTTGTCGGTCTACAGAGCTTTGGCTCTTCGACTAAAACACATACACAGAAGCTTGAGCTTCAACTTCACTTTCTCACCCTGAGTTTCTCCAGTGTCTATTGTCTGTATCTCTAACCTAATTTACAGTTTTCTTCTTCTATTTATAGGCAACCTAAAGATTGCTTCTACATGGGTCGACTAACTCACCATTAAATACTGTAATAACTATCTAACTAACAACTTAGATTCAGAAATAAATTCGACTGGTCCACATTGCCTAATCGTGGACTCTTCCTTCTTGTCAAACTGACAAACAAGATCTTGACTGGTACAAACTCTGACAGAGTCGGCTAAGAGACAGGTACAGATCTACGAGTAATTACTTTTTCCAACACAAGACTGGGTGGGACTACTGCAGCAGTGAGAAAGACTAGTCAATGAGTTTCATGACAAATTACACTAAGTGAATGATGAGCTGACCACCATCTCAGACCCAGTAAAAAATGAACAAGCTTGCAGAAATACAAGCTACGGATGACTGTCTGGTGGAATTGCACCATGCCTCAATCAAGGATAAGCAATCCCTGCACGAGTTTAGGTAATTTTCCCAGCAAGTATTTCTAAAACTGCAACGATTGGACGTTGGCATAGATGCACATGGGTTTTACAGACTAAAACTCAGAAATTCCAAAGTAGGCACTTAATTTGATATAATCTCTCCATTTCTTAGTGTGAATTTCTCCCTGCACCATTTGTTTTAATGTCATAGGTGTAACATTAGCACTGTTCTACACCATTTGTTTCAATGTTATGCAGATGTAACATTGGCATTGTTTGTAATGCTTCACTTTTATTTTTTTATTTTTCCAAATTGATTAGGATGATTTTTAGATTAATTACAATTTATTAGATTAAGAGTTATAAAGTGTTCTGTAATTTTAGAATGAAATTATTAGTTTTTAAATCTTTTTAAAGTTTAAAGTAGTTATTTTAAAGTTTTATAAACTATTCTAAAAACTAATGTCCAACTTGAGTTCTAAAGTATTGTGTAATTTTAGAATGAAAAATATCTTTTTTAAATCTTTTTAAAGTTTAAATAGTTATTTAAAGGTTTTATTAACTATTCTAAAAAATTTGTTTAAAAGTGTTCTGTAATTTTAGAATGAAAAATATAATTTTTTAAATCTTTTTAAAGTTTAAAGTAGTTATTTTAACTTTTTATTAACTATTCTAAAAAATAATGTCCAACATGCAACTTCTCTAACCAAATTGGAGAGATACAATTATAATTAATATATAATTTTTAATCAAATACAATTAATTATAAAAGGTTACATTAAAAGTTTAGTAAAAAGTAGAAAAGGTAATGTCCAACTTGCAAATTCTCTAAGGGAATTGAAGAGACACAATTACAATTAATATATACTTTAATCCAATCCAATTACAATTTATTACATTAAGAGTTTAGTAAAAAGTATACAACTACAATTTATTACATTATATAAAAGAAATGTTGCACTTTATAAAATTTTAAATAAAAAATCATATCTACTCATAAAATAAAATATTAAAACTTAATAAAAATATTTCAAAAAAATCAAAAAAAAATTAAGATAAAAATATTGCTAGTTTAATTACAATTTATACATACTCTAAATAGGTTTACATTACAATTTATACATACTCTAGAGAGGGTTACAATACATTACAAGAGTTTAAAATATTACAAAAGACTTCATTCCGCATTTTTAACAAATATTCTGCCGAGTAAACTATTTGTGCAACAAACGGAAAGCCATGAAAAAAATTCAATTTAACTTCAATCAAAATGTAAAATCTTGGAAACTTCTGGCACTCAAAGCCTAAAATGTGGACCTAGTTATATTGTTATGGGTACTGGGCAAACAATAGGTGTAAATTGTGAAGTGTGGAAAATTTGGACACTCAAAGCCTAAAATGTGGACCTAGTTATATTGTTATGGGTACTCGGAAAACAATAAGTATAAATTGTTAAGTGTGGAAAATTCGGACACTCAAAGCCTAAAATGTGGACCTAGTTATATTGTTCTGGGTACCGGGCAAACAATAAGTATAAATTGTTAAGTGTGGAAAATTTGGACACCCAAAGCCTAAAATGTGGAACTATTTATATTATTATGGGTATTGGGAAAACAATAAGTATAAATTGTCGACTCACTAATAAAATAATTTCACACAACTTTGTTCCACTCAATCGAGGTTTCCAATTATTCAATTCGTGTCGTTTTGAGTATGAGCTCGCAAATCGAACTTGGGGTGAACCATGATGGATGCATGTGCTATTCCTCCCAATTATGTAAATAGATGACCTTATAAGGGACTTTCTCCCACTTGAGCTAAGTAAATGCGAGTTGGAGAAGGTGATGGATGTGGTGATTCGGTGAATAACAGTACAGGGCACAGTGGCATTGTTTTGTAATGCCTTTGAACACATATATTTTTATTATAATTTTTTAATTAAATTTTCCAAATTGATTAGGTTGAGTGAGATGGGGTCCACAGGGATTCTCTCCTAGCTTTAATACCAATTTCGTTTTCTCATTTTCATACGTTTAGACATTAATGCTCATATTGGCCATCTACCCTCAACTGTCATGAATGACACATAAAAAACAACCATCTATTTTTTTTGAAAAATTTATAGTTTTATGTTAATTTTGATTACTTGAAATTTCATTAAATAAATATTTTTATCATAATATATTTGAGTAAAACTTAAAATTATTTTTAACTTACATATTTTTAGTATACATGCGTGTTTCTTTTTTTAAAATATATATGTATAAAATTGTTACATAAAGTCTCTATGGTTTTTATACTTGATAAACTTATTAAATAATCTATATAATGTCTAAAAAAAATTCAAAACTTCATTAATTTTTATTAATAGGTTTTTGTAAGATAGGTGTATACTTACATAAGTGGTTATTATGATATATGTAATAATGGAAATTGTTGTCTTTGCTTTACTAAAAGTTTTCTACTAGATCTTGTTTTATTAATTAGGAAAGAATATATTTGTATTAAAATTAGGTTTGATTTAATTACATACACGTTGGATATAAGAGTTATTTATAGAAGTATTCTCAAAGTATGGTTTAACAAATTGTTTTTAAGAGAAGCAAAAATTTACATATGATAAAATTTTCAGTTCATCATTTTATTGATACCATAGGAAACCTGGGTTAGATGAGTGAAATTTTGAGGTTATTTTTTTGTTATTTATTGTTACAATTTTGTGCAAAAAGTGTCCAAATTTTATAGCTTATGCTTTGTAGCAATAGTTTCCTCTTGTTTAATATTTTAAATGTCATTTTACTATTTATCACTAGTTATTAAGATACAAAGATTTTTCAATTTTTTGAAAGGTGGTAAAATTGATCATAATTTATTTGTCAATTGAGATTAAGAATAGTTCTCATTAGTTATAATATGCAAATGTGAGTTGATTCTTCATTGTTATTCAGAAAACTAATATAATCTAAATTAATTAAATAAAAATAGTCCAACAAAAAAAATGAACTTTTAACCAATCACAAACAATATTTTTTTTACAAGGAAAACAGACAACTTTATATTTATAAAATGTGTTATAAGATCTAAACTGCTAACATACATAAGCTAGTGGTCATAATGGCTTACATCCATCCTATGCCTTCACTATAGTGACATTGAAGTCCAACCAATAGTCAAACTAGCAGGCAGAACAAGGTTACAGTAACAAAGCAATGTTAAGGCTTAGGCTCCACTAATATAAATTGATTTTAAATGTAATCTAAATTAAGTAAATAAAAATAGTCCAACAAAAAAAACTTTTAACCGATCACAAACAATGTCGAATCTTACTCCACTATCCTAAATTGGTTTTAAAACCACCATAATATGAAGAAGAAAAATACCAATTTCCTTTGTAAACGTTCTGGCAACTCTCCAAAGAAAATATATATATAAGAACATTTAACCTCACCCATTCAAATAAAATGAAGGTATTTGAGAAAAATCGAAAATTATATAAATATTGAAAATTCAAAATATTCTCTAACCCAACAACTCTAGTGTAGAATATGTCTACATTCTCTAGTGTAGAATGTGTCTACATTCTCTAAATCTTTCATGGACAAAGATTCAAAATATCTTCTCAGAATCTACAGCTTGGATGTCTTTACCTTATCCAAACCTTGATAGGTAGTCTCCAATGTATTCCATGCTTCCTTAGCATTAGT
>LPNX010422670.1:39762-86193 GCA_001517045.1 Pseudotsuga menziesii | reverse complement strand
GGCCTGTAAGTGTAGTTTTTTTTTTTTAATTTCTCCACCGTCGATTAACCGACGATTTACATTTAACCGACGGTAAACTGAGCTGTCACTTAACCGACGAAAATCCACCGACGCTTAAAAAAAATCATAGTGTCGTACATGCGACAGGGAAGTGTCGAAAATCCGACAATACGGCCGTCAGATTCTTGGTCGAAATGTAGTAGTGGTATTTAGGTGAATTTGAAGTTTTTGATAGCTATTATTGTGTTACATTTGGCAATGTCCCGCCCCAACTTTGCTAAGAGGTACTCAACACAAAATCATTTAGGTGAATTTGAAGTTTTTGACCACTATTATTGCGTTACATGTGGCAATGTCCCCGCCACGACTTTGCTAAGAGGTATTACCCTTTGAAAGGCGACACTTCAATGATGTTGCTAAACAATTGCTAATGATGTTGCTAAACAATTGCTACTGGCCTTACGCAAAAAGATATTTTCTTTGCTAATACCTTTTTGTCTTTTCATCTTATAGCAACACCTATTGGCAACGTCGAGGACATTGCCACCTTGTGGCTCTTATTTGAAATTTCTGTCAAACTGCAAATGAAGGCTTAATGTCAAGTTTAGATAAAATTTCTAATCTTTATCTTTATTTACTAGCACACCCACATAGTTTGTGGTTGGATCACGCCATTAGGGATCAAATAGTTGAGAGATAGTGATGGAATGGAAGACACATTGGAATTTTTTTTATTCCTTGTACTCTTCTTGTTAAACGGGTTCAACTTTGAGTTATCCATGCCTAGCTATATGTTATCATCAACATTCTTTCTGTTCTCCATTTATCAACTATCAATTATTTTTTATATTGTTTTTTTTAATCTCACATTATTCTAGTTACCTGCCATGAATTGTTGGTTATCTATTCATTAGCTATGAGTTATCCATGCATCACTACCAGTTATTTTTTATATTCCTTTTGTTAGAATTGTTTATTTCGAATTTGAACGACTGCCATAGAATCAATGTCGCCAATACACTTGTCTCATCCTCGTCCATAGAGGAAAAAGCATATGCCCTAGTCCACCCCAAATCTCAAATAAAAACACATATCAACGTAATTATCGCTACATGAGGATTAGACATTAGAGGAAATTTGGGGTCTAAAATGGGCCTTATAAGAAAACGCGCCAACAATCAATTTTGTGGGTTAGAATTCAAGAACCAATAGAATTTCAATAAAATGAGTCAACCATAATGGTTGAAACTTGAATTGACATATTTGTCATAAAAGAAAACTACTTTTTGTGTTCGTATTTTCAACATATCTCCCTGTGTTTTTACTCAAATTCTGAGCGGGTGAGATCATTGGATGCGGAATTTAATTCCGCATCCAACGAGTACCCACATTGCATACTTTTGACGAACCCCGCTACCCCAAAAACAAGAAATACCTAAAAGAACGTGATGATGATCCGCTACCCCAAAAAAAAGAAATACCTGAAAAAATTTGATGATGACATCATCATCACGTTTTTTCAGGTATTTCTTGTTTTTGGGGCAGCGGGGTCCGTCAAAAGTATGCAGTGTGGGTACTCATTGGATGCAAAATTAAATTTCGCATCCAACAAGCTCTCCCACTCAGAATTTGAATAAAAACACAGGGAGATATGTCTAAAATACGAACACAAAAAGTAGTTTTTTTCATTCTTCCTCTAAAATTAATAACTATTATTTTATTATTTTCCTTAGGAGGCCCATTTTAGACCTCAAATTTCCTCTAATGCTTATTCCTGCCCTATTGAATTTTGTTAATGAATTTCTAATCTTTATCTTTATTATCACTGCAAAAGAATTAGGTTTTCAAAGACCAATTTCTACCCAACTCTTATCGGTCATTCACACTAATTGGAATTTCATTTCATCTCTGCCCTTCCAGCTAAATTTTTTGATGTTTTGACCTTTATATCTTGCCCATCACAAAACAATTTAGTGAAAAATTAACCCTTCAACAACAAATTTTTATTAAAACAAGAGCCACGAGGTGGTAATGTCTCTACTCTTTGGGTTTTAATAGATATCTTGTAAACACAACAATTTAGTGAAAAATTAACCCTTCAACAACAAAGTTTTATTAAAACAAGGGCCATGAGGTGGTAATGTCTCTGCTCTTTGGGTTTTGATAGAGATATCTTGTAAATAAATATGGGAGTGTAAATAAATATGAGTATATTCATGACAATGTCCTTATTACATTCTTGTGACAAGTCAGAGTTACATTTGATTGATAGGAATTTTGCACATGACACTTTATCTTTAATAATTTTACCCCAACTACACACTTAACGTACTCTAGTTATTTGATTAAGGTATTGAAAACAATTAGTTTACTACACAATTATCTACAACTCTTCTTTGAATCTTTTAGTTATTTGATTAAGGTATTAAAACATTTATTTTACTACACAATTTTCACAAGCTCTTCTCGGAAACCTTTGTTGTTTGACTCGGGTATTAAAAACAAAAAAAATGTCAACCATTATTGTATTGCAAATGGGGCATGAATAGCTGTCAAAATATACTATAATCATAATGAGATTTTTTTTTAAGAAGTCTATTTATTTTTAATAAGGTTTTGTAATAAGTTAAGTTGTGAAAAGAAAAGAAAAATCTTGATATTATTTACGCCGATAGGCGTATATATGTTAGAATTTTGGGGTGGACTACCATCTATGCTTTTTCATATACCAACCAGAATGAGACATGTGTACTATCCAGATTGATTCTATGGTAGTAGTCCAAGATTAAATGAGAATGAGACAAGTGTACTGTCTAGATTGATTATATGAGTGTCCTCCAAAATTAATAATTAATAATTTCAAAAAAATAAAAAATAATTTAATTAACATGTGATAAGTAGAGTTAGTGATAGTTGTAAAAATTAAAATTAATCTTCAACTATTCAATTATTAGATACAACTACTAGCTTAACTCCATCGATTATTAGATACAACTATTAGCTTAACACAAATGTGTCTAGAACTATTAGCTTAACTTCAACTCTAATCGAAGTTATATTGGATAACTATTAGCTTAACTATTATATGCAACTATTATGTTAACTCCAATGATTCTACAACTATTAGCTTAACTACAACTCTAATTACTTACGGCTTTAGTTCAAGTGCATTTGTCATCTAGGAGTCTAGCTAATGTGCAGTCATGTAAGAGTCGAATTCCAAATAAAATAGTTCGAACTCTTGATAAATTCCTCTGAACTCGTGTGATAACTGCACTTAGTGGCATGGTATTGTGCAACTCATGTGACACTCGAACTCCACCTACCAATTGGGATTCCACTTAATGTGCATAAGGCTTAGTCGAACCCCATTTGGAAGCTAGAAGTCACGATAACTCATAGCTCTTTTATTAACTACAATAGATTTATATTAGCTTAACTATTCTATACAACTATTAGCTTAACTCCAATAATTCTACAACTATTAGCTTAAATTCAACTCTAATCACTTACGGCTTAGTCTAACTGCATTTGGTATCTAGGAGTCTAGCTAATGTGCAGTCATGTAAGAGTCAAACTCATAATAAAATAGTTCGAACTCCTAATAAATTCCTCTGAACTCATGTGATAACTACACTTAGTAGCATGTTATTGTGCAACTCATGTGACACTCGAACTCCACCTACCAATTGGGAGTTTAGTTAATGTGCAGAAGGCTTAGTCAGGATAACTCAGAGCTTTTTTATTAACCACAATAGATTTTTATTAACTTTTAAATTAACTATTAATCGTTCGAACTCCTTATAAACAATTATAAAAAATAAAAAATAGTTCATGTGATAACTGAACTTAATGGCATGGTAATGTGTAGTCCATGTGACAGTTGAACTCCATCTAGCAACTTGAAGTCGAGTTAATTAGTCAAACTGCATTTTACACTTGGGAGTTGAAGTAAAGTGCAGTTCGTGTGATAGTATAATTCCTAATAAAATCCTTTGAACTCCTAATAAATTCCTCTTAACTCATGTGATAACTGCACTTAGTGGCATGGTAATGTGCAACTGATGTGACACTCGAACTCCACCTACCAATTGGGAGTCCAGTTAATGTGCATAAGGCTTAGTGCAACTCCATTTGGAAGCTAGAAGTCAGGATAACTCGAAGCTCTTTTATTAACTAAAATAGATTTATATTAACTTTTAAATTAACTATTAAATACAACTATTGGCTTAACTCCAACATGATGATACAACTATGACCTTAACTTCAACTATGAGCTTAACAACCACAACTTAAGTGGTTTTTATGTTAGATTAACTTAAGTGGTTTTTATGTTAGATTAACTATTAGATACAAGTAATTGACACATTCTTTAGGAAAAAAATTTATAACTATTAGGTTAAGTCCAATGATGATACAACTTTAACTTAACTTCAACTCCAATCACAAATTTTAATTGAATTGCAATGGTTGATATATTAACTTTTAAATTAACTATTAGGTTAACTCCAATCATGATACAACTATTAAAATAACTTCAGTGGTGATATATTTCTCTCGGCGTATTCCAAACATATTAATTTTATTAATATGGTTGTTGCTAGTTATAAAATAGTATACATTGATATACATAGTACAAACTTATAAATACTTTATGAAAAATTAAAATTAAAATTGATTATTATATGAATATATTATTGATTTTCACAATAAATTTTATAATAAAAAAATATTATTTTCTTATTCATATTTTGCTATTTAAAATATACATCTACTTAAAGTTCAAAGACATAAAATTAATTATATATAACTTAAATAACTCTTGTTTTTCTAGAAAAAAAAAAGTCAAACTACATGGATATAGATTTTCACATTTCTAATGAAAAAAAATCTATTTTCATATTTGGGATGAATAGTAGTTTAAATAATTTTTTTATTATATAATTTTTAGTTAAATTGCAAGTTTTTTATTTTTTGAATTTGTATTTTTAATATATAAATGGATTCAATTTCTTCAAAATCCTTTTTTTAATATGAAATTTTGAGAAAAGAAAAGACCACACTTATTTTGGCAATATTAGGACAGAACCCATATCTCATCAACAATTACTGTTCCAAGACCAAGTCGTCTAAGGTGGAACTAAATGCTTAGTGAATGTTGTATCACTACTTCATAGCATCAACATGGTACTGCAAAATGGTTGCATATTTTACCTCAAAAATGAAGCTTGTGGCATATGGTCTACAACATGAAAATTTGTATATTGTTATAAGAATGTGAATTTATCATAACACATCAAATAGCATTAGATATCTTCCCAAAATAAAATTGGAACTTGGAGTTGTGTTTCAATGATAGTAAATGTTTTTTTGGTATTCTAACAATCAACAATAAGCTATACCTTACATCAAAAGGCCTAACTATCCAACTTGGGTATTCGTCAATTTTGCTTTCTTCTGAGATGTCATAGAAAATGTTTGTTCAGTTGTGAATTCTACACATTGCAGAAAGTGATTATCTTGGGTTCCATTGAGATGAAGCCTTTTTAACTAAGGTGTGACTTATTTTGAGAATTTGACCAGCGGATTTACATTTTTTTGCAAGAGATTGTATTCATATACTTGCCTAGCACCACAAAGTGACTAGTTTAAAGAAAACTCCACATCATTGGAAGACTGGGATGTTACTTGTTAGCTTTGATATTTATGCATATCACCATGTACGAGACATCCATTGATCTCTAACTCTATCAATTTAAAAGCGAATCAACCAAGGAGAAAGAAGAGGAATTCAGAGCAGAATATAATCAATGCCCATTAATGTTGGTTATTAGCTAGAATAACCAAGGAATGTAATATAATATCAATAAAACTGGAGCATGCTCAGTCATTCTAGAACACTTGCACTTCTAATAAAAGTAAAAATTCCTCATTTAGTGTTTTCAAGAACTTTAAGGTCTCTGGGGAATTTATGATGACAGATAAAGCATTGTGACAATCATTAAACTCGGCCTTAACCCGCCGCTTGGCTGCTGCCCTGTCTAATATTCACAACTCAGGAACAATATCCTATCTATAACACTTTCTAGAGTACCAATAATAGCCGTTATAAAGGAAAACATCGAACCTCAGCGTCCTGATTGACAGAGGTCCCAACACAGTAAAATCCACTTAGAAGTCCATGGACAAACCTAAAAGTATGCCAACCTAGAACGGGATACTTGGACCTAATGTGTTAAAAAAAAACTTCGGACATGAATAGGGTATCCTAGGCAGCAGAAGCAATAAGTAATAAACATTACAGAAAAACTAGAAAACAATGGGAAAACAACAAACTTAAAAGCACTTTATCCATTTGAGGACTAAAACAAGGGAAAAAATCCTGGAAGAAATAAGAAATAAACATTACAGAAAAATCAAAAAACAATGGGAAAACAACAAACTTAAAAGCACTTTATCTATTTGAGGACTAAAACAAGGGAAAAAATCTCGTCATTCATTAAAAAAACACTACCAATTCCTGTGAAGTGAAAGAACAGAAGTAATGTGCATGCCTTGAAAGCTTCAACCCATTTGTTATCTATGAATTCGAGATGGGGGCACAATTTGGCATGATTAAATATCATCTCTTCTTTTGTCTGCAAGAAGTATATTATATATTCGTGATTGTTAAGGACCTTCGTGACCACACCCATCATTCTCATAGGCATCAACTTCCTCATACAGAATAAACTGATCTTTACTCTGCTCCAGAGGGCTTGGCCTTCTGTGAAGCTCATCTACACTCTCCCTCAATTGTTTTGTGCCATCCTCATCGTTCACAAGGTCTCTTTACTCCACCAAGTCCCCTTCCACTTGCTTTTTTATAAGTCGTACACAGAACCAGGCCCCTCTAAACCCCTCTTCATCGCTGGACACCTCCACCAGGTCACCATTGCTCAACTTCAATTTCTCCTCCTCACTCAACACTACAAAATCAAGGCATGTTCCCACTCTTGCACAAATTTCTTACTCAAACCTTCACCAGCTTACAAGACCCATGTCTACTCTGGTCAAATACTAGTCTTCCATTCCTCCATGCAAAACTAAATTAAGCCATCATTCACTGAAACACAACTAAAACAACAATAATTCAATAATGGGTATCATGATACGATGAGTAGAATTCATGGAGAAAGGAAGAAAAGTGTTGTTGATTATGAGGCTGCGACGTGTTACATTAATTACCCACGTTAGGGCGCATGGTACATTTCACACAGTAATGAAATGGTTAAAATGCGGATTTTGGGACATGAACAAATGTGTACAAGGGATTGCATAGAATGCGGATTCAAATCGAAAACCATGGGATTCAATTTAATTCTAAATGTGTTTTTGTGGGGGAGCAAGTTTCAATTTCTACTATTACATATATAATAATAGCCGCCTATTGCAAGCCACTTATCTAGGCATAAACATATCTTAACAATCCTATTAATAAAAATTAACAACGGTTGCAAAAGTAATTAACCGTAAAAAATACATCATAGCAAACTGTTTGCCCATTCTTTGAGACAGTTTGTTATAATTTTTAACAAAATTTTGATGGGTGAAATGCCTCATGACAGGCATTTGTTAGAATTTTTAACATTATTTTGATGGCTAAAATGCCTCACCATGACGATCATATGCACGTGAAATTACAACCCTTTTAACATTATTTTGATGGGTAAAATGCCTCATGATGAGCATATGCCCGTGAAATTCCAACCCTGATTTACATTGTTACCTTAAAATAAAAACCAACCATCATGTCTTTGGATCAACATGAAACCTTCAACCATCATGTCTTTGAGTCAACATAAAACCTTCAACCACCATGGAATCTATTACTATTTAAAGTTGGAGGAACCTTTGTAAAGGTGTCCCTTCAATATACTAAATCTTTTAATTTAAAAGCCCTATACTAGACTATAGCTCCTTGTTGCACTGAAGAGGTGCATTCTACAGCCTAGTATGGGAGAGATGTGTAACTCCTTTCATGCTCAACTCTGATCTTAGAGTTGAGACGTGTCCTTTATAAAAAAATAAAAAAATATTATTAAAAATAACATGTCGGCTTAAATTAAATTTAAATTATTTAGAATTGCATATATATAAATTAGATAAACTAAAACCATAAACATTGGATTACACACTTCCACTTTACAAAAAGGTTTACACCTTAAGATATTTGATCCCTCTCGGTGCTTGATAAATCCCCTTTTAGATGGATCTATGCTGGTATCTAGCCTAAAAATAGCCCTTAAATGTTGACAAGTATATCTACCTTTATAATGGAAATGTTAGAGTGTCTACGTTCTCGTGCAGAGTTTAACATCCTTGGAGGCTAGCCTCAAAATAGCCTCACATGTTTAAGTCACTATACCCATAGCCTCACATGTTTAAGTCACTATACCCTTAGCCTCACATGTTTAAGTCAGTATGCCCTCTAATGCACCTACATCTTTATTTTTAAGGTTTATGAAGACGTATATTTTATTTTATTTTAAATATAGACTCTCTTTTTAATATTATCAAAAATATTATTCAATTCGATGCTTCTCCCGTACCCTTTTAGGGTTTGTGAAGATATATATTTTATTTTCTTTTAAATATAAATAGACTATCTTTTTAATATTATCAAAAATGTTATTCAATTCAATTTCAACAATTCTTGTCGGATTTTGGTCTAAAATTTAGCCAGCAAAGGTGCAAATGGTATAGAGTTTAGCTCACACCCTTCGATCTAATGAACAGGGTAGGATCTATATGTAGCAGAGGTAGGTAGGTACTAAGCAGCTATGCTATATAATTATTAATTAAATATTTGTAAACTATTAAAAACCTATTTCGATATTGGTTAGGGTTTAGTTAAAGAGTGGGGTTTAAAGTTTTTTAAATTTAGTAAGATAGCACAACCACAAAAAAAGTAGCCCGCGAATGCTGAGGGTTTAGTTAAAGAGTGGGGTTTAAAGTTTTTAAACTTAGTAGAGATTGGTTAGGGTTTAGTTAAAGAGTGGGGTTTAAAGTTTTTAAACTTAGTAAGACTAGCACAACCACAAATAAAGTAGCCCATGAATGCTAAGGGTTTAGTTAAAGAGTGGGGTTTAAAGTTTGTTAACTTAGTAAGACTAGCACAGCCACAAATAAAGGAGCCCGTGATAGGCACAACCAACCACTTAGTTTTGTAACCACTTAGTTTTGTAAAGATAAATGAATGTTGTTTACAAATAAAGTGTTGATAGGCACAACCAACCACTTAGTTTTGTAAAGATACGTGAATGTTGTTTACAAATAAAGTGGCCCGTGAATACCACTTAGTTTTGTAAAGATACGTGAATGTTGTTTACAAATAAAGTGGCCCGTGAATGCTGATAGGCACAACCAACCACTTAGTTTTGTAAAGATACATGAATGCTAATAGGCACAACCAACCACTTAAAGTGCTGATAGGCACAACCAACCACTTAGTTTTGTAAAGATACATGAATGCTAATAGGCAGAACCAACCACTTAGTTTTGTAAAGATAGTTGGTTGTTAAACAAAGGCTAAAATGTACTTAGTTTTGTAAAGATAGGCCACTTTGTTACAAAACTAAGCACTTAGTTTTGTAAAGATAGCTAAATTCTGAGGGGAGAAAAAAAAGCAGACACGTATAAAGTAGCCACAAATAAAGTAGCCAGTGAATGATGGGGGTTTAGTTATAGAGTGGGTTATTTGTGTAGCCCGTGAATGATGGGGGTTTAGTTAAAGAGTGGGGTTTAAAGTCTTTAAACTTAGTAAGACTAGCACATCCACAAATAAAGTATCCTGTGAATGTTGACAGGCACAATCAACCACTTAGTTTTGTAACCCACTTAGTTTTGTAACTGCTTAGTTTTGTAAAGATAAGTGAATGATATTTACAAATAAAGTGCTGATAGACACAACCAAACACTTAGTTTTGTAATGATAAGTGAATGTTGTTAACAAATAAAGTGGCTCGTGAATGCTGATAGGCACAACCAACCACTTAGTTTTGTAAAGATACCTGAATGCTGATAGGCACAACCAACCACTTAGTTTTGTAAAGATAGCTGGCTGTTAAACAAAGGCTAAAATGTACTTAGTTTTATAAAGATAGCTGGCCCGTAAACAAAGGCTAAAATGTAAAGATAGCTGGCCCTTAAACAAAAGCTAAAATGTACTTAGTTTTGTAAAGATAGACCACTTAGTTACAAAACTAAGCACATTAGTTTTGTAAAGATAGTTGGCCGTTAGTACAAAGGCTAAAATGTAATTAGTTTTGTAAAGGTAAGCTGGTTGTTAAACAAAGGCTGAAAGATAAAATGTGTTGTACACTTGGTTGGGTTAACTGTTAATGTTGTTCAATGCTGATAAATGCCTATAGGCATAGTTAAGATGGACGTTAATCCTTTAAAAATTTGAGTGTCGCAAAAAAAAAGGTGACCTCAGGATCCGTAGATAATTAAGATGTACGCTAATCCTTCAGAAATCTGAGTGGAACAAAAAGCCGACATGTATGAGCACAGGAACGGTGGACTTGTGGGAGCGTGTGACTTGTTAGATGGTTCTCGCCGTTCATCTAACTGACTTGGCCCAGTAGGTGGTAATTTACAGCCAGACAACCTATAGTGGAATAAATTAATGCACACAGTTTCCAAAACTACGTGGCATTATAAACTCATTCCTCCACCTTCCTCAACCCACGCTATAGTACAGCCACTTCTCAGAGATCAGAGAAGGGTGGTAAAACAACTCCCTAGACGAAGGAAAGTTTCCAATTTGAAGGGTGGGGTCTCATTTCACTTTGAAGGGTTGTGAGAAATTGAACTCTTCAATGTTGACATGTAAAAATAAATCATTCTTTTCATTTGAAAATGTAAATATATAACAAAATTTCATTATTTATTAAAAACAATTTATAGAACAAAAATGACTAAGTGAAATCTTAAGTGATTCAACATTTACATGGAATTAGTGAGGTAAACCATGTACATGATGATTTATCATGTCCAAATTCTTTTTATGGGGGATTAATCAAGAGTTAGTATAGAGGAGGAGAGACTAAAATAAAGGTTGAGAGTGAAGAATATGTACCGGTGATGGAAGATGAGATTGAGAAAAAGCCCATTTAGAAAGAGATTGGTGCACTTGTTTTGTTAATGTGAACATAGCGATAACCATTAGGAGTATTGGTTTTTTGTATTGCATTGTTCTTTGGCCTATTTATTTTGTGAGGGAAATGTTTGTTTCCTATCATGCGAAAGTGATTGGAGTAGTTGAGAACTACTAGCAACCTTATCTGAATGCATAATATGAAATTGGGTATGAAAGTAGTCTCATGGGGTACTAAAGCTTATTTGTGTCTAGAATTTTGTTTTGAGAAGAGCTCCACTACTATAAGTGCTATGTTATAAGGCCAAAAGAGATCAGGCATCAGATCCCTAACATTAATAACAAAAACTAAAAAGATGATTTTTGTCCTATGCCAACGTATCCACCTAAAACTAGTGCACTTCTAACATTGTACATCCCTCATAGACTTAAAAATGTTGATCCTTGTTGTGACCACTTGATCATTACCATAACCAATGGTTTAAAGAAACAACATAAAAGTAAAAAAATTAGAAGAATAATTTTTCAATGACATTTTGCCTTACCTGTTTTGAAATGAACTTTTTTACATACTTTTCTACATGCTATTAAAATCATTGTATTATTATCTTTCCAACTAAAAATATAAGGTTTTTCCAATCCACATTTCAATTAACGGCCAAAAAAATTACAAATACCATCACAAAGCTAATTAATATGTTTGTCCATATGTACCTAGTTCGTGAGTAACTAGCCATTCAATTTCAAACTCCACCTAATCCCTAAGCAACGTATTCACCATAATAAACCTAAGTATTAGAACACTTGAAAATTTATCCTTCAAACTTTAGCCTTGAGTCTACTAACATCTAGATGTCAAATGATAGGGATTGATAGGGATTCCCATTTCTCTTTTCAAAACTCAGTGCATGTAATTATTATTCAAACACATTGAAAAAGTATCCTTCAAACTTCAATGTGGATCTTACTAGTAGGTGGATCTCACATGAGGCGTTTGAGAGGGATTCCATAGTTATCTTTTCAAAATTCCATCCTCTATTTATGTGAAAAGGTTAGAGAAAAAAAAGGACTATTATATACCATAATCTCTTTGTGAACCTTACATGATTCAAAAATGCCATTTTGACAAAAAAAAATTACAATTTCTCTTCTCTTAAATTCTGGGTTGATAGGTTCGAGGAGTGGTATCCAAGGTAATCATAGAATCCATTTGATATAATGACATTACGAACATTTATCAAGGTTCATCATCAAGACAATGAGTCGAGTTGAGTAATAGATAAAGATTTATTAATATATCTTTAACAACACATTTCAAGAGAAAACTAGGAAATTGTTAATGTCGACTATATAACTAAGACCACACCCAAACCCTAAAAATGTTAAGGTAGATAATAAGGAAGTCTAAGTTGTGATTAAAACAAACACCCTAAATTGCTACAATGATTCTATAAACTTAGAATAGAATAAAAAACTAAATTAAAATTATTAATATCAAATATTTTTCTTAATGAATAAATTGTGAATTACTTAACCTAATTTTTTATAAACTATAGAACTAAATGTAATATCTAATTCTAACCTATAAATACTACAAATTTTTATATAAAAGAAAATTTTAAGAGCTTTTTTTAATAATTAGTGAGCTATTGGTCATAACCTAGGAAATATTTAATGTAAAAACTTGACCTAAATTATCACATCTCATTTACTCTAGTATAACCTAAAAGGCATAATTTTAATAAAAATTAAAACTTTAAGATTAATCTACTACAACTTAATCTTGTATTGATATCTCATTTTTATAGTAAAATTCAACCTCGATTTCATTAAAGAAGACTGCAATAATTGAAGAGAGACATCGTTTTAAACAATGTAAATTATGTCAATTATGGTAAAAAAACGTTTTTTGTTTTAGCAATTCATCTCTTTGATTATTTTCATATTCACAGGTAAACTTATTTTAATTCCTTTTTTTGTCTATTATAATTTATAGTTTATGGTCAATTATGAATATACACAAACTTATTGGAAATTGGAAATGAAAAGAAAATAATTTTGAAGCAATAAGTGCGTACCCCAAAGGAATAGTCATTGAGACTAGTCACAGTAGTAAGAGGGAGATATACCCCTCTAGGTGAAATGCACCATGAAAGACATGTTATCTTACTTATGTAATAACAAACTCTTCTCTCCCTATATATTGCTTTCAGTGCATGTCGCTCCTATAATGTAATGAAATTGAGTTGGAATGTCCGTAGTTCCTATAATGGTTCAATCTATCTATTCATGAACTATTCATGAACAAATCTATCTATCCATGACATAGACAAGAGTAGGTGAGTAGGTAGACTACAGTAAGGGAGGGAGCACAAAGCAAGAACCAAAGTCAATGCAAAATGAAATTGTTTACACCCAATGCATATATTTGCACGTTCTTATCCATGTGGCCTCCCTAATGTAGGGGTTATCCTCATAAAAGTAAATACCTCATATACCCTTAATTATATAAATCCTAGAAATTGGAAATAAAAAAAATAAAGTCTCTCCAATATTGACATCTTATCCTAGTTATTTTACGGAAGCACTTCAAATTCTCCAACAAATATCAATTATTTTAAACTTTTTTTTATTATGGTTTATGGATTTCGGATGCACACAAACTAATTGTAAATCAGAAATAAAAAGAAAAGCATTATGGCCCTCACACGATTCACATTGGCAACCGTTGGGGCATATTCCGCCATTCATGTCATGGAGCAAGATCTCATACAAATATGGAGACACACGCATGGATACAACATTATTATTATTTTAGCTAGTTCAAGTCCATACATATATAAAGCAATCTCTACTCTCCCGGTCCCTGTAGCATATAGTTTATTGAACTTAGATAAGGGGCAACTCTGTCGAGCCAGTGAAAAAGTCGGTCGTTAGGTCATTGATAAAATAAGGCATTGGAATTTCGAAGGACCTTTGAATGTAGGATTGATTCTGCTTGATGGCGGCTCTATTGGTCAAGTGTGATTGGGCATACCTAAAGGAAAAATCCCAGAATGTAATACCTAATTCTTTCAGGAAGCAATTTTTTTTATCAACCCTAAATTCAGCAGCTATTTTTAGCATTGAATCGTGTCCTCCCTAGATGTTCAACTCCAAGTGATCAAACAAAAGCCCAAATTTTAGGTGGATTATGGATGGTCCCTCTAATGTATATCGAGTTTATCACCAAATTAGAAGTGATCAAACAAAAGCCCCAATTTTAGGTGGTTTATGGATAGTCCCTCCAATCTATATTGAGTTTATCAACCCTATCAGAAAGGTTAAGTATTTATTAGTCCACTATAAGGAAGAACTTAAAATTCTCCAATAAATATCACTACAAGTTGGGTGTCTGGTGTCTACCATAGTCAACAACGAAGACAAATAATAAACACACGCTTTAGAGCTTTGTAACAATGAGGTTGTTGAAATCATGTTCTTTGCTAGCCCACTGCACTCCTAGTCCCTCATTCATGAACGTTCGTTGAGGGATTCCCTTGTTTAAATATATTGGTAGACAATTTGTACTTCTTATTGCCATTATCAAAAGGCTGACAGGAAAATAGAGGGGTCAGAGTCTACAACATTTAAAGTGTCGGTTGTTAAATATTTTATCCTTTCAACCTTTCGATTTCATTAAGAAAATTGGAATAATTCACGCCAAATAAAGAGCATTGACAGACTTGGAACTCAAATACAAGGTTGTTTCTTCTTTCTCCTCCGCCCAAACGAAGTTGTGGTCTTAGACTATGAAAAGTATACATTATTTTGGTTCTGATTTCATTTAAATATTGGGCTTTAAAAGGTTACATCTATTGAGTATTCGAGACTTAATCTGGCGGACGCAAGGTCACATAATACATTACAAATTTCAAACAACATTTTGGATGGAGAAATTTTAAACCCTTATATTTATAACACCAGAAGGCACTCCAACAAGTAACACATTTAACTTTTCTCCACATATAAAATGCTACACAAGTGCAAAATGTTGTACATACCTGTAAAGTCACGACAACCAAGTCGATAGCTTAGCCCTGCAAAATATTCTAGAGGAAATAGAAATTAGGGAGACACTGAAGCCTGGAATTGGAGAGTTTAGAGTCTGAGTCTTGACCTACAACTTTCCTATACTCGTAAACCCAGGATAATGTTTTTTCTCCCACATACCTCGTCAATCTCTTTAATTTCGGGGAAGCTCAATCCATCCTACCCAACATTCTACCTTTGATTCTCTTGCTCCTACATGTGACGAAGGTGGCACCTTCAAGTTGTCCACCACAAAAGACAATAAGGAATTAGAGTGCGCAGTCGTTTCCTTCTACGGAAAGACGATTGAAAGCAACGGCATGAAAGACTATTAAAAGCAACGACATCTGAATTCCCCAATATCCCGATGCTCCTGAGTTGGTTTACCTTGCCTGAGGTAGGCGTATGCATGTTTGTCTATTTCACATGATTACAAAAAAGATTATTTTTTAATTGCTTCTATATAACATAGATATATATGTGCAAGTGAGGGAAGACTAGGTATTGTTTTCCTGAGGTGTCCAGAGACTTTCAGAAATCATTCTTCGTTTTGAGGGCGCTCAGGGCGCAGATCAGAGAGCCCACGGGAGGAAGAGGAAGAAGAAGAGGACTCAAGTCAAAAGGTGAGGAAAGTGAGGAGGGGAGACATAATAGCGAAATTTGCAGGAGAAACCCACTGGTGGTATAATGATAGCAATGAGCCTCTCCAAATCGTAGTGATTGCAGACACAACCAACCCTCATAATCAACTCGGGCGCAAGAGTTACTGCATAAGAATCTTGACAAATTAAGTAATGATAATCTTCAGTTAGGTATATGACAACTTATTTCGTTTCTTTTAGAGATGACTATATGCATATTGTACAACCCTTCTCTCTAGCTGGCCCTTTGTTCCGGTTTCCTTTGTCTCTGCTGCCTAACCCCCTTCCTCCGATGAGACAAGTATACTAAGCGTCCTAGGTGGACCGTGGGAGACTAGAAGTGTTGATTCAAATGATTTTGACCCCGGTAAATGAATGGAAATTGGAATAAATCCTAGAATCCTAGACTAACTAGTATAGGATATGATTCATGAACACAAACAACCGAGCAACGTGATGCTAGCCTACTACCAAAGATCCATCATCCCAGCCCTGTGGTGGTCATAATATAAATGTTTGGCACTTGGTGAAACCCTGGTCTAGCAACTTACGGACCCATTGGACTAGGTTAGGTTTAAATCCAACAAATATTGCTTAATGCATTGCAAATTACGAATTGTAAGTTGTAACCCAAAAAACAACACCATTAGTGTTTCCTTATGGAGCCTTGACAGTGAAGGGTTATCAAATCAATTCACCATCCATAGATATGACTCATATCAGCATTTAATTTCACATCATATACTCAAATACTCCAGTGACTTGTAAGTTGTGAGATCACGTGACTCGGTGAGGTGAACAAGAAGATGACAAATGGAAAACCGAGTTGGCAGTTGGCATCCTCTCATACCAAGATTTAATGAAGTTGGTGAATCAATAATACATGCCAATGCCACTAAATGCTTTGAATGTGAACATCAAATCCCGAGTCACAATCTTGACTCACCAAGTTGAACTTGGTACTAGGTATCATAGTGGCCCACGGTGGTCCATGCCCATTGGGACTGAGATCCTCATCCATGATTCTACTATTCAAGAGCACTTAGGGCACTTGGGCAGACTTTGAGTCCCGAATCTCCCACCATCCACTGAATCATTGATAACCCTTGGACTGGACTGGCAAATTTTGTAGCTTCCCTTCTGTTGCAAATTTACCCAGGGCTACTCAATTTCATTATTGAAGGGCTGGAAATGAAACTATATTTTTTTTGCATGGTAAAATTCCTTATGGCCTTCTATGAAGGCTAAAATGGCCTTTGGAGGGCTCTGAAGGCTTCAAATTTGAAGCCTGCAGGAATTATGTGTCTCTCGTACGGCAACGATTGATGTGCTACAATAATCGTTTCTTTAAAAATGTATTTATCTATAATAGGAACAGCGTTAAGATGAACTGAAATATGAATCATTTCATTTCAAAATTTATTTATTGATAATAATGGGGGACGGCGGGAGAGCCTAGTAAAAATCTGTGCTATGTGGCTTAGAAATAAGGCAGGTTAGTAAATACAGGGTTTGAGACAGATTAAATAGGAGGTTTTATCTAGCATTAAGATAAAACTTGAGATGAATTAGAAATATTGAACCTATCTCTGGGGCTTAGAAAAAGGGCGTATAAGCTGAGGTTTACCAGGAAGGCACATACAGCCACTCTAACCAGTTTATGGTTACATCATCGGACAAATTTATTTCCAGCTGATATGTACTGTAAAATATGATGATCTAAATGACCAAAAACATACAGGCTTACACCAAAGAGTTACGACCATAATAATTGCTTTTAACCAACACCATCAAAGCACTACCACTGATCACCTAAATTAATTTCTTTTATAACAAACTGGTATCACTGTAATCCATTGATTTAACTTGTTCTGCACAAGAAGCACGCTTGCATATGCAGTTTATTGCCACATCGGCAAGAATTACAGCGCCGAGCACCGAATTGAAAAGTAGATGCTACTCAACACATGGAGAAAAAAATGGATGAAAACAAAATCTGTGAAATCAAGAGCATCAATATTACAACCGCAACAGATGGAGAGGATAATGTGTGAAAACAACCTTTGGGAACCCTGCGCATCAATATCGCAGATTTAATTATCAAAGCCCTTGTGTTCTCTGGGAGCCTCGAGGAGCATGCATGAATGAATGCAAAAGAATTTATCAGATACCATACAATACAGCCAGCTCCTGGCTTCTAAGGCAATTTTAGTTTAAATATTAAACTAACCCCAACCCTTAACATATTTTATGAGCTACGCATCAGAAGAAATTCTAAAGCCTCGAATTCGAAAAGGCAGAGCGGATAAAAACAAATAAAATATATGATTTCATCATAAAAGTTAGACAAGCATCAGAGACCTCCCGGCTAAAACTTAGTGCAAATTCATGTGAGCAAATTAAATGCCAAAGACAAAAGATTGATACAGGTAGATTCAAAACCTGGACTCTATCACCTCGTCGAAAACCCTGCAACGGTAATCGCCTGACTTTCGATCATGGATTGACCAGCTTATCGCACGGTAATCGCCTTACTTTCGATCAAGAATCGACCAGCTTATCGCTGAAACAATCAGACTGTTCAGAATGGATTGAGAGACTTATATACGACAGAGTACTGAAACCTCACTTTTCATTATGGATTTCAAAATATTTTACAATTGCGTTTTAATTAGGGACAACGACATTTGTCACCCTCAAGGATTTAGGTACAACGACATGCGTGGATACGTTTCTCAAGGAAAATGACGACTTAATGAATACGTTTTAATTAGGGACAACGACATGGGTGAATACGTTTCTCAACGAAAATGACGACTTAATGAAGTATGTGACCATGAATTAAGTTAATTGTAAGAGTTAGTTTTTGTCTAAATGAACAATTTTAAGGTATGGTCCTAAAAGGTTTAGTTTGGTCTAGTGGTGATAAGAGAAGGGGTCAATAATTGTTAATTTAGAAGAGTTAGTCTTGCCTAAATTGAACCTTTTTAAGGTATGGTCTTAAAAGGCTTAGTTTGGTCAATAATGGATGAAAAGTTAATTTAATGTCTTTATCCATAGTTATATTATATGGATTTGGTTGTTGTCATTACTACGTCTATATTTAGGTATAGAGGTAACGGTAATAAATGCATATTGCAAAGTTTAATATTTGGCATAGATTAAATTTTGTAATAATGTTGTGTCATAGCTATTAATATTCTTTTTACGTGTTTATGTTAATAGTTTTTTTTTCTCCTAAAAGCAATGAAGCAATGAGGAGACAACGAATCAAATAGTCAAAGCTATTCATCTCTCCATAAATCTTAACCTTACATTTGTAAGTGTATCTTAACTTCCATATGACATATGTCTATCGATTAATTTATCTTTTGTATTCATCATCATGCAAGCAACAATAGTTTCCCTTAGCTAACCGCATGGATGGATGGTTGCATGTAATCCTTACCTCCTCATTTTTTAATAGATTTGAGATCCATGCTTCCCTTCATTGTTTAATGTATCTAGGATTACATGGAGGTGTGAACTCCATGGTTCAAATCACTAAACTTAAGAATTCCCTCGGCCCCGGAAAGAAAGAGTTGAGACAAGCTACCAAGTAGGCTTTGGATCGTCTACATGATAATTATTGTGAGTTTGTTGTGCAATAGGTAAATTGTAAATGTTTTGATTATTTGTTTGACAAACAAGTTTATCCATATATGTTCAATCCTTCAATATAGCTATGTGGGACAATGATCAAATGTACTACAAACATGTATATTTTAATCAATGTACCTTGGTGGTATTTCACGTTGAGCGGAATGATATGCCATTCATCACCAAAAGAACAAAGAACAAATATCAAGTTTGGGATTGCTTGAGCCTCCATAATCATTGAGACTCTAATCAAGTATGACCTATTCCTTTGAAATAATTGTAATACTACATGCCATTGAGCTTGCCTTAATTATACATCTATGTATGTTTTGCCAACATGCTAGGTACTGGGTGAAATCATTAACCTTGGTGTCTATTTGATGAGAATCGTTTTTCGGAATCCATATTCCAAAGCCTTTCGGCCGAACTAATTTATGTTTTTGGCCGAAAACATACAACTAACTTTCGGCCAAAAAACTTGTTCGACCGAAAGTTAAAGTTAACGGTGTGCCTAGTAATGCACGCTTTGCACAGATGGTCACAAAAATAACTTTTAGTATTCAATCATCCTTCGCCCCTAATTTTCAGTAATTAATCCTTTCAATAATTATTTATCCATTTATATTTTGTTTAAATTGCGGAAATGGTTGTATTCACCCGATTTCTTGTCAAATCCAGGTTGAAACCTTCATAACCCACTGATTTTTAGAATTGGAAGTTATTTTTCCCTCCATGTTTCATGAGATGAGAACCCTATTCGTTCATAAAGGTATAAATGCACTTGGAGTGGGTTTCACGTTATTATTCCCTTCAAATCCACTGCCTATATAAATATTTCCCAACTCCATTGAGTTTTGGCATCTCTTGTGGTTTCAAGTTGGAATCATTTAGGTTTCTTTGTGCAACAACCTTTGGTAAGACATTCTCTTGAAATAAATTTAAAGGATTCATAAGCTCCTATTTTTTTGTATTCCATCTCGGTTATTGTATTTCTAGTTATTTTATCAAATGTAAATTGTATGGTTATGATATCATGCAGGGATGGTGTTTACCTGAAATCCATCTCAAAATCCCTCTGTGGAGAATTGGGATTCTTAAATGATAAATGTTCCCAAATATTTCAGTTGAGTAGACGCCATGGGAGCATGAAGAAATTTCAATCCCTAGCTACAACCTCAAGATCTAACAATACCACAGTATGGTATTTATAAAGAGATAGTAAACTTTTTTGCAAATTTGAGCAACGAAGATAAGCCTTTTTTTTGGGGGGGGGGTGCACTAGCTACAACCTCAAGATCTAACAATACCACAGTATGGTATTTATAAAGAGATAGTAAACTTTTTTGCAAATTTGAGCAACGAAGATAAGCCTTTTTTTTGGGGGGGGGGGGCACAGGTCCCATCAAATGTCCGCTTATTCTATGGCACATAATATGGTGCAGATTCAACATTGAGGCCCTCTTGGAGGCCATCAATGAGGATATTTAATATTGATTCTAATTTTGTGGTCCGTATTGTGGACTATTGTAACTTTTGGTTCAAAAATTCATTGGCCATTTTTGGCACTCTGCGAGATAGTTTTATCTTGGGTGTCATTTTATGATTCACTGATATTATAATGGTTTGGTTATTTTTAACTATGCGATATATTGGGATTTAGATACTTTCAATGTTGTTTCTCTCCTCGAATTCACCATGGACGATCAATTTTGTCTTATTTATATCTGTTTGCACGGTTTTTTCATGTTGTCTCAGGTCTTGTTTATCCTACCCCTTGCACAAGTAGGAGTAATAAATCCAGTATTCCTACCCATTAATTTAACCATCCCTACTCCATTAGGGGCACTCTCGGCCTCAACATGGGTTGCATTGATATCACTATGGGTTGTCTCCATTGTTGTATGAAACCTAAAGGACATATCAATAATCCCTACATCATTGTCCACAGAATTTGGGATCTCAGCAATGGAAACTCTTAGTCTCCTCCTCTTAACTTCTTCGAATACTTTCACTGCACCCTTCATGGTTCCATCTCCACCAATGATATAAACCTGGTTAAAACCACAGGCCTCAATGCCATCAACTATCTTCTGCAAATCAAAGCCTCCCCTCAAGGTCTCCAGCATTGTCCCCCCTTCCTGTGTCAATTATCAACCAACTTCGGATTCAAAGCCACATGCTCTAATGAATAAAACACACGATAGAACCCGACCTAATCCTTTTGATATCCCTTACTCCACATTGAAACCAGAGACCAATTACAAGCTCTAACGCACTGGAGATAACCTCCCACATGTAACAATGGCAGCACAGACTTCATCAGGACTAAAACATACCTCAGATCGAGGCCATGCTCTGTGATAGAGTACTTGTGTCTCCCTTGATATTGTTTTATATCCACAACAATGTTCTCAATAACCATATCGTTCTCAGTCACGAAAAAACCTTCACGGGGATGAAAATACTTACCATGCATAAGAGGATTTGTAAGAGTGGGCATGTCTTGGAAATATTCTCGCAAGTGGGGAATATCCTGGATCCTCTCTTGGCCATGATAATTGATGATAAATTCAAGTGTACTGCCCAACGAGAAGGTAATTATTTCTGCAAACAAGCCATTTATAACTCTTAGCAGCTCTGGCACCAACAACATAGTCATCACTTGGAATGATAGTACAAAATCGTCCAATGGGATGTTTCTCGGCAATGGTGTCTGTGTATGCTTCAGGTTTCGTGGCCACAAATATCACAATAGAAGTAAGCATATTCTATTTTTTTAATTTATTCATTTCATGGTAAAACATGAGATCAACTGTTGATATATAGAATGAAGCTATGCAGAATTCATATGGTCCCGGTGATATGACCCCGGGCGATCAAGTTGTGCCTGTGAGGATTTCGACAGATCGATGTGCATTTTACACTTGTAGATTTCTAGGGTATCAGGACCAGGTGATAGACGAAAGTGGGAAGCATTACTTTAAATACTTTCACATTGAAGGTGTCGTCGACGTGGTATGCGGCAATGGAAAATCTCTCTATCAGGTAAACCAAATACAAATCATGAACAACGTTGTGACTGATTTTTTGTTTCATAGTTCAAGGCTGATAAATAATAGGATAATTTTTTGGTTTGTTGATTGCAGAACCGCAAATTACATGCCATCCTAAAAATAATGGGGCATTTACCGCTCAGAAGAGATCCTCTCCGTTGGAAGACTCGGGCTTCGTCTTTTTGCAATGCAAGTTGACAAGGAAATAAATTAATGCATCTGGGTAAATTAATGCATCTGGGTAGGCCATGGGGACCTTACTCTAGTGTTTGCTAACACTTACATGGATGTCATTATCTTTCCATAAGGATGGGAGGACTGTGATGGAGAGACTACCGGAGAAAAGTACGCAACTGCCATACTATGCTATCCCCGCACTGTGCATGTATTGACAACTAGAATGTCATGTCTCGATCTAATATTATTGTTTTTCATCCACTGTCTCTATGTGCAGGACTGTGAATTACAGTGAGTTCCAATTTTTCGGTCCTGGAGTAGCAGAAGAAAAACGAGTTTAGTGGTCACCCAAAGTCACTCAACCCGCGCAGGTCGTAGAGTATGTGAGTGTGAGTTACATTGATGTGAATGTGTGGGTTAAATAGGGGCCAATATGGTACTTTCCGCACAGAGCTCTCAGTTTGATTACAATAGATAGTTGTTGCATCATCCCGGACATAGCAAGAGATTGACATTTACCTTTGGAGGCATTCACCCAATATTTTTTCAACTATGCGAGGATTATATCATATGTATTTTATTGCGGTTATTTATAAAATAAAAAATAAAATGGGCAAATCAGCTCAAAGAGAGAATGATATTACGTTGCAGGGAAGCGGATTCCAAGGGAGGGTAAGGTAGATAACCATAGGAGTTTGAACAGTGGAGATATGCATGAACTGTCAGAGTATAGGCACCAGTAGGGAGGAGATAGAGACTAGAGGAGGTAGTGAATAGCGACTAAATGAAACTGATTAAACAACACTATACTTGTTGGGTGAAACTGAGACTATGGCTTGAATTCAGCATATGCCCATGCAACTTTAGGAGGCTTCCCAGAGAAATAAATTCGTGGTCCTCTGATCAAAGGCCCCTTACTATCCTGGCTCCTATAGATCAAGTGATATATAGATCGATCACCTTCGTACTTCACGATACCTTCGAACCCATATTCTTGCCAGTCTCGTATGGATTTCGGTCATCCCCACTCGTTCTTCTTTGATCTGAAACGGTGGGCGGGAGTAAGGCTATTAGTTCATGCAAATATAAGGCGGTGCTTCAACAGAATCCTGCATAGCTAGATCAGAGATGGCTTCTATGTGCAAAGATCAGGGAGAGAAATCAAATTTGGCTATATATACAATGCATTCTACCAATGTTCCCTTGTCCAAATGGTGGTTGGTTTTTTGGACCAGAAGGAGCTTAAAAAAGAGACCGACTCTTTGAAGGGCGGGGGAGCAATGACAATATAAGTTCTATTTATGGATTGATTAATCTTTTTGGGCTTTCTTATTTATGCACAATTTAGATAAGAACTATATCATTGATTCGTTTTTAACTTGCAGTTGTTTATATATACATATCATATATAGGTATATATGTGTCAAGTTCTTGTTGATAAGAATCAAATATTTTTAAGAACCTTATATATCATTAGAATCACAATTCTTGCTCAAGGAACATGTAAATTTGTAAAATTTAGTACAACAAATTTGTGATATATTAATTGAGCTAATTTTATATAAGGGGCATAATTTTTATGTAATTTTTGAATTTAACTATTTTAAAGTAAGAAATTATATAATATTTTAAATGAAAAATTGTATTATAATTATAGCAGATTTATTTTATTTTATGCTTTTATTTATTTATAAAAATGTTTATTAAGTATTTTGATGTTGTTGTTATCAAAGAAGATACAAAGCATTTACATGGAAAAATATAAATAGAAAAGAACATTCATACTTGTTAATTTAAAACAAAGTGCAATCAAAAGCAAGACAAAAGTAATCAACTTACTATTAACATTATGGATGATAATTATGGTAATCTAGACACAACAATTATCTAAGGTTATTTTCTACCTCATATTTTGCAATCTATTAAGGGTATGTAAAAACATTTCAACACATGCATCCCACTAGAAAAGTGACATGGCATGTATGGATTCTTTCAAGTAACAATAATGGGTCATTGGACTATCTGACCAAGGTTTTTCTCCATGCTATCTACTTCCCAACAACTTCTTGAGGCTACCATAATATCCATTATTACAGTTTCAAAACCTCCAATGCAATGATCTAAAGGTTTCAAGTATTATTTGACAACCAAGTTTTAACCATCTTCTTTCCTTCTCACATAAGGAAAGTCTAGCCCTACTATGATCGCCTAGGTAATACAAAGAATTGGTCATCACTATGTTGTTGAAATATTGTAACTTCGAAGAATATTCTATATGTATCTTTTTGTGGTCCCCGATGGTCCTACCGGGAGAACCACTTGTATTACATTGTACCCCGACGCTCCTAATCGAAAGAACTAATAAGAGTCATGAGGTAGTCCCCTCTAATTGTAAAGGTGGGTCATTAGCACCCCACTGTGGTTACTTGAGCCTACATGTGTAACTCGAGCCTACATGATTTAACTTGAGCCTACATGTCAAATGAGTTAACTTAAGTGAACGGATGAATATAAATAGAGGTGTAGTGCTCCTCATTTGAGACACACACACACTCACTTGAGTAGCGCACTTGTGGAGGAGAGAAGTAGCTGGAGAAGGAGGAGGATCAGGTTTTTGATCTCCTTGTTGGTTTTACCTTTTTACCTTTTTGGGGCATCTATATTGAGGAAGCTTTAGCTGGGTTTTTCCTAGGATAAATATGTGTTGTTCTTGTGATACTGTTTCTTTCAGTGATCCTGTTTATATGCTTTTGTTATGGAAATCAAATGAAATACTGATGTTTTAGCTAAGCATATAAAAAAATTCAACATGGTATCAGAGCTAACCTGAATAGGACAACTTTCACAAGCTATAGAAGCTAGGGCTTCTTACCTTTTGGTTCTCTCTCCACAATCGATCAACAAAAGAAGGCTAGGCTGACTCTCCATTGAAGGGTGCATCTTTCTGTCGAAGCGGAATTCGATTCTGAGCATTTTCAGTTTTCGGTGTGGGTAATTAGGGCTTCTTAGTGAAGAGGAATTTTTGAGTGAGCCTGGAATAGGATTTATCTCCTCATAAAAATCGAAGTTTAGAGACCTGGATCAAGATTTTTGGTTGGGTGAAACTCCGGGAAAGTCAAACCCTAGTTTGACCCCGAGCTAGAAAAACCCTAAATACTAAAACTACTACGTTTTGGTATGTTCGCTATATACCAATATTGGCGAAGGCTCAGGAGCTGAAAATTTCAGAGGCAGAAGATAAAATCCTGATGTACACTGTGTCCAAACTTCAGCCTTCGATTCGCTATATTATGGGAGATATGATGTGTCAAAGTTAGGGTTCCAGCCTCCTCCAAAATTCATCCCTAAACAAGACACCTGGGGAAAATTGCTATAGCGTGGGCTACAGAGGTCCAAATTAAATTCCTGAAGATGTTCCAGAAAGAGCACGGACTGCAATTTCTGTGGTCCTAATTTCAGAACCAGAAGATGAAACAGTGACACGTGGCAGGCTGTACAACTTCGTTGTTCTGAACAATCCTGTAACAGGTCACCTTGGGAAAATAATCATAAATCCCAATTGGTGAAACCAATTCTAATGAAACCTATGGTTTTGGATTAGGGACATGCGAGATTACCTCAGTGCGGAATTTCATACATAGAGGAGCTGTAATTTCGGAGATTTAATAGAAGCAGTGACAGGAATTTCTGCAGAAGAAATTGGAAAACTAGGGCTTCCTATTCTGAGAGCTTTCCTCCACTGTTTTCAGAAAAGGAGTACATTGGATAGCTCTATTTGAAGAGATCTATCTTTCTATCCAATCGGATTTGAAAGATTCCAAGTTTTTAAAATTAGGGTTTCTCTGACAAACCCTAGATTAGCCAGCTCCAGAAGCATGACGGACACCTCAAATCGGTAAGATCTAATCTTTTGCTATTTGAATTTGAGGTTCTCATTTCAAAGTGATCTATCACATCAGCTTGTTGATAAGCTTGGTGAAGTTGACAACTTCCAAGCATGGAAGTATTTGATCTCTCTAAAGAAAATGAATTGGACACCTACATGAGTAGAGAGGTTCCAGTTCCATACGGAGATGAGGCTCAAAGCCTTACACAAGAAGAACTTGATCAAGGCCAAGAAGATCATTGTTGATTCAATCACGGATCAACTTGTACCACAAGTGTCTTCTCTAAATACACCGAAGATGTTTGATTCCTTGATCAAGCTATTTGAAGATAAGAACATAAATCAGAAGATGGCTTTAAGAAAACAGTTGAAGAATGTGAAGATCCAGAATGCAGAACATCTTGAAGTAGTAGAAGAAGAAGCGGAGAATGCAGAAGTGGTGATAGCCACCTTGAATGGTCTCCCAGGATCGTGGGATTCATTCATGCGAAGAATGTATGCCAGAAGGAAGTGATTACTTTCAGTTGACTCTGGGAAGAAGAAGAAGCTCGACTCATAAGAAGAGAAGAAGAAGATGGGAGCAATTGAATATCAAGCTCTCACCATTCAAAGAAGATCCCTCAAGCGATGAGGAATGTGAAGAACTCAATTCTTAAAGAACCTCTTATCCATCTTATCATTTGAATAAGAAATGATGATGTCATGAAGAAGATGATGAAGCAGAATGATCAACATGGAGTTTACCCATGAAACAAATAAAAGATAAGTATTCAATTGTCATTTCATGATATTGTTTTGTTATACATTTGATTATATTTAGTTGATGTGTTATGCATGATAGATTGTTTGCATTAATGACTGTATACTACTAATATGCATGTGATGGGTAAGTAGCTCATGGTGCTCTCCATTGCTACTTATCTAGAATGAAGCCGTCTTGATGACATATTGGATTAGTGCACAATCTCAATAATGTCATGATAGAGATGGAAGGCATCTAGAAAGTTTTGGATGAATGTTGTGTTGGCTAAACAGTTGCATGATGCATAAGAATTTGCCGTTATGCATATGTTTTACGAGATAGTTCTAACCATGCAGCTGGTGCATTTGAATTGTAGGGAAGGTCATGTACAACCTCCTACAAGAAGAATGAGACTTCTTATGAAGAACAAGTGATGACAATTCAAGATTCACTGCAATAAAATCTGAAGCTCCCAGGGTCAGAGACACCATGATGGAAGAAAGAGCTTCAGAGAGCGGTAGATCCACCTCGAAGGATGAAGACCACCATGGGTACGAGAGATAAATCAAGATGAAGAAAAGAATGCTATGAAACAAGCTATGATCAAATAATAACAGAACTGATAATGAGGAATGATGTATATGATATGATTTTGAGACATAAAGGAAAGTACATAGTATCCTCCATATGGATCCACAAGAACAAGTGTACAAAGCAAGGTTCGTGATTTGCCTCAGAAAGAATAGACATACTCTATTGACCAGTATATATCAAGCATAGAACCACCTGTACAGAATGAAGAGGGAAGATGATACTCCACTTCAGGGGGAGTGACTACAGAAGATATCTGAGTTCGACATGGTACGACATGATGGATAGCTTTGTGATGGATCGAGACTTTACCAAGAGTAAAGTGGGTTCCAACCTTCAAGGTTGAATGCAGAAGACTAGGATATGTTGATGACTTGACAAGACGAACTCATGGAAGATGTTATGATGAAAGAATACTAGAATGATGTTTGGGATATAGTACTCAAACAAGAAAGCAAGAATGTGGTATCTTCCAAATGGATTTGCAAGATAAAATATGTTGATGATAGAAGTAAGGAAAGACTTGTGGCAAGAGTTTTCTATCAGAAAGAGGGAATTAATTCTGAAGAGACACTTATTCCAGGAAGTAAGGTACACTTCCTTTAGAACTATCATGGTAGTTTCTTCCATGATGAAGTAAAGCCAAGCCTTCCTTAATGGAATGCTTGAGGAAGAGTTTTACATCGAATAGTCACAAGGATTTGAAGTTAAAGACAGATGGACTCACATATGCAAGTTGAAGAAGGCCCTCTATGGCCTGAAGCAAGCTCCCAGAGCTTGGTATGGAAGAATAGATAGTTTCCTGACAAGCATGGGCCTTGCCAAGAGTAAAGTTGATCCTAACCTTTACTACAAGGTTGTAGAAGATGAACCTGTCATCCTGTTATTATATGTGGATGACTTATTCTTGACACGGAATGGGAAATAGATCATGGAAAGAAAGAAGAAACTAGCAGAAGAATTTGAGATGAAAGACCTTGGGTTAATGCATTATTTCCTAGGTCTGGAAGTATGGCAAAGTTCAGAAGGAATCTTTCTCAACCAGGGAAAGTATGCGGTAGAGATATTGAAGAGATTCAATATGTTGGAATGCAAAGCCATGGCCACACCCATGGACTCCAACCTGGAGCTGTTAGATGATGACTCATCAGAGTTAGTGGATGTGACTCATTACAGACAGATCATTGGGTCATTGATGTACTTATGAAATACCATACCAGGCATTTGTTTTGTTGTGAACACCTTAAGTCAATATCTTGTTCAACCAAGACGGGTTCACCTAGTAGCTGCAAAACATGTGATGAGATATCTGAAAGGGACTATATACTTTGGTCTATACTATGATGGAAACCATGACTACAGATTGTATGGCTATACAGATGCAGATTGAGCTGGAAGTATCTCAGACAGGAAAAGCACATCGGGTAGATGCTTTTGGGTTTGTTATGAGTTCATGGTTTAATAGGATATAGTCCAGTGTTTCTCTTAGCACGGCTGAAGTAGAATACATAGCAGATTGCTCTACTAAGTTGTGAAGCCATATGGCTTCAGAAGCTGATATCAGGTCTCTTTGACCTGAAGATGGATACTACAATGATTCTATGTGATAGCCATAGTTGTGATGACAAAGAACCCCGTGTTCCGATGTAACACATAGAAATATGGTATTTCTACATACAAAATAAGATGCAGATGATGATACTGTAGATGCAGGTGATGGTGATTCAGTATTTCTATACTGAATATAGAGATGATGATGTTTTAGTATTCCCATACCGGAAGATACAGATGATGATGATTTCAGTATTCCCATACTGAAGATATAGATGATATTTCAGTATTTACATATTGTAGATACAGATGATGGTGATTCTGTATTTATATACTGATTATAGAGATGATGATGCTTTCAGTATTTCTATACTGAAGATATAGATGATGATGCTTTCAGTATTCACATATTGGAGATACAGATGGTGATAGTTCAGTACTCACATACTGAAGATGTAGATGATGATGGTTTGGATGATGATGTACTGATGAAGCCTCTGCCTCGAGTAGAGTTCGAACACTTTCGAGACAAGCTTGGTGTTGTTTGGAAAGACCTTCCTAGAAAGGGGGAGTAGTGATGTTGCAGTGGGATTGTATCATCCCTGGGCACTTGACCTAAAGTGATCCAGAGACCTCGGTCTTCGAGAATGAAGAGGGATTGTATCATCCCGGGACATCTGTCCATAATAGATCCGATGACCTCGGTCCTCGAGAACGTGGTGGGATTGTATCATCCCTAGGCACTTGCCCTAAAGTGATCCAGAGACCTCAGTCTTCGAGAATGAAGAGGGATTGTATCATCCCGGGACATCTGTCCATAATAGATCCGATGACCTCGGTCCTCGAGAACGTGGTGGGATTGTATCATCCCTAGGCACTTGCCCTAAAGTGATCCGGTGACCTCAGTCCTCAAGAATGCAGTGGGATTGTATCATCCCTGGGCACTTGCCCTAAAGTGATCCAGAGACCTCAGTCTTCGAGAATGAAGAGGGATTGTATCATCCTGGGACATATGTCCAGAAGTGATCCAGTGACTTCGGTCATCGAGAATGTGGCAGGATTGTATCATCCTTGAAATTCGGTTCAGAATGGATCCGGTGTAACTTCGGTCATCGAGAATGTGGTAGGATTGCATCATCCTTGGACATCATCCTAAAGTGATAGGGATTGATTCTCCCGTAATCAATCCAGTGGCTTCGGTCCTCGAGAATGTGGTAGGATTGCATCATCCTTGGACATAGTCCTAAAGTGATAGGGACTGATTCTCCCATAATCAATCTGGTGGCTTCGGTCCTCGAGAATGTAGTAGGATTGCATCGTCCTTGGACTTAGTCCTAAAGTGATAGGGACTGATTCTCCTGTAATCAATTCAGTAACTTCGGTTGTCGAGAATGTGGTGGGATTGTATCATCCCTGGACTTTAAGTCCAAAAGTGATCCAAATACTTTTTGTCTTTGAGTTGTGGATTGCAGGTTGTTGCTGATGATGATGATGTCATACTGATCAAAAGATCAGAGTATGATGATGATGATGTACTGATCGAAAGATCAGAGTATGATGACGTACTGATCTAAAGATCAGAGTATGATGATGACGTACTGATCGAAATATCAGAGTATGATGATGATGACATACTGATCAAAAGATCAGAGTATGATGATGATGACGTACTGATATAAAGATCAGAGTATGATGATGATGCACTATGATTATGATGTTTCTGATCGAAAGATCAAAGTATGATGATGATGTTTCTGATCGAAAGATCAGAGTATGTTGATGATGTTTCTGATCGAAAGATCAGAGTATGATGATGATTATGATCGATAGATCAGAATATGATGATGATGATGTTGCTGCTGATCGAAAGGGCAAAGTGTTGATGATGATATTGCTGATCGAGAGGTCAAAGTACTGAAGATGTTGTTGCTGATCGAAAGGTCAAGATGCTGAAGATGTTGTTGCTGATCGGAAAGTCAAAGTGCTGAAGATGTTGTTGATCAAAAGGTCAAAATGCTGAAGATGTTGTTGATGATCGAAAAGTCAAAGTGCTGAAGATGTTTCTGCTCGAAAGGTCAAAATGTTGAAGATGTTGTTGCTGATCGAATAGTCAAAGTGTTGAAGATGTTGTTGATCGAAAGGTCCAAGTGCTGAAGATGTCGTTGCTAATTGAAAGATCAAAATGCTGAAGATGTTGTTGATCAAAGACTGAAGATGTTGTTGATGATGAAGACTGAAGATTGAAGATGAAGACTACATGATGTTGAAAAGCTTCCAATGATTTATAGATGTGTTACCCTGCTGATGTTGATGATGTCCCCTATATCTACTCTTGTTGTTGTTGATGTTGCTGTAGAATACCTTCTTGTTAAGGGAGAGTGTTGAAATATTGTAACTTCGAAGATTCTATATGTATCTTTTTGTGGTCTCCGATGGTCCTACCGGGAGAACCACTTATATTACATTGTACCTCGATGCTCCTAATCGGAAGAACTAATAAGAGTCACGAGGTAGTCCCCTCTAATTGTAAAGGTGGGTCATTAGCACCCCAGTGTGGTTACTTGAGCCTACATGTGTAACTCGAGCCTACATGATTTAACTCAAGCCTACATGTCAAATGAGTTAACTTAAGTGAACAGATGAATATAAATAGAGGTGTTGTGCTCCTCGTTTGAGACACACACACTCACTTGAGTAGCGCACTTGTGGAGGAGAGAAGTAGCTAGAGAAGGAGGAGGATCAGGTTTTTGATCTCCTTGTTGGTTTTACCTTTTTACCTTTTTGGGGCATCTATATTGAGGAAGCTTTTGCTGGGTTTTTCCCTTTAGGGTTTTCCCAGGATAAATATGTGTTGTTATTGTGATATTGTTTCTTTCAGTGATCCTGTTTATATGTTTTTGTTATGGAAATGAAATGAAATACTGATGTTTTAGCTAAGCATATAAAAATTCAACATATGTTGGTTGTCAAATCCATTGTAGGATGCCATAACCTATGCATCCAATGATAGATGGTACATATTCCTAGCTAATATACCAAGTAGCAATATCGTATTAGTTGAAATCATTAAGCCTCCCCTTACTCTTGGTATTAGAGATAAATGTTTAGATGCGGTTCATTGATTTTATCCTAAACTATGGATACACGGGATATGGAATTATCATTACAAGCAAAATTCTTATAGCTTAAATTACAAATTGGATGTAGTTCATTTATTTTGAGTCTAAATTGAAAGCACTAGAGGCAAAAAAACCTATCAATATAAACATAGTTCTTAGAGTCTAAATTACAAACACAAGCGTGAATGCAATATCATTATTATAAGGACTTACAATTTTTGTGATGGGTCTCTACATTATTTATGAGTAACTATAAGTTTTTTTTTTATTTGGTAGTTCACAAGAGACATGCAGTGATATTTATCCATACACTACTACCAATCAATTACAGTCCAAATCAATTACAACTATCATATCCACCTACGATATGAAGGACTTAAAAAATGAAGACATGCATCCTTTTTCTCATGTATTTAAAAGTAGATTTTGGTTAATGTCCATTCCTAAATGTTTAGGATCATATTTTGGTTGGTGTAAATGATTCTATGAGTATTTACACAAGCACAATAAGAAACAAGATTAAGCCATATATTTTTGAAGATTGCATTTTTTATTACCAAGCAATAGAGAAATTTCAAGATAGGATGAGTGAATTATACCTCTAATTCTTGGAGATTCTAGTTTGGAAATTTAATAAAGATAATGTTAGCTCTCTTCTTTTGCAATATCCCACCTCTTTGCCCCTATACTTGTAACCAAAAGTGTAATTGTGCACCCGCTCGTGGAAAGGAGCTCAAGTGGAGGATCCACTTGTAAAACTCTGTAAGTATGATTGTGAATTCCTAAGATGTGTTGTGAATTGTAGACTTAGGAGAGTGAAGGCTTGACCTGACCAAAATGATAGGGGCATGGAATCCACTAGGGGACAAATTGAATGGTTGGGTAGCCATGAGTTGATGATGAGCGTCATCTTGGTGTCGCATGCACTTAACAAGGAAAATGAACTATGACGACACTTAAGTTTATAAGTGATGTATAAATTACGACTAAAGGTTATTCCTAGGAGGAGGCGCCGAAGAAAGCACTAGTCGCCGCAAGCTGGCACTTCCAAACACCTATGACTTAACAATTAGAATGAGGCTAATTACTATTAAGAGTTGATAAGTAAAGTAGAGAAGTTAGTTTAGATATCATTGATATCTTGGTCTCGACAAAAGATATCAAGAAAATACTAGCTAAGTTAGCTAAAGTAAAAGACTGGATAATTTAGCTAGAAAGATAAGCTAACTAGTTAAGTTAGCCAATTAATTAAATATTGGATAAAGCTGAGAATAAGCTAACTAGTTGAGCTAGCTAAAGAAATAATAACTATCTCAGAGATAATTAGCTAATCTGACTAAAGTTAAGATAAGTAATTATCCAGAGTTAATTGGTTAAAGTGAAGTGAAGTTAATTATCTTGATTTAATTAGTTAAGTTAACTTATTAAAATAAGACAAGATAATTAGTCGAGTTAACTTAAGTTAGTTATTTTAAGTTAACTCATTAAAGATTGTCTAAGTTATGATAATTGGATTAAGCTACAAAAATATAAGCTAAAGTTGGCTAAGTTAAGAAATATTAACTATCTTAAGTCCATTTAGTTAAAGATTCACTAAATGGTTAAGTTAGTTAGTTAGCTAAGAAAAGCTAACTAGTTATGTTAGCTAAAGCTAAGTTAAAATAATATAATTATCTTAGAGTTGTTTAGTTGAATTAACTAAAGATTAAGATAATTAGTTATCTTAAGATTTATCAATTGAGTTAAATATTACTTAAGGTAATTAGTTTAAGTAAGATGATTATCTTAAGATTAATGAGTGAGATAACTAAATTAAGACAATTAGTTTTATTCTTATAGAAGTGAACGTTTATGTTGTAAATCCCTAGGAGCCTTAAAGTTTAAAAGCATGAGGCGTTTTTCCAAGAGGGGGAATGTAATTATTTTTTATCTATTATTGTTGATTGATCATGGGCGTGAGCTCCCTTATTGTCTATGTAGCCTTCCCAAGGCATGATCCATTTCATTAATTGTTGCAAAGTCTGGGATGGGCACAATCCCTCCCTTGTTTTTTGCATAGCCTTCCCAAGGCGCGATCCATTTCATTAGTTGCCGCAAAGTCTGGAAAGGGTGTGATCCCTCCCTTGTTGACTGCGTAGGCTCGTCAAGGCATGCACCCATGCAGGTATGGCTGCTGCAAGGACATGGAGGGAGTTAGCCTTCCTCGTGGCTATTTGGAAGAACACACACATTAATATGGAGAGTGTGAGCCTCCCTCTTGGTCACTAAATGAAGAATAAGGGAAAGAAAAAACCATGCAATATCTGTTAAATGACAACTAATCTAATGTGTTTATGGGAGGTTTCATATTACGGATGTTTACAACAAGTTTCTCATAACGGGCATAACTGGCAACAATTTACTCATGTAACTAATTTCATGAAGTATATAGTGCATGGTTGGGATAGGCAATGTAGAGAGTTGTTTGTGATGTTGAGACCGTATTGTAATATCTCCTTCTACATTAATGAGCTTCAATTCTTTTCCTGTGAATGTTTCCCCTTTTGGGGTTTTACCACATGAAATGTTGGTGTTATAAATGGTGTTACTCATTATGTGATTATCTAATGTGTCTCTGAAATATAACAAGTGGTATCAGAGCTAGTAAAAACGAGACAAGTTGTTTTGGATGCTAAAAAAGACCACGCTGGAAGTTGGAAAGGATTGTTGGATTGCTAGATGGAAGAGCCTGCACGCGCCCTGAAGAGGTTGATCGGTAAGGAAGTGGAAGAGTGATGCAGTCTGGATGGAAGAGCCTACCATAATCCACCGAGAAGATTGCCAGAGGATCCAAGCTACCTCTGCCCACCGAAAATGGAAGTGATTGCGCGCCTGCGTGTCTGTAAAGGAAGAGACCGCGTGCCTTGGAAGAATCTCTATTGTGCTGAAGAAACCAGCGTGGATGCCATTTGGAAGCTGGAGGATTTGCTTGAATGAAGTCGCTATGAATGGAGTGACTGTGGTTGCGTTGTCTACAGAGGAAGAGGCCGCGTGAATTGTGAAGGAGGAAGTGAATTTTGAGAAGAAATATTTGTTGGGAGCCTCACTGTATGATTGTGGAAGGGTGAAGGCTGCGTGTCCATGGAGGTGACTACTGCATAGCGGTATTTAAAAAAACAGTGCAATTTTTTTTAAATTGGAAGTCTGAATAATAATAAAAAACAGTGCTAATTTTTATTTATTTGGGAGAATTTACGGTTGTTTTTTTTGGTTCAGGAATATTATTTTTTGGAGAATATATATATATATCTAGTAAAAATAACTAGCAGTGATATATATATATATTTCATAATAATAAAAAATCAAGCCAAAATTACACTCTGGACCAGAATTACACTCTGGAGAATATATTACTGTTTATTTAAGCTGAGAGATTTTGGGCTGACAAGGAATAAAGTGCTGCTTATTTTTTTGGTTGGGCTGAAAAATAAGTTAAAAATTTGAAAAGTTTAAATTATTTTCTCAAAAAAAATGTCTAGCACTAAGTTTGAGATTGAAAATTTTAATGGTAAATTTTTTTTGAACTTTGGAAGTTAAAGATGCAAGATTTATTAGTTCAACAGTGGTTACAGAGAGCTTTAGACAGGAAAAGAAAAAAACCTCTCACCATGATAGATGATGAATGGGAGGATCTAGATGCCAAAGCACTAAGCACTATCCGTTTATGTCTTCCGGATGATGTGTTGTTTAACATTATTGGAGAAACATCAGCAGCAAGCATGTGGAACAAATTAGAAAGTCTGTATATGACCAAATCAGTGACAAACATAATTTACTTGAAGCTACAGTTGTACGGTATGAGAATGAAAGAAGGTACGAATATTGCAGATCATTTAAATGTTTTTAACACTCTTATTTACCAGTTGAGTAGTGTGGATGTTAAAATTGATGATGAAGATAAAGCAGTAAATCATTTATGTACTTTACCTGAGTCTTGGGGTCAAGTAGTTTCTTCAATTATCCTTAGTACAACTGATACTTTAGAATTTGACAATGTTGTTGGAGCATTATTGTCTGAGGAATATAGGAAGAAAACCAGTCTTGAAACCTCTTCGCCAAAAGCTTTGGTTGTTAGAGATCGATCCAAGGAGAAAGGAGAAAAATCAAGAGGTACTTCCAAGTCTAAATCGAAGGGCAGAAAGAGTAAATTCAAATGTTGGTATTGTAACAAAACTGGTCATCTCAAGAAATATTGTTGGAATAACAAGAATCCAAGAAGGATGACTCCAAGTAAGAGGCAAATTCAGTTAAGTCTTCTGATTCAGGTATGATTGATAAGGTCTTGTCTGTTTGTCATGTTTCTGAATGTAATGAGGAATGAATATTAGATTCTGGCGCTTCACACCATATATGTCCTCATAAAGATTGGTTTGCTTCCTATCAAACAATTAATGATGGAATAGTTCTTTTAGGAGACAATCATTCATGTAAAAATGTTGGGGTTGGAAGTGTTAAAATTAAGATGTTTGATGGAGTAATACGAACATTTACAAATGTTAGACATGTACTCGAGTTAAAGAAAAATTTAATTTCTTTGGGAGTATTGGATTCTTGTGGTCATAAATTTACAGGTTTTGATGGAACTCGAAAAGTTTCCAAGGGTGCTTTAGTGGTCATGAAGGCACAGAGGACCGGAAACCTTTTCAAACTGGTTGGAAGGACGCAAGTTAATGGTACTGCATTAGTATCTAAAGAAGTGTCAGGACCCACTCAGCTATAGCATCAACTTCTTAGTCATATGAGTGAAAAAGGGCTTCATATATTAATGAATCGTAAATTGCTTCCAAACATGGAAACTTTGAATTTTATGTTTTGTAAACATTGTATATAATGGAAAGCAACATAAACAAAAGTTTAAAGCAAGTAGTCATGTAAGTAAAGGTGTACTTGACTATGTTCATTCTGATTTATGGGGTCCATCTCCTACCATTTCCTATGGGGGAGAAAAATATTATGTATTATTTGTAGATGACTTTTCAAAAAAGGTTTGGGTCTATGTCCTAAAAAGAAAATTTGATGTGTTTAATACGTTTAAACAATTTAGAGTTATGGTTGAAAAAAGAACTAGTAGGACAATCAAGTGTTTAAGGATGGACACTGGAGGTGAATTTTCTTCTTTGGAGTATGAAAAATATTGCAAAGATGAAGGGATTGTCAGACACAAAACAAATGTATACACTCCTCAGGAAAATGGCATTGCAGAACGCATGAAAATGACTCTTCTAGAAAGAGCAAGGAGCATGCTTAGTAATGCTAATTTGGCGCAAGAGTTGTGGGAATAAGCAATTTCTACTGCTTGTTATTTGATAAATCGGTCACCTTCAATGGCAATAGATTGTAAAATTCCAGAAGAGGTATGGACTGGTCACTCCTGTGATTATTCGAATTTAAAAATCTTTGGTTGTGAAGCTTATGCACTTACTCCTAAAAATCAACATTCTAAGTTAGACCCTAGATCAAACAAGTGCATCTTTGTTGGTTATGATGATGTAATGAAAGGATATAGATTGTGGGATCCTACTGCCCACAAAATTGTCATTAGCAGAGATGTAATTTTTTATGAATCTTCTCTGATTAAATCCGAAAGTGTAAGAGTTGATGTGGAACAGTAACAAGTAGTATCAAAACAACTAATTCAATTGGAGAACCAATCTTCTAATGACTTAATGAAACAAGAAGAAGTTTATGATGAGAGAGAAGTCATTGAAGATGAATAAATTCAAGAAATTGTGGAAACCCCACATCCTACACGAAGAAGATCATTAAGGGAGAGAATTCCTCCTAAGAGGTATACTAATTTTGTTTCATCTCTTTTATTTACTGATGATGGAGAACCTTCTTGTTTTCAGGAATCCATTGATTGTATTGACAATGCTAAGTGGAAGGTGGCATGAAAGAAGAAATGGATTCTCTGGAGAAAAACAAGACATGGGAATTGGTTAAACTCCCCAAAGATAGAAAAACAGTTGGGTGTAAATGGGTCTTCAGATTGAAGAAAGGATTAGATGGTAAGGTTGAAAGATACAAAGCCAGATTGGTCGCAAAATGGTACTCTCAGATGGAAGGTATAGACTATCATGATATTTTTTCACTAGTTGTTAAGCTTGTATCTATTCGTATTGTGTTAGCATTAGTTGCATTACTTGATTTGGAGTTAGAGCAACTAGATATTAAAACAGATTTCTTACATGGAGATTTAGATGAGGAAATTTACATGGAACAACCATAAGGTTTTGTACAACATCATAAAGGTAGATTAGTTCCATTTGGTTGAATTTGCTTATAACAACCACTACCAAGCTTCAGCAAAATACAACACATTTGAAATTCTGTATGGAAGAAAGTGCAATACTCCCCTCTCATGGAGTAACCCAGTTGATAGGTTAGTACTAGGACCTGAGCTATTAAAGGAGATGGAGTTAATTGTAAAGCAGGTGCAAGGTAATTTAAAGATTGCACAAGACAGACAGAAAAGTCAAGCATATCTTAAACGAACTCAAAAAGAGTTCCAGGTGGGTGAACATGTTTTATAAAGGCAAGGCCTAAAAATAGTTCTTTAAAGTTAGGAAGTTGTGCTAAGTTGGCACCCAGATATTGTGGGCCTTTCGAAATCCTGTCCAGAATGGGACAGGTGGCTTACCAGTTGGCTTTACCACCAAATTTAAAAGTTTATAACGTTTTTCATATCTCTGTTTTAAAAAGATATGTGCATGATGCTACTCATGTTATAAATTGGAATGATGTGCAGGTGGAACCCGAAGGAGATTTTCTGGTGGAACTGGATTGTATCCTCGACAAGAGGGAGATCTTGCTTCGAAATCGCACCATTGGGCAGGTGAAGGTGCAATGGAAGCACTTTAGTCCAGAAGAAGCCACCTTGGAATTGGAGAGTCATATGCAGACATCATATCCAATTCTGTTCTAGGGCAACTCTAAGGACGATGAATAAAATAACATCGAGGACGATGTTATATTTAAGGGGGTGTGTATGTCACATACCCCAAATTGCAAAAACATTTTATGTTTTAGGAGACATTATGTTTTAATTTTATTATAAAGTTTGTAATTATTGACCAAGTGGTGTCAAGGATAATTGTATTTAATTGCTTAGTATTTTATTAATTAATAAATAAAAAGATGAGACAACACCTTAAGGAGGTTGTTTAATGAGTGTCTACTCGACACTTGGTGAAATAGGCTGGGTTGAGAGTAGATTTACACTTGACAGCATCCTCAAACTACTTCTAGTTGTTGCAGGAGGCGACTTCCCTATTTTTGTGGTCATGTTCCCCAAGAAAGTGGAACAAGAGCAGGTGGCTCATTAAGTGAAAAATTGACCCAAAAGACCTAGGCATGCTAATAAAACTACCCATTGAATTCAGCTGAGGTGCTCAATCATTACTTGTGTATTTTTTGAGTGAAATTGGTGCACAAGAAATTCGATGGAGGGGACAGGCATAAGTGTTTGAGTGGGAAAGTGTTGATTTACTGAACTAGTGTAGTTGTTTTGGGTTGAGTTCTTACTGCTACAGGCATAAGTATTACTGCTAATTACTCTGTGGACTTGCAGGGGTTTCTAAACCTATTCTCTCACCCAGTGCTTTCAACCAGGTAGACCAGTAGACAAGCTTGGGGGTCCTAAGATTTGCAGCTCAACTGTCTTCAGGAGTTGGTTGGGAGGAACAGGCTCCTTAGGTTGTTGTCTCCTCTACTATATTACCAGGTTCTAAATGTTATTTTTATTTTCTTTATGCAGGCATAGGAACTGGAATGTATAAATTTAGGATTTGATGCACCTATATGACAGATTATTTTGTTAGTTAGTTAAATCTTTTATTTGTTCCAAGATTGAAAAATTCAGTTCAAAATATGTTATAAAATAAATGATTTAGGGTTAGTTTAAATTTACCGATGAATGAATTACCTGACTGTATTTTTCCACACCTTCGAGAAGGTAGTACTCTAGTACAGTAGGTGAAATTAAGTTTGATGATCAAATCAAATCAAAATGTGTAGGAATATGATTATTTACTTTAAATCTTTATAGAGTTATTTAGAAGAAAGATTTCTCTATTTTCAGAAGTTTTCTTAGTTAAAATACATCTATTTAAAACATAAACATAAACTACCATAAAAGAAGGTCTCTTAAAAACCAGTACACAGTTTGTGTAACTGTGTTTTTTTTTAACATAGTAATAACCACTATCTTTAAGCTTAACCTATTATAAATACATATAACTATTAACTATTACAGAAACAGAAAAATATTTTAAATATGAACAACTTAGATTATATAAACAATATAATGAAATTATAGTAATAACTTAGGTTTTGCAAAATAAGTAATTTTAGAGTATTGTAAGTAAAACATTGGCTATCAAATACATCAAAGTAAAAACTACAACAATGCAGTGTTTTAATTTCAAATAAAATTACAAACTCTAATTAAGGAAAAGTGTCAACCAAGTCTTTCCTTCTTTCCTCCTTCCAGATTAAGGTTTTTTTAACAATTTTATCCATATCCTCAATAATCAAATTCTTCATTTTACAATTATAATATCTATATTATAAATGCCCTATATTAAATAAATTTTACACAGAAACAAAATTAGACTGTTTATCAATTATATACTGAAATAAAATAACAAAAGATAAATTAAATTTTCCAAATCAAATTTTTACACAGTCGTACTCGGGTTGTAGCGACAAACCCTTTTTCCTTTTAGTTTTTTTTATTGTAAATCTTTCTATTAAAAAGAAAACCCAGAAACTAGATTTCACATTAAAATTCCACATAATAACCTCATCTTAACAAAAATCAAAATTATGGACTTTTACAAACAACGAAATCCTTGCATTATCTTTTATCAAATCATTCACTAGATACAGGTAAACAACCACAAGGTTCTTCAAAACTTCATTAATCTAAATTAAACAAACTGAAATATCCAACATAGAAAACCACGATGTCCAAGTTTATCAAAGACTTCTTTCTACACAGGCCGGTGCATCCATTTTACTGATAGCCCGTTACAAGTTAAAAACAAAAAGTTTACAAACTACAGAACCCTAAGAAAACATAAACATTCGAACATAATTGTTCTATGGCCACACGACCTGTACCAACAAAGCATTGTTCAAACGCAACTATGGCAAGGGAGCTCTCTGCGAGACAATATCTTTCCAAAACCCCACACATCACCACAGAAGAAACCTCAGGCATGAAACCGAGGCTTACCGGTTGTTTAAAGAGCATGGATCCTTTTTCCTGGTGTATTCTATGCCTTCAAGCTTAGTAGCGAGATTTCACGTGTAGAAGGAATCTGCACAAGAAAACTGAGAAATGTTAAGTTCATTAAAAAAAAACTTGTTACAATAGTGATTTTCTTATGGCATTGCAGAAAGAAGTGTAAATGAGTTACCTGGAGATATTTTATCCTCGGTCGCGCAGTAATTTATTTTGCACAGCAACCCTGGCCAAGAAAAAATCATATCCTAGCAGATGGGCAGGAGAAACACAAGCTAAAAACCTCGATGAGAATGAGAAAGCAAATAGTAAAAGCCACGACGAAACCAAATATCCCTACTGTTAACGAAATCCATAAAGTAAGCCGTGAGTTTTAGAACTAGAAACCACACTACTAATAATCAGAGGTTTAAGCTCGGCTGATAAGTGTGGTAAGTCTTTCACAAAGATAAATGATGGCATCAAAGGCCCACGAGGCCATGAGCCTGGTGGCGCTACTCACAGCAGCGAGACGTTGGTTAACAAATGAGACATTTTATGGTTGGATTGACTTTGTAGTAGGGTTTTAGAACACATAAACCCTATCCACTAAACATTAGCCACGTGGTTTCCATTTCCACTTTAATTTTGTGGGTGTTGCTCTATAGTTTCAAGAGCTTGGGTGAAGCCTGCAAAAAGGTTATACATAACCCTTGTTAAAATCTTGGTTGAAAACATATAAGCACGAGATTTTAATTATAGAGATGTTTTAGCATAGTCTGGTAAAGGTATTATAGTTTTAGTTTTTGCATAGATAGGATTTATACATATAAAATAAAAATCATATAGTTAGTATTAGTGTATGCAAAGGTTTTTGTTTTTATTTTTTTTTGTTCTTTAGGTAATGAACATTCCATCACATAAATCAAAGCAATAATATTGTTTACAAGCCTAAATAAGAGGTTTTAGATCTAGCCAGCTTTGACTGTTGAACATGACCAGTTCAGACTTCAGCAATATAGCAAAAAAACAAAGTTTACAATAACAATATACGAAAAGAATGAGTCATGTAGTACCTGCTCTAGTCAAAAACTTTAAAATTAAATGATTACACTAGCTTTGATTTTACTACTGACGAATTTAAATTCTTGACCCTGAAACTGGAAATATAAGTTACCTGTAAAAAGACCTGTAACAAGAATCGTCATTTCACTACATTAGCTTCAAGAGCTAAGTAAGCCTCGAGCATGAACTGAAGTTCCTTCATTTAAGCAGGAGACAAACTTTAGTACATAGTAAACAAACAGTTGTTTCAACTCATACTACTTCAGATCTTTACTTACTAAATCAATCTTTCAACACTTAATATTGAATGCAGAAAGTGAAGAATGCAATTATAGAAATTAATAAAGGAATTTGTTTTAGTTTCTAGATTAGACCCTTTGGGATGTTAATTGTTAACATTTAAGTTACTCTCTTTATCGATGATTTTAAACATTAATTGTCGCAAGAAAAAAATTAATTTTTTATGAAATTTGGGGTATTACATATGGTATCAGACCACACGTTTAGACACTAGGCCTGAATGCGGCTCAACCTGCGTAGACAAACAGTAAATAAAATGCATGTGTACTGATCTCTTTTTTTTTTTGAAATGTTATTACCAGATAAGTTTTCTGAGCTAGAACTGCAGGTATGGAAAGTCTCGAGGAATATGCAGATGAAGGGTCCCCATTAAACAAACAAAGCAATTCTAGAAAAGAACCGATTAAGGAAGAAATAACTAACAATTATTCAAAATTATTACAAATTATTAAAGAATTAAGAACTGAAATGGAAATAGTAAAAAAAGAGAATGAGAGAATTCTAAGATCTCAAGAGGAGCTGAACCAGATATTGATGGACAAATTTCAGAGTGAAAGGATGGATAAACATATAGGATCTGAAAATACATCCTACCAACATAAAAATAAAAGGTCCAAACATTCTAAAATTGAAAGTAGTTCGTCCTCTGAAATTTATGGTGATTCACACAGGAAGAATCGTCGGTACTCTAGTGATAGTAGTGAAGATAATTATCAATCTAAAAAAAGAAAATATAAGCCTTGTGAGGAAATTTCAGGAGAATTTAAGAAGATAAAACCACCAACTTTCAATGGTGAAACTGATAAAGGGGAGGAAGCCGAAGCATGGCTGTCTGGAATGAAGAAGTATTTTCAAATCTATAATTACTCCGATCAGCTAAAAGCGAGAATGGCCATTTACAACTTAACTAGAAAGGTATATATCTGGTGGCAGGATTTAAAACGAGTAAAAGGTATTAAAGAAAAGAACATTAACTGTAGTACCTTTAAAAAATACTTTAAAAATAAGTTTCTGTCGGAACAGTATTATGAAGAGTGAGCTAGAGAATACTATGAACTGAAGTTGGGAACTATGAACATGAAGGAATTGAACAATAATTTTTTAAGTTTACTACATTACGTGCCTTATATTGTGGGCGAGAAGCCCAAGGTGTAGCGTTTTGTGAGCTGTTTACATTTTCACATTAAAGATAGAATTGAATACGATAACCCTAAAACCCTTGAGGAGGCTATGCGAAAGGAAAATTTTTGCTATGAGCAGAACCAAAAAAGGGAAAGCATGGCAAACTGGAAGGCCAAGAGGTCTAATAATTTTGAACATAAAATGAAGGGTTTCACATCTAACCGCAATTTTGGGAATAATAACACACGTAACTTTCCTAACAAGAATTTCCAAGGAAATAAAGGTAACTCACAATCAAACCCTATTGGCCCTAGAAATAAAGAACCTGCTAATAATCACAACAACTACGTTAAGAATAATGATCATAATGGAATAATGAACATGCCAATAATGTGTAGCTTCTCTTGGTTTGAAAAAAAAGTGATAATTAGTCTTGGGAAAAGTATTTGTAGATTTTGTTGTCAAGGTGGAGATTGTTAAATGACAACTAAACTAATGTGTTGATGGGAGGTTTCATATTACGAATGTTTATGGGAAGTTTCTCACAATGGGCATAACCAGCAATGGTTTACTCATGTGACTAGATTCATGAAGTATATAGTGCATGGTTGGGATACACAATGTAGGGAGTTGTCTGTGAGGTTGAGATCGTCTTGTAATCTCTCTTTCTTCATTAATGAGCTTCAATACTTTGCTCGTGGATGTTTCCCTTTTGGGGTTTTACCACATGAAATGCTGGTGTTATAAATGTTGTTATTCATTGTGTGGTTATCTAATGTGTCTATGAAATATATCAATAGCATCTAATGGTTTGCATGGAGTAGAATCTAAACAAAGAAAAGAACTTGGTAATTTGGGAGCTGGATGCGGTGAGTTGAAATTCTATCACCTGTATCATTCAGTTCAGAAAGTTCTTTGAATTATATATGAGTTGTCCCATTTATACAAAATATGAAGGAAAAAAGAGAGATGTTTTCCTAGGTAAAAACACATGCTTATTTGGTGGCTGGGCATTTTTCCATGCCAAAATGAAAGCGTCTATCTGAGTTAAAGCGTTTTCTTGAGCCTTGGATGCCTGGAATAAGGAAAACGATTTGCTCGAATTAACTGATTTTATGGCTAGGCGTTGTTACAAACCAATAAATTTCCAAAAGAAAAAAAAATCAATATATACACTTTTACCAAGTGAATAATGTAGCATCTAATATTGATCGCAGCATGAACATATTGTCATTTATTTGTATTATAACTTATACTGGTTTCTCACTGAATTGGACATGTTATATTTTATGCGATGTTTGCATACAATTATCGACACTCTATCGTCACACCTAAAGGTGATGTTCTTGACGCTTTTTATATTTAACTTACCATATGGTTATGCTAAGGGTTGCTTAGCCTAAAGGTTAAGGTTATTCCCTAGCCGTCACGTCCTAACTCTAGCAACTATGAAAACAATACTATGCTAACTAGGGACCTTGCATACTATGGTTTGGTGAAGGAGAAAAGTTGGGGGACTATGGTGTTAAACACCATAGTCTTGATCCCTCTTACCTTGACAAGAAGTATTTAAGAAAATAAACTATGGTGTAGACCATAGTTCACAAGGTGTAAACCATTGTTCACTAAGTGTAAGCGAATAAAGGCTTTAGGATAAGTTTTTTTTAAATAATTGGGAACTATGGTGCTCACACCATAGTCGTGGTTTTAACTATAGAATAAACAACTTTGGGGTTTGATTAACATATGGTTTAAGCCACACGATATGGGAGGTACAAGGGTATTGATATGTTTGACCTTGGTAATTACTTTGTCCTGGCTTCGAGTTGACAGCGCAACCAGGCAGTTAATGGCAGGCTTGCCTATATAAACGAGATTAAACCTCGCCCCTTGATCTGTCGTAAAACATTGACAAGGGTTTTGATAGGGTTTAATATCGTTTTTCTTATCTAAATGTCCAGTACATTTTTGTTTTTGGTTTGCAAATATTGTGGACAGGGATGATTTTAGGGGCGAAATTTAGCGCGTGGGCGAAATTAAAGGAGTTAGAAATATTTAATGGTAGAATT
>LPNX010422670.1:18308-39671 GCA_001517045.1 Pseudotsuga menziesii | reverse complement strand
CCCCCCCCCCCCCCCCCATTAATGAGGAAGTAAAAAAATAATGATTTAGCCCTCTCAAATTTACCTGAAATCCTGGTTTCGTCCAATATTTAATATACAAATAATAGTCCAAAAACAAATCATCCTCCTCCTATTAATGAGGAAGTCAAAAAAATAATGATTTAGCACATGGATACAAATATAAACATTTTCACAGCCTAAATGCGGGTGCGACATGTCCTGTTGTTGGCGATTATGGCCTCAGGGCGATGGGTTGATAGGGTAGCGACGATGTCACCTCACATTAAGGTCCCTCGTCATCCACCCATAATGTGTGAGGTCAAAGGGGTACACGATGGTCTAAATACATTATATCAGTCTCAGAAGTGGAGTAGTGAAGATCCAAGTGGAAGGACTAGCCACCCGTTAGCATAATACTATGATAACTCTATATACATGATTGCAAATCTAGAGTATATATAGCAGTTCATGATACATATAAGTACAATGGCCATGAATAGGCATATTGAAAATATGTCATAAGTGGTCGCAACCATGTATATACACAATGGATTCTTGTCTCCATACTAAATGAAGACATCCGGCACATGGCAAGGTACATTACTATGGTACGAGATCTACTTTTTGTGTTACAAATTTAATTCATTTTTCAATATCGTTTATGGAATAATTCTTTTAAGAAACTTGCTGATGAATAAGTTAAGAGGATTCAATGAGTCTTTTCCATGCTAATATGGAATCGGGTATAGAATAATCTCTAACTAAATCAACTTACTTTTGATATTATTTTCAAATAGGATTTTGTTGTAATTCTGGTTGTTGACATTGAATTGATTCAAATATGTAATTTTATTATTTCAAAACCACAATCTTAACATGATTTATGTTTTTTATATCAATCTAAATTGCAAAATTACAATTTAAGCAATAAATTAATCAAATTACAAGATTTTTTATTTTCCAAATTTAACTAAAACAATGAAAAATAAAACAACTAAATAAATAATGCCAAATATTTTCACATAAACTAAATAGACAATGCTAAATATTTTCTCATAATTCTATCCAATTCCATAATGCCTGATCTTGAATAATGTCCCAATAAAGATGATCATTCCCCAATCTAAAAATAAATAAATTAAGACTTTTTATTTATATTAATCGAATTTTACAACTAACCACTTCCTATAAATACATAACAATTGTATAATGTCAAATTTTAACCATTTATTATTACTAAATTTTAAAAGTAAACTAAATTATCACCTCTATATTATGTGACCAAGTACTAGAGGTAACAACATTTTTTATACATATATGATAATCTATGTTACATGAGTTGTTAGCTAATTTTTAGTTAAAGCTAACAATTGTTTTTAAAAGCCACACGACATAGTGTTCCTTCCATGTCATGATATTCTACTATTGATTTTCCACAAACATCTTATGGTGTGGAAGAATTGATAAGTGAGAAACACAATTTATTCTACATAAAATCTACAGAGGGATAATGGTGCAATGCACCAATAGATACATCTTTTACATGCTAATATAGAATGGGGTGTAGGATAATATTTAACAAAAATCCTTCAATGAATAAAACATAATTTATTCTAAATGAAAATGAGCGAGGGATAATGGTGCAATGAAATGTGCCAATAAATGCATCTTTATGATGCTAAGATAGAATGGGGTGTAGGCTAATCTCTAACAAAAAAAATGCTTGACTTTTGAAAATATTTTAAGGAGGGATTTTCTCCAATCCAATAGTTGAAATTACAATAATAAAAATATGTAATTTGATTATTTCAAAACCTCAATATTTACATGATGATGTCTTTTATATTAGAAATCGAAAATAGGGGTTTTCTTGAGCACTAGCTATTTTCTTTCTGTTTTTTCAATCCCGATGTCAGGAATCGAAAATCGAGTTTCACCCTTCAAGACTACGGTTTTGGATTTTCGATCCTGACCTTGATTTGTATGTGTTTCTTTTTATTGGATTTTCTTTTGGATGAATCCGTGTCATTCAATTAGATTGATCGATGATCACGACTTGGGTTTAATTTATTGGGTTTTCACACTGTTTTTGTTAGTTTTACTGTGTGTATCACTGTAGCTGCTCTAATTCCCATTGAAGAACTTTGTTAACACCCTCTAATGAATCCCTTGCGTTGTCAACTGGTAAGTGAGTTTTCCTCTTCTCTGTTTGGTTTACGGGTTAAATAATCCAGTTTACTGTTTATTTTATCATGATGTTCACCACGGTAAACATGCCACGAAGTACGAGATCCAAAACCCTTATAGACAAGACGAAATATAGGGACCCCAATGTTGGGGTATATACAAACACCGAGGGAGATGTAAATGAAACCTCCGCCATGGATTGGGCTCACATCTACTCTATCTTCCACAATGATGACCTGTCAGAGGTAGAGAATGATGTCCAATCCTTCCACAACATCACCAAATCCTAAATCCATGCGATTGTTGCTCACCCACTTATCATTCCTTACACAGATGTCGTTCGCTAGTTGGTTGATCTTTCCAACTCCAACACACAGATGTTCAAGGATGCTAGTAAAGCCCCTTTGTTCTCCTAGTTCAAATTAGAAGTCATTGTAGGGATGTATGCCCTTAGGACCCCCCAACAGTTACCCATTGAAGAATTCCTAAAGAAGTAATTCCCAAATTCAATCTTGATGAATTGATCAAATCTTGGATGGATGAGACAACTCTTTATGCTTGTATACCATACATGCATTATCCCATTTTTTGGTTCAAAGAACCTTATTCACTGCTTGCTACCATGTTCTGCAGACTGTATGGCCTTCCCAACTGCTGACACTTCGGACTAAATGGGCTCCTATAGCGAATCACATCAATTCCACTAGCCAATCATTTAACTGGGCTCAAATACTATCAGTGGTTTTGAGGGATTTTATTTTGCATGAATAGAAGGCCAAATCATCCAAAAAACCCAAGTCTTATCTTTCTACTTATGTGTCAGATATCATTTGCTCCTCCTTTGCCTTCCCCACCATGAATTGGAAGTGGACCAAACAAAGTCCACCCGTTCACATCTATTGTTCAGCCTTGTGGGAGGACAATTATATTCCTCTGATTTATGAGTCTTCTTGGAAAAATATTTGCCAAATTTTTACAATATTTTATTACCGAGTGAAAGGTTCACCAATTGATACAATTTTTTTAGTGAAGTGAAATATTCGCCAAGATTTTACAACATTATATAATAAAATGAAAGATTCACCAATTTTTTTATATATACATATTATATTATTGATAACATCGCCTTCAAATTTTCCTATATATCAAAGAGATTCACCCATTTTTATACATATAAATCTACAGGGGTTCTTAAAATCATCCTTGTTCTATATGTATTAACATAACACCATTGTTATTGTTTTCGGCGTTGTTTTCCTAGCCAACCTGTTTGACACCCTACGTAGACTGTTCGACACCCTTCGTTTTGTTAGTCCCCTGCTAGGTCAGCTGGTGCGCAGGGCTTGATCTGCTGGTGCCCCACTTGGTCTGCTCGTACCCTACTTGGTCTACCGGTGTGCCCTCCTCGGTTTACTAGTGCGCCCTTCTCAGTTTTTGGTAACCTTTCTCAGTCTGCTAGTGCACCTTGCTCGGTCTGTTGGCGCCCTACTCTTTCTGTTTTTATGGTGGAGTCGTTGGTGGTGTGGTGTATTCGTTGTCGAGTTGCGGTGGTGGAGCCTTTCGTGGTGTGGTGTATCCATTGTCGAGCTACAGTGGTGGAGTCGTGTCTGACCTTTGTCTGCTCGGTCTGGTGGTGTGGTGGAGCTGGTGGTGCCGTGGTGGAGTCGTTGGTGCTTTGGTGGAGTCATTGGTGATGTTGGAGCCATTGTGGAACTCTGTCTGGTCTGAGGAGATGTGTCTTCTCTGTGGAGATGAATTTTCCCTGTGGAGCCCTATCTACTCGGTCTACTCGGTCCGTGGAGCTGAATTTTCTTTTGGAGCCTTGCTCGGTTTATGGAGCTCTTTACATATTGGCTGCCAATGATCCTTACATGTAAGTGGAACTCCGTTGAAACTCATGTAATTACAGTATATTAAGTAGGTAAACATTGTACTAAGCATTACAGTAACTCTAACCCTTCTACTTAAGCCCATCGATTAATCTACTTATCTTGTATCTGCCTAATAAATCCCATACTAATATAAGCTATTTTGAACCCAATTTATATTCCCTATTAAAGCTTATAGGTTTGTAGTAGTTGTTATAAAACTGCTTAATCACATTTTGTACATGAACTTAACATAACTCCTTTTAAGATTGTTTCCACGTACCTTATTCTCGTAATCATTGCTACTAACCATTATGACAAGTAAACACGTAGACCTATTAGATTCGTAAAATCCCATTGAACCAAACCTTATTCACTCTTATCTCAATATTAGCACTCAATTCAACCTATTCAATGGAAAAATCAGTAATAGTTATGAACATATTGCACTTAATGATATTCACTAAGTAGTAGCTAGTTTACCACAATAATTCAGCTATGTTTACTCATAGTTAATACTACACTGGGTTAACAATAACATGGAAGCTCAACTTACTTAGCACTATTGATTGGTTTTTCCTATCCCCTAATTAATTAAGATCCTTATTCCTATCATATTTACACTGAGACTCATAGTAACAACCGTAGCATAACATTGGTGTGATTAGATATGTTGTGCTTATTATTCTTTGTGACACTTAATGTGATCAGTGTAATTACAACAAGTAACAATAATTACATTAGTGACATAACCATACCCTTTTGTCGTAGTTGCAAGTACCAATTAGGATAGATTGAATAAATGAGCTTTATTACTACAACTAGTGAGTTACTTTACACACGTAGGTATCTATAACAAATATCAACCAATAATCTTAATCCACAGCTCTATTCAATTGATCTAATCAATAAACATTATAAATAGTATTCCCAATTAGTCAAAGCCCATTGAACCAAGCCTTATTCACTATTATCTCAATACTAACACTCAATTTAGTCTATTCAATGGAAAAAAAAGTACTAGTTATGAACATATTGCACTTGTTGATATTCACTAAGTAGTAGCTAGTTTAACATAATGATTCAGTTTTGTTTACTCATAGTTAATACTACACCAGGTTAGCAGTAACATGGAAGTTCAATTTACTTAGCACTATTGATTGGTTTTGTTTATTCCCTAATTAATTAAGATCCTTATTACTATCATATTTAGACCGATAGACTCGTAGTAACAACTTAGCATAACATTGGTGTGATTAGATATGATGTGCTTATTATTCTTTGTGACACTTAATGTGATCAGTGTAATTACACAAGTAACAATAATTACATAATTAGTGACATAACCATACCCTTTTGTCGTAGTTGCAAGTACCAATTAGGTTAGATTGAATATAAAAGCTTGATTACTACAACTAGTGAGTTACATTACACATGTAGCTATCTATAATAGATATCAACCAATAAGCTTAATCCATGACTATATTCAATTTATCTAATCAATAGACATTATAAATAGTATTCCCTTAGGAAAAACAAGGATCCCATTTTTGTTAGTTGAAGCAACCCCTTTGAAAATTATATACCTCTGCACACCCAACTCAACCTTCATACTTCAAAACAATAACTTGTAAAATAATAAAGTTAAAGCTACCATTTGGCATATTATTATCATAGACAAGAAAAAACTCTTCTTTTGCTTACACCAGATTGATGCAATAATACACTTTTCCCATATGATTTATATTATGCAATTAGTGGCTCTATGCTATGGTGAATGTTTCTTAAATTAACGTAAATTTACAAGGAAGGAACAACCTCTTAAGTGAATGGAAACGCCATGAAGCTTATTAGTACTTCAACATAGAGATCATTTTCTCTAATTATTTCCAGTCCATCTCAGAATTGTAGGATTTGGTGGCTGCAAGTTTCCTTTGTGCCTTATAAATGAGATGGGAATAGTTTGGCTACGTTGTTCAATAATTTCCCTGTTCAACCTAATATGCATTTGTTATAACCGTGTATTACAAGTCAACTCAACCTTCATACTTCCAAACAATAACTTGTAAAAGCTACCATTTGGAATTTTATTATCATAGACAAGAAAAAGCTCAAGTATTATGCGTACACAAAACTGATGGAATACTACTTTTCCTAATTTTGACAAACAAAACTTCTCAACATTCTACCGAAACTTCTTTTAGATTTAGGTACCTTTCAGATACAGGTACACATGGGGGAAATATACATATGGGAAGGAGGTAATTGACTCAAGAGCTTATGGTTCTTTCAGGGTGACTACCGGTCCTGGCATATATGCAATTACATTTGATCTCATATGATGGTCTGTGGTTGTTACATTATATGCCATGGGGTATAGGCCGATGCCTATTACTTAGGAAACTGAGATTTGAGCTTTCCCAATCTTGAGATCTTGAATTACACATAGGGAGTTTAAAGGTATCAGCCTTCCAAGTATTCATAGAATGCTTTATTCTCTACCTTGAGTAAGGTGATATTCTTGTTCTTATTTGACAAGCATATAATATTACCCTATAGACTAATATAACCCTTGCTTTTTTCCTTGCTTTTTTTCGAAATAGTATAAATTAATATGTTAAATAATTTATATTTACTATATGAAAATACCCTCTAAAGCCAACCTAAATACCCTAGAAAGGTAGGGGGCCCAAATATGTGCACACTAGGGTTATTCAGGGCATAGCCTATATTTTTTTGTCTCTGCATTGTCATAGCTTGTTATTAAATTGAGCACATAGACCTATGGACAAACACACAACTCACAAGATAGATCACACAATTTACTCAATTATTGAAGAATGAAACAATGCAAAAATGGCTTGGAGCTGTGAATGCTTTTCATTAATCAAAGAGTAATTACATTATAATTACAATGAAGTACAATGGCTAAATAGCCACGAGCAATTTGAATCCACATGAGGAAATTTGGATTGATTAAACTTTACTTGATTGTAGGTAACTAAGACCTTGTATAAATCATTATCGGAGGACTCAATAGCTAACTGACCTTGTCTAAATCAATATCGGAGTTCTAAAACACAACTCAAGTGTCTAATTCAGTGTTGAATCGGCCTAAATAACTGTGGTAGGTGAGAAATGCGCCCCTCCTACATGCAACCATGTAAACCTATCACTAACTGATTGTAGAGGACTAGAACTGAATGTAACTGACTCCTAACTGAGCTTGACTAGTCACCAACTCAACTCAATTGACCTTGGTTGGTATCAGCACTCCCAGTGGCTCCTAAATTGTAAGGATTGGTCTAGGAGGCTCCTAAACTGATGCATTCAAGTGCAATCAGTGGTAGTAGGCCTCAATTAGTGTTCCCCACACTTTAGTAACTGAAACATGTGCCCCAATTAGGCCAAGTGGACCCAATGGTGCTAGTGACTAAAAATAGACTGGATGGACTCCTGATTTAGACATGACTCCTAATTTAGACATATGACCGAATTGGACAAGGAGGATTAATAATCCTAACACCCCCCTTGAATGCTAACTTGGACAATCTGTGGGCCCTGGTAACTAAGACCATAGGTCACCCATTACATCAAGTAAATTTAAGTAACTACTCAAAAATAAGGAGATGGGGAAAACACCACATGGGAAAAAAGCCCCCCTCTAATTAAGCATGTAGAATCAGGATCAATCTGGTTCTTCTGTGCACAGGTATCCTGGGGCCTGGCATGTAAACCTCTCCATCCTTATTTCTGGAGGAATCTTCCTCTTTGGAAGAAGAATGATATGCTCAACTAAATCAGAAATATAGATAGCTGCCAGATGAATACTGGACCCATGTAGAGCAACTGAAGTCAACTGATAAGTGAGAAAAGGTTCTTGAGGATTCAAACCAAGTGAGGAACACTTAAGAAACTAATATGTTGCATCCATGAACATCAAAGCATGAGTGGTAAAAACAGCCCCTAGTGTTAGGAGCAAGTGTCCAGGCGGATGCAAAAAATCTTCCTCTTTACCAGTTCTGTAAGGAGATGAGCATGTGACCAAATGTAGAGAAGCATTGGGACTGTGGAGAGCGAATGCTTGAGCTCCATAGTCTGATATAGCTTCAAAAATATATAATGATTCACAAAATAAAATATCAGCAACCTCATAAGAGGAAACTAATACCAAATCCCCAACAACAGTTTTGAAGAGAAAGTGCGGTACTTGATTTTTCACACCGGAATTGGTAAGAGCAGCTACAAGCATGACTGAAAGCTCTTGGATTTTAAAATTTGAACCAAATAATATCAGATCAGAAATTAAATTAGATCTAAATAGGTTCACAACAGATACAAAACTGTGAAATGAAATCAAATCCCCAACAACAGTTTTGCAGGAGACTTGTGGTACTTGTTTCTTCACAAAATTAATGAGAACAGCTACAAGCAGTACTGAAAGCTTATGAACTTGAAATTATGAACCAAGCAATATCAGATCAGATATAAATAATATCATATCATATCCAATAAGGTTCATATCATATCCAAAGAAATGGTCAATCGAGACGGTGGATGCACAACTTTCTTCTTCTTCAAAATTCTGAATTTTGGTGCATGCAATCCTACAGGAATTTGCTGGAAAATATAGATCATGGGGAGAGAATGGATCACTCTGATAATCTGATATTTCTTCAAAAATATCCAAGGTATTACATATTTGCACACCAGAAGCAACATTAGAGGGAGAAAAATCAAATTTCTCTTCACTTTTGGAAGCAATTACTGGCAAATTTTGCACAGAATTCAAAGGAAAATCACCAGTGAATGTTTGCATGGAAGTGAAACAATATTTTTATTCAATATCAGATATTCAAATCTCTTCTTCTATTTTATCCATATGAGGAGATGAGATATCGGAGATCTCATAAAATTTCGGAGCATCAGGAGAAGGAGTCACTGCAAGGAGACTGTCTTCAATTCGAATTGACTGTGTAGAAGCTTCTGCTTCTTCTTCATCTTGAACAACTTCATCAGAGAGAGTGGAGGCTGAGAATTCTGGATTTAGAATGCTTATGGTTCTGAATATGCTCTCCAAATTTCTATTATGATCCTCATCAATCATTCCAAAGGTTTTGTCCAATAATTTCCAGATATCCTTTGGGTTTTTAACAAACATTTTGAGGTAGCGCATGCTAGGAGAAATGGCCATACACATTGTTCCATAAGCTGCACCACATTGATTTAGACAATCATCCTTTCTCTCAAAGGACTCTTCACCAAGTCCAATAGACATCTCATAGAGATCTTGTCTCTTCAGAGATGCAATCATCTTCATCTTCCATTCTGAATAGTTTGTGGATAGGGTGAGAAGAGGAACTGATGAATCCATAATTGATGAAGCAATTTGAAGTTGTACCTGCAAATACACAAAATACAAAGTAAGTTCAACTACCTACACATTTCAGGTTTTCATCACACCCAGCATAATTGATCAATCAAGCTTGATCAACAATTCCTTTACTTGGGGTATTAAGTGGTAAACCTTCTGCTTCTGGTGCAGAGTAGGAATGGAGCAAATTTCTCAAAAAAAAGATCCAGCTCGAGATCTGAGGTGGAGAAGTGCCTTGTCCGTCGAGGCTCTAATACCATATTAAATCGAGCACATAGATCTGTGGACAAACACACAACTCACAAGATAGATCACATAATTTACTCAGTTATTGAAGAATGAAACCGTGCAAAAATGGCTTGCAGCTGTGAATGCTTTTCATTAATAAAAGAGTAATTAGATAATAATTACAATGAAGTACAATGGCTAAATAGCCACAAGCGATTCGAATCCACATGAGGAAATTCGAATTGATTAAACTCTACTTGACTGTAGGTAACTAAGACCTTGTCTAAATCATTATCGGAGGACTCAGTAGTTAGCTAACCTTGTCTAAATCAATATCAGAGTTCATCGGAGTTCTAAAACACAACTCAAGTGTCTAATTCGGTGTTGAATCAGCCTAACTGACTATGGTAGGTGAGAAATGCGCCCCTCCTACATGCAACCATGCAAACCTAGCGCTAACTGAATGTAGAGGACTAGAATTGAATGTAACTAACTCCTAACTGAGCTTGACTAGTCACCAACTCAACTCAATTGACCTTGGTTGGTATCGGCACTCCCAATGGCTCCTAAATTGTAGGGATTGGTCTAGGAGGCTCCTAAACTGATGCATGCAAGTGCAATCAGTGGTAGTAGGCCTCAATTAATATTCCCCATACTTTAGTAACTGAAACACGTGCCCCAATTAAGCCAAGTGGACCCAATGGTTCTAGTGACTAAAAATAGACTAGATGGACTCCTGATTTAGACATGACTCCTGATTTAGACATATGACCAAATTGGACAAGGGAGAATTAATAATCCTAACACCTTTCTCTACATTGTATTAGCTTGTATCTGCTTGTCTCTGCATTTTCATAGCATGTATCAACTTGTCTCTACATTATCATAGTCTGTATTTTATTTAGAGTTTTATGAATTTTTTTATGAAAAATATCTAGTGCCAACTTCATTTTAGTTTTATGAATAGAATGTAGTTATTTATTCCTATTCAGCCACTTATTTATATAGGGGTGATGGGAGAGGTATCATAGGACTTCATGATTGGATAAAGGTAAAGGATATTGCGTGGTATCATATCATATGGTGTGTAATTGGGCGACATGTTATACCCTTAAAAAGAATATCCTTCAGTGAGGAATGGATTGCTTAAGATAAATAAAGGGGGGTACCTGTGGGAACAACACAAATTCACATTAGAAAGAGGGGAAAACAATAAATATATTGAATTGGTCTTTTGTGTCCTCAAAAACTTTCCATGGGCTAAACTGCATAGAAATCTTACCGTCAATCTCCATTGGCTAAACTGTATTAGTTCATTGATGCTTGTCTTGATGTTTATAGGGGATATACTATAGATGGATCAAGATGAGGCGTTGACTCATTCTTCGAGTCAAAGATGTACTAGGGCATATATTGAGATGAGGACGCCTAATATACAACACATGCGTCTACTAAAACACCTTTGAATGTTTGCTCTCAAAGATGGTCTGATACATCTAGAGATTCTAGCGTATTAAATCAAAACACTAGTACGTGTTTAGCATTTATGCACATGCAAAATGTTGAGTATGCATGCATATTTATATTTGTTTTAAATCTTGTTCATTTATTTTACTAACTGTTAGCACTTTTCTTTGTAGAGAGACGATGTAATAGGTTGTCTCGTGAGAGTGGGAAAGCATCTACATCTGGTCATCTGTTTGATTCATCTTGTGACTGTTTGCCCTCTTTTGGTTGTCATTTTATTGAATGACCAATAGACCAACCACATTTTATTGGTAATATGTTGTATATATATAATTTATTTAAATAAATTACAAATTTTCACATGTGTATATATATGCTTGTGTCATTATATATTAAATTATACATGATCACATGTGTTTGTAGAGGATTGTGGTTCTATTGAGGGTTATGATGATGCATTTAGAGAGGATGAGGGTGATGAGGTAAGGGGTGTCTTTGAAGGTGATGATGCATTTGGTGAAAATGAGGGTGATGATGCAAGGGGTGGAGATGTTGCAAGGAACCAAGAGCAAGGCCATGCAAATAATCGACCGAAGGGCCTAGGTCGACGAAGGGTTACTTTCGAACAGACGCATGCTTGTAAGCCCACGACCATTTATCCGTCATATATACCCAATTCTCTTCCTTGGGAAAATATTATTTTTTCTGTCACCCTTGAAAAATGCACATCCCATGATAACAAATTGAGGGATGATCTTGCTAACTTGGAACTCCTAACTAAGAGCTAACAAAGTTTGCAAATAGTTTTGGAATCTTTAGGCAAGTTCATTAAAGTATTGGGCCAACAACATATTATTTTATTCACTTGATGCGAATGCGGAAGGCTCAGGTGATAGGTCCTTACAAGTGGGTTGATGTAGAGAAGGGGGAATCAAAAGAAGATGCCATTTCAATGTTTAATTTTAAAGAAGGACCGAAGCAGAAGATGTTAAAGGTGTAATATTTCAAGCACCCTGAGATTGCACACCATATATATGATAGATTCTTGGAAACCTATAGTAGATTTCCATGGAATGATGAAGTGCCATATTATTTTGCGAGATTTTTTTATGTAGAGTTTTTTTTTTAAACATGAAGTCATATTACACAGATGCTCCGTCCAAATTTTATGGGCTTCAAAAATGTAGATTGTATGAACGGGAAGGAGCCTTTCGAGATCTATTGTTGCCTAAGGCTACACCTCCTTTGGTGCCTCATCCATATAGACTTGTTGCTTTACGACCAAAGATGGAGGTGACCTCTCAGATTGGTATAGTGGTGAGAACCATTATAAGAGACAACTTACAATCTGCTCTAATGGGGGTTGACGTGGGCATGAATCGACATAGACCACGCACTTGTTCTCGTGCACGTTTTTCTTATAAAATAGATATTGAGGTATATTTAATGAGCCTTGAAGATGCCAAGGCCTTTGCAAAACATTCTCGAGATGGGTGGTTTGAGTTACTCCATCACAAGGGAGAAGAGAGGGGGGAGGTATGTGAGAACTTTTATATTTACCTCATAATTGTTAAATCTTGTTTTACTGCTTTATCTAAATATATATAACAATGGATATTTAAAATGAACTCATTTGAATTGAAGTTCACCCAAATCTTGGAGGAACATGATTTTATGGTCGAATCTAGTGTTAACCTAAGGTCAATGAAAGAGGTACATTTGCATAAATATCTATAAATTTATATGTTCTCATTAATGTCATGACACATTTTTCTAGGATTGAAATTTTGGTTGTGTTCACAAATTCTAATCCCTTCTCCTAGGACCATGGATATTGGGCCCCTGTCATCATCAATTTTAGGAGATATTCCGAGTGTCTCCCAAAATATCGAGGTAAATTACACCTTTCAAATGTTTTAGTAATGATTAAATAACAATGGACATTTTGTTTAAATTATTTATGTTGTAAATTAAATGTTTCAAATGTTTAAGTTTAATGGTTGACATCTTAAATTTTAATTTATTTTATGTATGTTTGAAAAGTTTAAGTAATGAAATTAAAATTGTTGGTCTGTAAACGGACTCTATAGCCTTCCACAACTTTGGATGTGGTGACCTCTTTGGGTGTGGAGCTCAGCAAGATACATTTATTCATATTTATTATTTTAAATTCCAATTGTATTTTTATTAAAGTTTAATTACAATATAAAATTTATATATTGAAGCTTGATTAAATGTTGCAAGTGTTATAGGTCAATCGCGAGGAGAATGTGGATAATGATATCCATACAATAGATATTACATATTTATATGTTTTTATACTTGTGAACTTGCTAATGAAATTGCATCAGAACTTTAAAGTTATCATTTTAACTTATATATATTTTAAACTTGTATATATATAATTTTGGAATGTTCGTGTGTGTGTGTGTGTGTGTGTGTGTGTATCTATATATATATGTATATGTATATATGGATAAAGTTCAAATATAATTTAATTTTGTTTAAATGATTTAATTTGGTCATGAAAGGCATAGATGAATGTTTTTAAAATTAGTTGATGTTTATACAGTATGTGGCACTTCTGTTTAAATGATTTTCCTAAATATATTATTTTTGGTCATGATGTATAAATTTAATTAATGTTTTAGATTTATGTATAACTATGGATTTGATTGGATATGTTAGTTAAGAATGTTTTCAATCATCTACGTAGAATAATATATGATATTTGTAGAATATTCAATAAAATGCACTTTATACAAATTTTATAATATAATATTGGTTTTAAGATTAGTTTCCTTATAAGATAAACTCTAGGTGTCACTAATACATTTGGGTGGATTTTTCCATGAAATACTTCCACGTTTTGAACAATCGTGGATTAATACTTCATTTTTTTTATCATGCCAGAAAAACCGTGGCAATATCAGCGTTTTTAATTTTCAACGAACTTGCGTCTCTATACCGATGATATGTGGCTATCTTTGAACACCTACGAAACCAATGCCAGCTTTCAACGACTCTTGGTTGTTTACATGCGGGTCAAGTTGTAATGGCATTAATAATTATCCTTGTTGACTTAGAGCAGGCTTCTCTTTTTGTTGAAGCTTCACAACTCTAATCAGAATTAAAATTTTATTTTGTGTTACAAATATGTTGGGTCTGGGTGAAGGGGTACCATGTCTGAAAGAAGTGTTTTATTTATAAAAACAATCAACAAGCTGCATCAGCTACCTCCCAGTCCCTCTCTGACAAGCACACAAAGTGTCTGTGGAGTCTCTAGGCTAAAAACTCAATCCTTCCATTCTTGAAAGCGTAATGTGAGAATGTGCATGGAATCATCCGTCCATTGTATCGCCCAACTCATGCATTTTCGACACATTTTCTATAGTTGTGATTGATTGAGCCCATATTTCTTTATCAACCATATCCAAAACTAGAGAGATCAATCGTACTCTACAACAATTATCTAGCCATAAATTCATAAAAGGTAAGCATGCAACATCCTTTTTTGGGGGATACAAACTAACATTGAGGCTCAAAATAACAGTTGTATTATTCAGGTCATGTACCTTATGAACGAATTTAACAACCCTACAAGTCGCTCCTTTTATTTAAAACAGAGTAATTGCAACAAGAGGGTCTAGTCAACAATGACTCTATCCAATTCATTTTTTTTATAGCCCCGATGCTCCACTAAGCTATTGTTCATTGACACAGTGTTAATCGGTTTCCACAGTAGAAGGACAACTTTCATTTGGGCCACCTAGTGTTCCAATGCCCAAACTATCAAGGTCTCCTTGTGAGTAAATCAAAGGTCATTGCACAACACTTGTTGGCATCAATGAAAACTTCAGTTTGTTAGACACAATTCTCACTGAGAGGGCAGGTGAATCAACGAGCTCAGGATTCAACTCAATTTCAACTTTTTCTACCAATCTTATATCATTATTTCACAATTGCTTCAACAACATATTTATCAAAGAGAAATATCAACTAGGCACATGTCATTCGTCAATTAAACACATCACTATCAAGACATTGCACAAGGGACACAAGATATAGTTTTGTAATCTTTATATAAGTGGAGACTTCAATCTCCAATATGGGCTACAACCCATAAGGTGGCACCACCCACAAGAATGGTTCAGTCAGCTACAACTGTCTAGGATGCTACAACATCCAAACAAGCTTCAACTTGTCAAAATATCGATAAGTATTTCCTCAACTCCACCCAACCTCCCTATACAAATTTCAGATTCCAAATTACAATTGATACATCACACTCTTCCAAAGTTTTCCACAGGAACACACATCAAAAATACCAATCAACAAGTCTTCATTCTGTACTCAGCAAGTCATTCAACATACAACATATTGCAGCCCTATCTCAAGTACTCTGTCCACACACCATTACTATCTTGTCTTCGGTACTGTCCACATCAGCATATAGGCTTCCAAACTGTTTAATTTAACACTTAGACAAAATTGTTTTTAACTTGTAAAAACAATTTTTCTTCTACTTTAGCAGATTGATTTCTCCCTCATGTGATCACCATAAGGAAACCTACAAGCATGGCTAGATAGCCATTTGAACAATGAACAAGACCATATCACAAGATAAATATGTTGACACACACACAACCTCTGGCAAGCATTTCAAAATATCTTCTCAACCTCTTTTGAACATGTTGAGGCCTGGAAATTCGCAAGCAACAACAACAAGGGATTCTCCCCAGTGAACGTTCCCAACTAGCCCGTGACTGTTTGGTATAGGGAATCCATCCGGTTTGCGGTTCATCTACCGTAGGTCAAGTAACACTAACTAAAGGGTTTACAGTTGCGGCCCGGTCCACCGTGTGTATTTTTGTATTTTTGACTTAAAGTATGATATGCGCGTGCCTAGTTAACCATGCAGGGTGATAAGGATGCAAGGAGTAGTCACAACGTGATGCGCAGGTTCTTACCTCTCGTCTTAGAACTCACGAGCATCTAAATCACATATGCAGCGATAAAGTAAAACTATCTATCTATCTATCTATCTATCTATCCCCGGGGAGCCAAATTGTAACTTATTTATGAGTAATGTGTATTGTGCATGCATTATAAAGAGAAATTACAGATAGCTGATATTCCTTCCTACAACACATGAACGATTAAAGATATTTAGACAATCAGATAGCCAATTGTTTATGAACAGCATGCATTACTCATGGTGGTAATTTCACAGAATAAACCAAAAATCATTTAAACGAGAACATAGGCTCTAAGAGTTAGACCGATATCACAGTTAATGGACAAAACTAGAAAAACGAAATAGTTCATCTTTCACCAATCCATAGCATAGCATTTGAATGTCCCACCAAACTTTCTCCGACAGGCAAACAATAATTCTTTATTGCAAAAAAAAGTAGTTCTTCTTACAATATCTCTTACATGTCTAACTGGGAAAAATCCCCTTGTTCTTCTAAATCTCCTATATTTATACAAAAAGGATGAGACTGTTGGGCTTCCCACAAATAACCTTTGGGCTTCCCAACTCTTCGCCTCCCAAAATTTCACTTTCCTCAAATGTTTACAAAATCGTTACATATTACACAAGTGAATGGTCATTCACGAGGAGGGCCCCACTTGGGTATTCAGAATTTTTTTCCACGCCAAGCCTCAGAGGCGATGCCTTCAAACGCACAAGGTTCCAAAAATTGAATGTTTATCTCGAACTTCGCAGCTTGGTTCTTAATGGCCTCAATTCTGGCCGCACTCAAACGCAACTGATCCTCCAATAGCTGCACACTGATGGCAGAATGATCTACTTCACTCCTTAAGACCCAGTGGTCGAGGGCTTTGATGTGCTGTATTTTTTCTTCCTCCTCTTGATACCTCTTCTGTAAAATCTCCACAGATGAGTTGTGGTCTGGAAAAACATCTATCCTTTGCTCAGCTTCTGCTTGGCACCAGTTATAGGTAATCAGGAGCCTTCTGAAAAATTCTGCGCATGCTCCTTTCATTTTTCTAACAGTCTTTTTGAAATCCTCTGCTGTGTTTATAGCAAATTCTAATAAGTTGTAATCCTTCTTAAGAGCCTGTCGATCCTTCGAGGGCAGCTCTGCAGGATTTTCTTCATTATTTTCCAACCTTGCCATTCTCGCTGTCAGAACCTCCAGGACATCCTGAGATCTATCAAACAAAATAAGAGGAAGTTTCCAGAATTTCCTCTAATCGACCGTCTATTTGCAAAACTTCGCATCTCTCTTCTTCTATGGCAGTCTGCAGCTGAAGCATCTTGGCCTTTTGTGCCAGCACATGTTCCTTGAAATGTTGGAGGTCAACCTGCTGCTCTTTTGCTTCTTCTAAAGCGGTTGCTAGAGAAGAAATCTGCTCTCGAAGTTTCATCTCTTGTTCTTGAGCTTGCCTCTCATTTGCCTCCAAGGTGGTATTTTGTAGCTCTAAGTCTTCTATATTTCCTAGCAGCTGTTCCTTTTCAACCCTTAGCTCCTGATACTCTTGCTGCACTCTCTCTAGACACTCTTGTGTAGTTTCCATAGACCTCCTTTCTGCTTGAAGAACTTGCAGTTCATCCTTTGAAGACCTCATCTCCTTTTGCATGTCCTCATATTTTCTCTTCAGCTTACTGTTTTCTTCTCTCTCCTTTCTTAATGTGTCTTTCAGTTGAGCAGAAGACTTCTTGGATTGCTCCAGATCTGTCATGATTTTGTCTACATTATCCTCCAAAGCGTGGATCAATGCAGCTCCTGCTCTAATGGTGAATCTGGGATCTCAGTCTGTCCCATATACAACTGTTGTATCCGTTATCATCTTCTCGGACAGACCTCCTGTTGCAACCTTCTTTTCAGTTCTCTTTACTATCCTCTTGGTTTCCTTGTCATAGAAGATAGTATTAAAATTAGGGATTTCTTCCCCTTCCTTCTGTACAAAAGGGACCAGCTTAAGTGTGGGGACCATAGATTGTCCAGGTATGTTGACAGCCGGTACTTCTGGGTCCTGAACCTCGGGGTTCTCCACATCCTGAGTCTAAATATCAGCTGTGTCAGAGGCTGACTGTCTCTTAAGTTCCTCATCAAGCTTTCTTTTCCTTTCTTCTTCTTCATTTCTTGCATCTTCCTCTGCTTTTCTAGCTGCCTCTTGTCCAACTCTTCTTTTCTCTTCTTCTTCTCCTTGCATCCAACCTGCAGCCTCTTGGGCGAACCTTTTGGCTTCTTCATTTCTTTTCCTGGCTTCTTCATCGGCTTTTGCTTGTTCATTTTTCCCCTTCCCACCTTTGGTGGTGATCTTCTTCTTGAACCTTCTCCTCAAGGCTATTATGTTCAATGCACTACGGAAGACAGATTCTTCTCTATCCCAATGGTGGGTGTATTTGAAATGGACGGTGTTCTCTTTGCAGTGTTCAACCACTTTACTGCGGGAGTCATTCCTGTGGAAGGGCATCTCACCAAAATGAAACTTTTCTAACTCTTCCACAAAATCATCTGCTTTCTTCACTCTGGTGAACTTATAACTTCCTAGCTTGAAAGGCAAAGGGGGATAGACAGCCTTCTTCTGCTCAAATCAGAAGCTTCCTATGCCATCCAAGAAGACTTGCCTGACCGCCTCTTTATTAATGATGTAGTCTGTGGCATATTTGGGTAGTAGGGAGGGTGCTTTGGAACCTCCAAACATTATGAAGTAGAGGCCATCCTCAGTTAGGTAATAATCTGCATATTCTTCAATTACCTGCAATGCTTCTTCTGACATGCAGTCACATTCCTTCAGAAAAATGAGAGTATACAAAGGCATGATGAAATGTTCACAAACCTCTCGGTAATGACTATGGTATTTGTGCGCCCATAGTGGCTTGTATGCAGAATAGACGAGCATCCTCTCCCTGTCCCAGATGCACCTTAGGCCGGGGAAAGGTTGATTGCATAGTATATAATCAACGAGTATGGAACTCATGTAAAATTCAGACCTCTTTTGGGACACTCCTCCCAAAGCTGAGGCCATACAAGCTGAAAGACTATTTGACACTATGTTAGCCCAGTTGAAGATGGTCCCTTGGGTTGCAACATAAAAGATAATGGGAATCCACTCTAATTTGAAGCTCTTGCCATGAGCTCTTCCAAAAATATTGTTAAGCATTAAGGCGATGAACCTGTATGGGGCCCTTAAGCTTGCTGTGTCATATTCTCCCGTTGGCCTGGTTCTGAAATGTCTTCCAGACAACAACATTCTTTTAAGGGTCTCAACAAGGTCCATTCTAATGTTTCTCAGCTAATCATCAGACAAAAATACTTGTGCTTCCGGCAGGTGGTAGGCCAGGGCTACATATCCTGGGCTATAGGTAGCATAGCCTTGTTTGTCAACATTTTCCAGGATCATAGTGGTTACATCTTCCCGAGGCAGAATCCAACCAATCACTTCAGAGCATGGGAAGAGCTCTGGTCTTGTGGCAATCTTCATCAGTGAAGATCTCTCTATATTGGCGTATATGCCTTCTTCGAAGACAACTATCGAGGCTGAAGCTTATTATTTCTCCGCAATGGCGGGAGCGCGAGCAAATAATGTTCCGATTCAAATACTTGAAAACACACCCAAAGGCAAAAACGAAAGTGGATCATTTCAAGCATTAGAAACAGTCTTTCTGAAGAGTCATTAAATCAAATCAAAGAAGAACATCAAACCAATCTAAGCAAAAGGAGGGTCTTGAAATTTTTTGAATTTTGGGAAAATGTTGCAACTGCAACAGAACATCAAAACATATTTCTTCCAATTTTGGTAGACTCGTATTTCACACGTGTGAACACTCTATGGAGACCTGAAGTCATGAGCATATGGAAAACTTACCAAATAATGGATACATGACATTTGATAAATTTACTTGCACAAAGACAGCCCTTGACGGGCATTTCCAACTGACCTCTCAAACTCTTGTTTTTAACACTTGGTCAATTTTCTTTTGTTTTCACTATGCAAAATATTATTTTTCCTAATTTTGGCAGATTGATATTTTGCATATGAGACCATGATAAGACAACCTGAAGGTATGGATGGATAGTCAGTTCACCAAGGAACATGCCTATGCTACCTGATGAATTTTATCATCAAAATAACCTCCCCTTGCGGGCATTTCAAAATGCCTTTTCAATCTCCTGAATCTAAAACAACCAATTTTCTTGTGTTCTTAAAACGCAAAATAATATTTTTCTTACTAACGGCAGATTTATATCTTTGTCATAAAACACTCCACGGGATAAATGAGACCATGGTTATATGCAACCATCAACAATCTATAGCCTAACACTTTCATATTATTTTTCTCATCATCCTATGAGATAGGGCAGGCATTTCCCTAAGGCCACTGAGGCAGTTTTTCTAGTACTGGAATAGTGCAAAACAACCTGAAACTTTGTTTTGGCAGACCATTATCTTTGTCATCAAACATCTTCTTTGAAAACTGAGACCATGCTTATATAGCCTCTTCAACAAGTTGTAGGATGATAGCTTCAGATAATTTTTATCATACACCTATAAGGTACGGCGGGAATTTTCCCAAGGCCACATGAGCCAGTTTTTCCAACACTTAAACAATTTTCTTAGTCTGGTCCAATCTGCCTAAAACGCTGTTTTGCAGGTTCATAACTTCTTCCTCAGCTACTTCCAAGACAATCTGAAGACATGGTCAGGTAGGCCAAATATCAATCTACAAGACCCCCATATGGTGCGTGAATTTTCTTCAACACACAATTTGTGGCAGGAATTTTCTTAAGGCTACCTGAGCCAGTTTTCCAATAGTTAGTCATTTTCCTGTTTTTCACCAAATTACCATATTTTTCCAAAATGATTGTCATTAATGTTGTCATCAATGACAATCCTATTCATCATAGCCTTCATGTTTTTCTTTATAGAAATTGGTATATAATAACTGCATTTAGAAATATACTTATATCTAATGTATTTGACAAGTTACTATTTGGTATGGTGTAGGTAAGACAATTACTTGTCACTACAAGGATTTTTCACTATGAATGAAAATGCAAGGAAACTTGCTCAGTTTAGAGCCGCATTAGAGGCGAGGGGATATGGAAAATGTTATTGCCCTTACTCTGATTGCAAGGGCTTGTAAAGAAGAAGAATTTTAATAACGACAACTGAAAGATATTGTAGGGAGAAGGGGCACGCCGAAGGGGGTTATGAATATTGTCCCTTGGTAAGAGGATATTCAATTTTTAATGTATTATC
>LPNX010422670.1:1027-18213 GCA_001517045.1 Pseudotsuga menziesii | reverse complement strand
ATGTCATGAATTTCAGTAAAATGTCTTATCATTTTATTATATGTTCTATACACACTAATTTTACTACGTTGTTTGTAAATATATAGACAATGCCCCCAAAGTGTCCCATTATAGAGAGTTATTTTCCAAGTACTAGCATAAATACTCATTTACAGGGTGACGAACATCTAGATCAGAATATTGAAGCTGATCAAGTTCTTAATGATGATATGGATGGAGATAACGTTAGTGATACAAATCAGGAAGATGAGATACATAAATTGATCCAAGACACATTTGCTCCAATGGGTGAGGACAACCGGGATGATAGTCATGATGTTGATCCTCTACTCGAGAAGGAATGTCAACCTCTTTATGAAGGCTCAAAAACAAATCTTCTGTCTGCTATATTGTTGTTAGTGAACTTGAAGGTTTTGAATGGTTTATCAAACACATGTCTCACACAGATACTAAGGTATGTAATTTGTTAATTGTTTATGTATGCATGTTCACATGTACATAAAGGGTTGAATTTTTTCCTATATTGCTATTGTTATCTAATTTGTAAAGTATGGATGCGATAGTGATGATTAATATTGTTTACATTGACTTATTCTTTTGAATTTTGTAGATTGTTAGGTGAATTTCTATTACCAACGTCAAATATCTTACCACGCACATATCGAGAGATATATGTGATTATGAAAGAATTTGGAATGGAGTATCAAGCTATTGATGCATGTCCTAATGATCATATCATATACTATGGACAATATGTATTAGAAAATGAATGCCCACAATGTCAAACAAGTAGGTATCGAACCGATAAAGTGACAAAAAGATGCCTCACAAAGTTCTTCGTTATATTTCGATAATTCCACGTCATTGTTCTGGTGTCAAAGTATAGCATAGTTTATGGATTTCCATGCAAAGAACATAAGTCAAGACAATGTTCTTCAAATGCCTGTAGATGGGTCTGCATTTAGGTGCATCGAAGAAAAGTGGCCAATTTTCAAAGAAGAACCTCGTAATGTTAAACTTTCATTGGCAGTTGATGGTGTCAATCCATTTGGAGAGAGTCGTTCTACCTACTCAGTGTGGCTTGTTTTTGTTATAAGCAATAACCTTCCTCCTTGGATGTGGGTCAAGAGAGAGCACACAATGTTGGCAATGATTGTTCTAGGTATTTAATTAATTTGTATTTTTTTACTTGAAAGTCTGATCACTAAATATTTCATTTCTTTGTTTCGTGCATGATAATTATGTCTTATATATATATAATGACATATAGATAAATACAATTAATCATGTAGGTTGGACCAATTAGGTAAGTACTAGGTTAAATATATGAACGTATATATTGAGCCTCTTATTGATGAGTTGTTGAAGTTATGGGATGGCGTGACCACTATGTATGACATCTCTAGACCAATAGGGAAAAGACAATTTCAATTCCATGGAATAATTGGATGGACAATTCAAGATGCTCCTAGGTTAACACATTTTTGTGGTATATTGTTACTTTCTTTTGTTCTTTAATATTATATATATCTATTGAAAATATCATGCATTATTTTAAATGGTAATTCTAATTCGCTACACTAATTAATATATCTTGTAGGTCTTCAAACAAAGGGTAAATTTGCATGTCCAGCTTGTGGTCCCAGGATAAAATCTCGTTGATCAAGGAGTTTAGCAAAGGAAGTGTTTGATGAGTATAGGCACTTTCTTCCTAAGAACCATAGTTATTGAACTACAGACAAAGCGAAATTCAATGGTAAATAAGAGAATGGAAAAAAACCATGAAGAATGACACCTCACCTATGCAATTTGGAATATAATAGAAATCGTCAAGGTATTCCAAATTATTTATGTATTGTTGGAATATTAGTCAATACTTAGCCAAATTTTTGAATATGAAAAACAATAATGTTCTTACTTTGGCAGATTGATTTCTTGCACATGTGACCATCATAAGGAAATCTGAAAGCATGGGTGGATAACCACTTCAACAAGGAACAGATCTATGTCACCCTATGAATTTTATTAGCACATGGACATTGTTGAGTATGGTTGTCATTGATGTCAACGGAGGTCATTAAAGACAAAAGAAGTGTTGATATGGCATGTGTGATGAGGTTGAAAAACACATGTTGGTGTCCTAATTTCTCATGATGTCATTGTTACATTCTGGTAGTAGTTGGTAACGGTAAGATAATTTGGGGATTTTGACTAAGTGTTGAAAAACTGCCCTAAAGCAGTTGCCTTATGAAAATGAACACCATAATTCATAAGAAGAAGAAAATGCCTGCCATGACCTGCTATACCATATTTTGTTGAAATATCTATCTGACCATGGCCCCGATTCTCAGTAAAACTGCTTGAAGAAGAAGATACAAGTCTCCCAAAAGAAGGATTATAGGTTAAATTAGTCATAATTGCTCTAGGGAAATGCCTGCTATAATTTGTGGGTTGAAGAAAATGACCGTACCACATGGTCATCCTGTAGGTGTATGTTTATTCTACCTAACCATGTTCTTGCATTGGTTTGATAATTCTTGAGGAAGAAGATATGGATCTGCCAAAACAGGGTTTCAGGCCGTCTTACACCAAAGTTCAGTAAAATGCCCGCCTAGGGAAAATGAAGATGATTCTGGGAGGGAAATCAACATAGGTGTGCTCAGTAAGGTGTAATACATAATCTAGTAGCATTATTTTAGGTTTTGGGAGAAAAGAAAAATCCACCTTAAGTTTTGGACAAATTGTCTAAGTATGGAATTATTGGTAAAATCTACCTAAGTGGCCTCAAGGAAATGCACGCCACCTCTCATAGGATGATGAGAAAAATTATCTGAAAGTGATAGCATCTATTAGGTTGGTTGGTTCATCTAACCATGGTTTCATATTTCCCAAAGAGTCTTTGAGGATGAAGATATCAATCTGCCAAAAGTGCCTCTCACCTTCATTTGCACTATCCCAGTAAAATGCCTGCCAAGGTTAGATGATGAGGTTGCAGGAGAGAAGATTGGCATGGTTGAGTCAGTATGATATTCCTCACATTTTGGATGTCTCACTCTCCAATTTTGATGAAAAAAATAAAATCACCTTGGTGGCTTAGGGTTTGAATAGATTTGTCTAAGTATCAATAAGCAGTTTGGAAGGCACTTTCAAATGCCTGCCAAATGTTGGGTATATGTCAATAGGTTCATCAATTGGCATGGATTTTTTCTTTGTTGAAATGACTATCCAGCCATACTTTCAGGCTGACTTACAATGGTCACATATGCAAAATATCAATCTGCCAAAAGTAGGAAAAATACTATTTTACATATTGAGAAACACAAGAAAATTGCCAAAGTGTTGAGAACAAGATTTTGAGAGGTCGTTTGGAAATGCCCGCCAAGGGATATCCTTGTGAAAATAAATTTATCAAATGTCATGGATCAAAGGCCACCTGGACCAGTTTTCCAACACTTAGCCATTTCCAAGAATTTCTCCAAGGTTTATCCCAAAACCCTATTTTGGTAGACTTATAACTTTCTCCTCAGAAATGATTAAGGTAAGCTGAGACCATGGCTATATAGCCAGTTCAAAAATATATAGCCTGATATGGTGGCGCGGGCATTCTCTTAGAGTAGTTTTGACTACTTTTTCATACTTAGTCAATTTCCAAAGTTTCACAAAGTTGCCATATTTTTCCAGAATAATGTCAGATTACAACATTGACTTCCTGATAGCACCAAAACACCATTATGTGTCTTTCCAGACTCACCATACATGCCACATCATCATACTTGCCATGTCATTACTTCCTTTTTCATTCTTTGTCTTTCACTAAGTTTACCTTGCCATCATGTCTTTGGTTATCCTTTGTCCTTCACTGAACTCCTTTGATATCAATGACAATCACATTCAACTTGTATCATATATTATATAAATCTTTGTTTTTTTTAGTGAATTTTGTTCAGCGTGGTATGTACCTATATTGATTAATTAGTGTTAATTTGATTTTGTTGATGTTTCATGAATGTCGTTAAGGAACGAATGGGCTTCCACGAGGAATGAAAATTTACCCGATGCAATTCAGTAGGTTGCCATACTACGAGCACCAGTAGGATAACTGCAGTGTTTAAGGTCACCAATGTTTCCTCTAGAAGTAACATACATCCAGAAGAAACTGAGAATAGGTACTATGGGCATTTGGAGGACATAATTGAGTGTGATTTTAAATCCTTTAAAATAGTTTTGTTTGAGGTGAAGTGGTACATGCTACAGATGCATGAACGTGATCCTGAAAGAAATGTTATTGACCATGCTAATGGATTTACCATGGCTAATACAAGGGCATTTGAACCGGGTATAGAGCCTTATGTTCTTCCAAGTCAATGTGAGCAAGTCTTTTACTCAGAGGTACCAGGTAAAGCAGGTTGGTCATACGTTGTTAGATACGATCCAAGAGGAAGACCAGTAAATTATAATCATGTAGTTGATGAAGATAATCATGAGAAGAAGAAGAAGATGATGATTCAGATCAGGAACAGGTGGCTGCAGTTGATGTGTTCAATGAAGAAGTTGAAGAGGTTGATCAACCAAATGTAGTAGACTATGATCTCATTGACGATGTCGATGACTATATTAGCGAAGATGCCATTGATGATGATGTTGATGTGAATGAGCCTTTCATGAATATGTATTCTGAACCAGATCCTGATACAGATGTTGAGTTGGATGAAGAAGAAGATGAATGATATTTAATTGTTGAAGAGTAGAGGCACATGTTTATATCTTTTATGTCATGATGATCTTTATATGTTTTTATTTCCAAAGTGTATACCCAAACACTTAAATGCACAATTGCTGATTTGGAGAAGGAATTAAAAGGGCCAGCTGCTGCGATGAGTGGAATTCATGTCCTTCCCAACGAGACAGATTTGAGGGCAAAAGAGTAGGAGAAAGAAATACATAATATGAAATGTGAATTGACTGAAGTTAAAAATCAGTTGAAACATACTAGAGACAAATTGGAGGTCAAGGAAGAATAGGAATCAACGAAGTATAAGAAAAATGTGGAAATGTTGAACAAACTGATGGTAGAAAAAATGATTTGCTTGAAAATTAAAAAAAAAGTTTCACTGAGTGTTAAAGAGATTGAAAAGAAATCGCAATAAATTCCTTGTCCAACTCCAGAACAATTTCAGTCTTCTACGAAAGGCAAGATAGACAATTCAGATTTGTCTTCTGCTCAAGAGGATGGATTGCAGCCATCTCTAAAACATGCTATACATGTATAAATCAATGTATATATGTATTTATCGATAGTTAATGAAAAAAAAAATTGTATGATGGAGTTCTGTATTTATCGGCATATAATGAAAAAATGCTTTTTAGTTGGCATATCAATGTATATATGTATTTATCGAAAGTTAATGATTTTTTTTTTTGCATGATGGATTTTTGTATTTATCGGCATATAAGATAACATTATAGAGAATTCATCTTCGAATCCAATGTTTTCAGTGATCAATATGAGACTGCTTGTAGGTTGTGAAAGAAAGCATCAATCTCTTCAAAATAAATTAAATTTATGTATGTTAATTAAATAATAAAATTTGTTTTGTTTATGTCTCTTATTTATTTCATATTTTTTTAATTAACTGGCTGAGCAATCTCTATTTAAATCTCTGGCTTGTGCGGGCATCTGAAAAACTTGTTTAGTATATATTTTTAAGCTATGTGCGGGCAAACTCATACGCTGTGTGAACATGATTTTTTTTCAACATGCAAGGTTAATTTTTCACTCATGTGACCTCCATAGGGAAAACTAAAACCATGATTAGACAAACACTTCAACAAGGAACAAATACATGTCATTTGATGAATTAATTGAGACACACACATCATGTGGTGGGCATTTGAAAATAACATTTTAAACTATAGATTTACCACTTGGACAAAATTATAAAACCATAAGTCAACATGAGGGATTTTTATTTTCACCAAATCCTGACACAATGATACCAGATGATGTAGTACATCCCATTCAGCACAACCAAACTGATTTCCCCTTCAGACTCATCTTCTTCTGAGTTGGGCAGGCATTTTACTAGACTGGAGCAAAAAAGCCAGAGGGCACTTTTGGCATACGGGTAACTTCATCTTCAGAGATTTCTTGGACAAAATAATGATGTGGTTAGATGCACCAATCAACACTCTAGAGACCCATACCCTCAGAACAATTTAATCCATCAACTACTGGAAATGGCGGGCATTTTACTGAAGTCACTTACACATTTTTACCAGAATTTTTATCAAACCCTAGGTCAACATGATGAGATTTTTATTTTCATCCAATTTCAGATGTGAGACACCTAATGGGTAGAGGCTAACATGGTGATTACATCAGGGCCACTTTCATCCTTTGAAGCTTTTTTGTCTCTCATCGGTGGGCATTTTCTTCTTCTAATGAACCCAAATTGAAAAAATAAATGTATAATAATGTGGAAAATAGTAAAACATACCATTTCCAACTAAAATCACTCTAAAATACCCAATACGTAGGGCTGGGTGGGAATTTCTCTGATCTGGGTAAAACTAGGTTGAAAACACAAAAGTTGTTGTTTTGTCAATTTAACTCTGGACAAATGAAACATAATTTTAAAAAACTAAAAGAGGCTTTTGTCCAAAATATATCTATCTTCAACCCCATGGTGTTAGTTTCAATTGTTGACAATTGTACGGATTGTGGCGTGCATTTTCCTAAGCCCATTTTTGAATATTTACACACTGTTTTTTACGTAAGAACTTAGAATTTCAGTCATTAATTTTGAATTTGTCCAAGATACTAAGAATTGAAATTTTATACATTCATGTTCAATTTGACTGCTATGCATTCCTAGCTTGCATTTTACACCAAGTGTCCATAACAATTAAAAAAGGGTTAAAATTGCACCTTTCATAGGTCGACTGTGAGAATACGAGGTTAGGTTATATAAAATTAACACAAGGATAGTCTTCTCAATATATCTAGCCATCCAATTTCCAAAACCATTTACTATAAACATTTAATAGGAGGGTTTGGCTTGCATTTTTATTAATGTAGGTGGATATTTCATAAATACAAGACATCCATGTAGTGTTTTTGCACAACAGGCACTTTCTGAGCCCAAATTGAAAAAATAAATGTATAATAATGTGGAAAATAGTAAAAAATACCATTTCCAACTAAAATCACTCTAAAATACCCAATACTTAGGGTTGGGCAGGCATTTTTCTGATGTGGGTAAAACTGGGTTGAAAATACAAAAGTTGTCATTTTGTCAATTTAACTCTGGACAAATGAAACATAGTTTTAAAAAATTGAAAGAGGCTTTTGTCAAAAATATATCTAGCTTCAACCCCATGGTGTTATTTTCAGTGTATGACAATTGTACAGACTGTGGCATGCATTTCCCTAAGTCCAGTTTTGAATATTTACACACTGTTTTTTACGTAACAACTTAGAATTTCAGTCATTAATTTTGAATTTGTCCAACATACTTGCAATTTTAGTTATTCATGTTCAATTTGACTGCTATACATTCCTAGCTTCCATTTTGATGCTTTTGGCTTGCATTTTACACCAAGTGTCCATAACATTTAAAAAAGGTTAAAATTGCACCTTTCATAGGTCAACTGTGAGCTTACGAGGTTAGGTTATATAAAATTAACACAAGGATAGTATTCTAAATATATCTAGCCATCCAATTTCTAAATCCATTTACTATAAACATTTAATAGGAGGGTTTGGCTTGCATTTTTATTAATGTAGGTGGATATTTCATAAATACAAGACAACCATGTAGTGTTTTTGCACAACAGGCACTTTCTGAACCAAAATCGAAAATATAAATGTATAATAATTTGGAAAATAGTAAAAAATACCATTTCCAACTAAAATCACTTAAAATCATTTGGAATATTACTCTATTATTATATTACTCACTCTATTACTCTATTTTTTCCACAATAGTTAGAATGCCAAATTTTTACTCTATTATTTACTCTTACTTTCTTATTTTGAATAAGTATACTTAACATGCTAGAAAGTTGACCACCAAGAAAACCCTCAAAGTAGGGGGGGAGTAATGTTGACCACGAAGAAAACCCTCAAAGTAGAAAAGGGTGAGATGGCAAACAAAATATGTGGAAAAACGGTTAAGGTTGCCCAACATGGTTTAAAGATGCAAGATGTTCCACCAGGACTGTACAAAACCTTAATTCAAATTGTACTTAGGACAATTATGAATCACCACAAGCAAGATATTTCAGGTGATTGTATGAAGTTGGTGATTCATTGGGTTGAAGACCTAGCCATAGATGTTCCTCATCTATTGGCAAAAAATTTACATTTTGCACTGCAAGAGAGAAAAATGAAGAGAGTGAAGTTCAGTTACCTTGGCACACTACAAAACATTATTGACTTATATCGACCCAGCACTGTAGAAGGAAGTAGATTTAAAAATACATACATTAAGAGGCCGAAACTAGACAAAATTAACCAGGAAGTTCCTCAACAATATCCAAAGGACAATGTACAAGTCCCTAAAGAGCCTTTTGAGTACTGTATGGAAGGTATGGGAAGTGACCCTGAAGAATTTGATGTTGTCTCAATTCTGGCTGGATTACATGAAGGCAAAGAAATAAATGTAAATGAGATGCATGATGTTGAGTTTAATGAACACGAGGAGCATAGTGATGATGATATTTATGCTCGTGCAGAAATGCCATTTGTTATATATACACCTCCACAGTTGGGAGTTGAGAAAACTTCCTCTCCAAAATATTTTTTGATGGTAAAACTGTTTTTAAGCTACTGTTCGATAAAATGTTGCATTTCAAAGAAGAAGCTGAATTTCATAGAAATTTTTTTTCCTATTGGTATCTTATCGGAGTTTAGAGCGTAGAACTCTGTAGGATTAAGCAGATGCAACTTCAGGACCTCTTAAAGGTAGGCGCTATTTTTCAAAAAGAAACAGCTGCCAAATTCCTTTTTTTGAAGCCTTGTTAAAATTTTCACTATTTACAGGTAATTGCAAGGTTAGAAACAGAACGCGTGGATACTATGGAATCTTCTATTAAAAATTTGCAAATGTTGGACCTCTTTAAGGTAGGAGGCGTTTTTCAATGTTCTTTTCCAAAAAAAAAGTTGTCAAATTTCATTTTTTGAAGCCTCCTAAAATTTTTCCCTGTTTACAGGAAATTGCAAGATTACAAGGATCCATTTTGAAGACTGGACAGTTCGAGAAGGATAATAGCAGGCAAGGACTCTGTTCTTCAGTGCTTGAATAAGGAACTAGAGAAAATTCACGATGAATTTAGAAAGGAAAATGAGAAATGCAGAGAAGAATATATGGCTAGAAGATGAGCTGAAACATCGACCAGAGATTTTGGACATTCCCCCTCTAAGGACGGTTATCGGCCAGGAAGCAATACTTACAGCTGAAGTCAATAAGTTAAACATAATAATTGAAATAATGAAAGCTGACTTTCAAAAAAGCCTTGCTGAAAACTACAATAAACATCAACTTGAGATAAATGAATATAGGAAAAAAGAGGAAAACATGAAAAACAAAATTGCTAAAAAAGATGAAGAGTTGAAAGGGAAAATAGTTGAACTTGAAAAGATTACTGCAGAAGACAGACTAGAGGAGTTGAAAAGTTAAAAGAATCCGAAATTGGTAAGGGACAGAGTAGGCATCTGATTTCTGGTGAAATGTATGATATGTCAGCACACCAACATGATTTAATATAGTATGAGAGTTCCCTGCAAAACAGAGATAAGGCACTAGACATAGCTTTTAATGCAATACAAGCTCATGCAGAAGTCAAAAAGGGGTTACAAAGCTATTGTGCCTTCTTAAGAATTCGAGAGATGTCCTTGATGGATGCTAGTGCAACAATGAATTTGGAGCTAATCTCTCTGCATGGTCAACCATAAAAGAAACATTGACAAACAAGCTAGCCGAGAGGGATGATGAGATTAAAGAGCTCAAATTGAAAATACTGGAGGATAGAGAATCACAACATTTGGGATGTACGTCTGAGATAGAAGATCTGAAATCCCAAATTTTCACTTTGTAGAAAAACAACATGCCTCAACGAGTAGCAATTGTGTATACTCCAGATAATACAGAATTGAGGGCAAAAGAGTTGGAGATAGAGACAGAGCAGCTCATGAAACAATTGACCCAAGTTCAGTCTGAGTTGCAACATGCAAATGATCATCTTTGGCAAAAGGAAAAGGAACACGAAGATAAAAATAAGAAGAATGTGGAATTGATGAAGAAGTACATCCAAGATAAAGATAGATTGAGAGAAAGTTTGCACAAATGTGCAACAAAAGTGAAAGAATTAGAACGAAAATCAGAACATGCACCTGCTGCAACTTCTAGACAAGCTAAGAGACTAGAATGTACAAGTTTATCTTCTCTAGAAAAGGAGGAATTGCAGCCTAAACCTCCCAAGCAACCTAGAACTATGGAATAACATTATTTATGTATGTTGTGTATGTAAATACATTTCAAGTTTTAATACATAAATTTATATGTGTGTGTGTATTTCTCGGCAATGTATATGTATTTGTTGCATTTAATGTGAATGGTAATTTTGAATTTAACTTTTCAATAAGTGTACATAACAGGACATAAAGTTAACAATATCAAAATTGAAAACTTAACTTGTGTACTATAGGCATATATATTTGAATTTGTAAGAAATTAAAAGAGTGATAGTGATTAGTGGATATGAGATGTCGGTAGATTTGGTGGCATAGGTAGATCCTAGTTGTTTGATTGGAACTGTTGATATTATAGGGATATTATGGGGATGATGGATTGAGAACTCTCAAGTTCTTTATGAGAATTTTGATGCTATGTATTGTTGTATTTATGTAAGTTTCTTTATCTAATGAAACAGAAATTCCAATTCTAGAACAATGTCATACAATTCTACTCATGCAACCAAATTTCAACGAATAACCCAATGTTGTAATGCCTATAGAACTAGCCTAAAAAAGAATGAAATTTACAAAATATAAACAAACACAAAAAACAACTGTAATTTTATTACTGAAAACAAAAATTAAATATTTAATATGCCTTTCATTATTTGTTACATTTCCAAAATTTGGTAACATAAATGTTAGCAAAATAGAATAAATTTTCAGCACGGCAAGATCACTAGAAATGCTTATTGCAACATAAGTTTCTTTCACCATTCTGCATACAATGTTGCATTTCGATCATCTAGGACTTTTTTCTTTTTGGCTTGTCTCACACTTCTTATAATGACATCAGGTTTTATAGGATTCCCAACATCCATCTTTTGGATATCAACTACTGCCCCTTGAATTTCTTATTTTTCACCACTCTGCCCTGTACCATTTACCGAGGATGGAACACCCTTTTTATTGTGAGTCATAGCCTCCATCATTAGCATATCAATAATAGCTGGTCCATACACTTCTTGTAATTCATTGATTTTCCCTGCTTCATTTCTTAAGGATGAAACACCGATTTTACAGTAATTTTCAGTCGCCATCATAAGTATTTCAACACCGGCTACCCCATTCAATTCTCGTGTTTGATTAGTTTGCGCTGCCACTTTCCTCTTGGACGAAACACTTAGAGTTTTAATGTTATTTCTTCTTTGAACATTATTTTTGGCCTTGCACCTTCCGAAGCGATGTGATTCACGAAAAGCCTCTTCACCATATTTACTTATTGGCCTTGATCTTGGAAGATGATTACTGAACTGCGAGAACATATTAATATTTAGTAGTTAAAAACATATTATGATCCTCACACCATAAAATGAAAGTAGAATTAGAAACTATTTAAAAGTAGGGCATACTTATTGTTGGTGGTACAATAAATGATTTCTTAGATTGTCTTACCCATAACTGAAGAAGATAGTATGAAGACATGGTTAGGTAGGCTGAAGACCAATATATAGGACCCCCATGTGCTGCGAGCATTTACTCTAACCCATAATTTAGGGCAGGCATCTTTATGAGGCTACTTAGCCATTTTTGCATCCATTAGTGAAAAACCTGTTTTGGCAGGCCTGTATCTTTCTCCTCAAGAAAGATTAAGGAAAACTCAAATCATGAATAGGTATCCAAACCAACTAGCTATAGGATGGTACCATGGTGCGGGTATTCTTCTCAAACCATGAATTGTGGAGGGCCTTCTCTTAAGGCTGCTGGGACCAATTCTTCCTTAAATATATGTTGTAGTTTGGTGAAGAAAGTGACATGGTTGTATGCTCCATACAACACTCTAGAGACTCACATTCTCAATACATTTTTCACATCATCCTACGAGGCATGGAGGGAATTTCCTTAATGCCACTTGGGCATATTTAACACCAATTCCATACTTAGACAAATTTCTCAATTTGGTCTAATCTGCCTAAAACACCCTTTTGGTAATCCATAAATTTTTCTTCATCCACTTTCAAGACAATCTGAAGACATTGTTAGGTAGGACGAAGACCAATATACAAGACCCCCATGTACTATGGGCATTTACTCTAACCCATGATTTAGGGCGGGCATCTTTCTGAGGCTACTTAGCCATTTTTTCATCCACTAGTGAAAAAACCAGTTTTGGCAGGCCTGTATCTTTCTCCTCAAGAAATATTAAAGAAAACTCAAATCATGAATAGGTAGTCGAACCAAATAGCTATTGCACGGTACCATGGTGCGGGCATTCTTCTCAAACCATGAATTATGGCGGGCATTCTCTTAAGGTTGCTGGGACCATTTTTTACTAAGGCTGATCATGACCAATTCTTCCTTAAATATATGTTGTAGTTTGGTGAGGCAAGTGACATGGTTGTATGCTCCATACAACACTTTAGAGACTCACATTATCAATACATTTTTACATCATCGTATGAGGCATGGCAGACATTTCCTTAAGGCCAGTTGGGCAGATTTAACACCAAGTCCATACTTAGACAAATTTCTCAATTTGGTCTAATCTGCCTAAAATACCCTTTTGGCAGGTCCATAACTTTTTATTCATCCACTTCCAAGACAATATGAATACATGCACTACTACATTTCGATCCAAAATCCGACGGTTACTTTCGACGGCGCGTGGATTTTTTCTTTTAAACCTACCAAAAATCACAAAGATATATTTTTTTTTGTAAATGTGGCCACACACCTCGGTTAAGCGATGGATATTGTCATAACCGTCGCTTAACCGACGACGCATTGGTCAAAAAGGTCATTCAAAAAACCAAAGAAAAAGCAAAAGTCACATAGGCCGCGGAACCGTCGCTTAACCGACGGCGCGTTAGTAAAAAAAACACCAAATAGGGCGCGCGGGAACCATCCATTTTTTCACTGGCTTCTGTTCTTCTTTTCATTTTGTACGTATGCATAGATCCTATGCAGAATTCAGCTTGAAAATATAACTAGCAGAGCCTCATTTACACCCGGTATGATATGCGCGGAACCCATCTTGATATGTTGGTCATTTTTGTTAATTTGAGGTTACCATTTGATATGCGCCGAACCTGCATCTGCATCTCACAGCACTCTCCCAGTGGAACAAAGGGTCGTGTTCATGTTAAGTCTCCAGTCAGATCGAGATCTCCCATTCAGGCCAGGTCTCCTGTTCGAGTACGATCTCTCAAGCGAGTGACATCCCCTAGGTCTCCTTTCGGTCGCCCTCTCCTCGCTCCAAGCGGATGAGACAAACTCAGGAAGGCAGGGAATTTGATAGGGTTAAGAATAGAGAATATTCTGTTACTATTCTAACTTAGCGCTCTATAAAGTTTATTCCAATAGCAGCTTGGTTCATACTCTGCAAAAAAAAATTTCACGGATCCCATGGATAGATTTCAGGGTTTTTGAAGTTTCTTGTATTGTATGGCTTCAATTGTTCCAATGGATTTGCAATTTTTATGGTTCTTGTTATATAATGGTAGAAGTGTCTCAGACTAAATGTTAAGTTAAGACTAGTTTATCAACATATTTAGTAATTGGAGCAAGTTAAATGTAGACAAGTTCATTTTTTTCAGGGCTTCCGGGAGAAGGCCTGATTTTTTTTTTATTTCGAGATTCAGAAGATAAATGGGGCAAAATTATATGGTCATTGATGTACAAATCAGTAACGTCCTGGCGATTAGGTGTTGGAACGCTTCCGAAGACGACTGTATTTAATACAATGCACAATGCTTTCCATTCAGAGACCCCGAAACCCCCTTGCACATCGTGGGATCATCAAAACAGGAATGTTTTGCATAAATGCCATCAAAATGCATGCGGGCACTTCTCTGGCTATATACACGGTTAGTACAATCGCACTTTAGCCTCTGGCTATATTAACGGTTAAGTTCCATATGCCACTTATTCTCGATTTGTAGGAAAGAAAGGAATTAATGCACCTGCTATATGATTAAGATCATGGGGAATAATAAGATTTATCCATATGCCTGGTGCGATCATGTGCCACCTAACCAGTGTTCAAGCATTAATTCTGTTATGCAATGCAATAACCATTGGAAATCTGCCTCGCAACAATTCACTCAACAAATGGGGATCGAGGGTGTTTTGGTAGTAGATTATTCTTCCTGTGCAGAGGACATTTGGTGGGAGCCCGAAGTCAGGGACGTTGTCACCATGGAAAAATAAAAATGTCAACTAAGCAGTATTTGCATTGCCGACATGAGCTCGTGCTACTTGCTATATCATGGCGACAATAGAAGAGTTCAAAACAGCAACTGATGATGCCATTTTTTAATTTTCTCTGCGAATATGGATACACATATGGGATGCATTGGCAGCCAGCTCCAATCGCATTGAGTGGATATTCATGGTAACAAAGGCCATCAATCTGAAAACAATTCTGGTAATTGAGCATATGAATGTAAAATGTTGCCCATGTAAACACGGTACACGCTCATTGAGAGCATCAGTGGAATGCTATCATGGTTATTACTCTGAGGATCTTCATAACTAGAGTTTATAGACATGAAGAGGTATCAAAAATCACTTTAAGCACCACTGAGGCAGCTTGCCAGTCAACCTAAGTGTCTACAATAAGCAGGTATAGTCAGTCTAGTCTCTGCTCAGGCTGCTCTATGGGTGCTATAGTATCTTTCATTTTTTGAAGAGAGCTGACTGTTAGAAATGCTTGTTATGCTGTCTCGTTTGCTCCAATTTTGATATAAATAGTGTCCCGAGTGTAGAGAGTCAATTGTGACATGGTAGCTTGTTGGGGTTCTCTAGAGTCTAACTGCCCCTCCTTCTAGTACTTACAATAGCTCTTGGATACTAGGGGAGTATCCCCACACTTTTTTAGCTACCCCTCTCTCCAGTCCTGAAAATCTTTTCCTGTCAAAAAGGGCTGCTGAGGGTCTGCTCATTGATCGCTTCCTCAGCTCGTTAGTATGACCCTTGTTACAACTGTATAGAATCTTGTCCTTCTGGGCACGTTTAGCATGAGTTTTATATCCCCTTCTGGGCACATTCTAGGCATAGCCTCAATTAAATCACTGGCGGTAGCAAAAATATAAGTTCATTTTGAGAGTTTTTCCACTGAGATAGAACAGTCTTTTGACTCTCCCAATTTGAAAACAGAGGCTCTATGAATAGGGGTTAAAAAGGGGGGGCAACAGATGCAGGACAGGTTTCAAACTCTCACACAGTGGTATCCCCTGACACACAGCTAATATATTTGTATTCAAACCCCAGCCCTGTCTGTGCATACCAAAGCTAAATACATGGACTGCGTCCAAGAACTTGCTAAATACTAAGTGGATAGAGATCAAGAAGGCATTAAAGACTTGGCACATGAAATTGAGCTTCAGGTTTGAGACTCTAGAGAGTTAGTAATTGTGTTCTAATTTAGAACAGGGGCGATCCCTCTTTTTCAGCCCCTTGGATCCTAAATCATCTTATGGCTGTAGACCATTTCCAAACAACCATTACAATGGCATGGGCAGTCAAGGTACATTTGCAGGATAGTCAAAAGATCAGAATCAGTCCCCAAAATTCAGAGATAAACTTGATACTTTACTCAGCCAATTTAAGTAATTTATCCGTCCGTACCAACCACCCACCTCCCTCCCCCAAATAGACTTATGATTGTCCTCACCTCCAACCCCTGCTGGAAGATCTACTCCAACCAATTCATCATCAATCACTAGCTATCAACCGATTGATCATGAATCTAAGACAACAAATGAATTGTTTTGATAGCATCAACACTCACAGCCTTTTCATTTATGAATTTTCAAACATCCGAGTCTGCTGTTCAAAATGCATCTCCATACGCCCCATAGCTGATGATGGCATCTTGGTATGGCTGTCATGCTTAGGCTGATCACACTTACAATAATACTTAACATAATCCTTCAACAACAATGCTTATGAAAACTGATATTGAGATCGATGTAGATATATGACATTTATTTCTGACTACAAAGCCCAACAGGCCAAGCTTTCAAGTTGAAGTGAAGTACAGTTCACGGCAGTATTTGGAATTGAAGGTTTAACTGCCGATTTTGAACAATTCAACCCCCCTGATCTGTCAATTCCCTATTTTATCCACTACACCCTTGTGTGTCCATTGGACTGTGTTACAACTTACAACTTTCTGTAGTGATCTAGTTATTAGTTTTTCTGATTTGGAGTAGTAAGTTGTTCTGCAAATAGTTACTGCAGTGCAAGGTTATTTCCCACCATGGCCATTATAAGAGTGTGTGTGCTCTGTTTCAACCTTGCTTTTCATCGAAAGTTAAAATTTATGAAATTAGAAAATATGTGAAGCACACTTATTTCTGTTTAATATCCTATCTTTTCCATGGGTGATGATTTGCTTTTAATTTCTTTGCAGTTTTATGATGTATTCTCTGGAACAGCTCTTGAATGTTGACACCAGCATTTTGTGGGCATTGACATGGGCTAGAAAGCCACTGAAAAAGAAGTGGCTGAAGCATATCATTGCTCCGGCCATGGATTATTTGTCAATACTTTTGTCAATCCGAGGAGAAATCTTTATTTGAATGGAGTATACCCTTACTACTTTGGACAGCTCTCAAATGGTTGTCGATTGCCCATTAAACATTGACAGTTGAGATTATTCAAGGAAGGAAATAAGCATATATATTCAATTCAGTATGAGGGTATCCAGATGTCTGTGTATTTTTTG
>LPNX010422667.1:52149-86371 GCA_001517045.1 Pseudotsuga menziesii | reverse complement strand
ATGTATGTATGTATGTATGTATGTATGTATGTATGTATGTATGTATGTATGTATGTATGTATGTATGTATGTATGTATGTATGTATGTATGTATGTATACTAAACAAGGTAGCAATATTGTGAATGATATCAATAATCTACAAATTCATGCAACAAATGTGTTAAACATTAATCATCACAAAAAATAGAGAATTCAATAACATGAAAGAAAGAGAATGGTGTATTAAATTAAGCTTCAATGAATGAAAATAGTAACAATAAATGAGGAAGGAAAATTGAATTAGGGTAGGAGTCAGTTCTAATTGTTCATGCACTGCAAGAGGTGCTAGTGAGGCTTAATTAGATCCAAAAACCCTTAGTCATGCACACTCCAAACTGAGTTACAATGACTCTGGAATTCCCAATCACTAGTTCTAACTGAATGAGGCACATGCAACTAAGTGCATGCACATGCATGAGGAGAAAATCCAAAAAAAAAACACTCAAGGAGGGCACTACTTTCTCATAATAGCTAAAATAATGTGCATGAAGTCCCTAAATAGTGGAGTAAACTACCCATATTCACTCCACAACTCTAACTTTCAATGTAGGAGCATAAAATCGAGGAAAATAACCCATAATTAAAGGAATTCAACCTCATATGCCAAAACAGACTTCAGAAGTTCTAAAAATAACCAATTAGGCCTTTTGGAGCTTTGAAGAAGCTTCAAGGTGACTCAAGTAGTCAAATTGAAAGGGGATTGGCCCACTAGAGTCATGAAGTCAATATATAAATCACTAAGTAGGATAATGATGCTTTGGAGAGGTTTTTTATTCCTCTAACAATGTCGTTATAAATGATGAAAAATTTAATATATGGAATGACAACATTCTTGGATATCGTACCCTCCCCACAAATCAAGAACTCAGATTTCTAGGAACCCCTTTTCAAACAATACAGATTGGAATTATGAAGGAAAAACCTAAAAATTATGGAATATGGAATGATTACAAAATCATCTTTAAGAAAGGTGGAAAAATATTCAACAACTTGCTAGAGTGGCGCCTATAAAGATAGATCTCCAAGATTGAAGAGGGTGGGGGGGAGGACAGTTTAAAAATGATATAGAATACAAATCAAGGAAAGAAGTGTGCTAACTCAGTCAACTATATGGAATGAAACTAATCAAAAGTGGAGCGTTTCCTAAAACAAAGCTCTTCGGTTGGCTAGCTATTCACAAGAAGATTCTTATTGTAGAAAATTTGCATAAAATAGCCATCGCATTCCTTCAAAATGTCAACGATGCAAAACAACATAAGAAATATCCAATCATCTCTTCATGGAATCTGAATTCACAATTTTGACTTGGATTTATATGATAACAAACTTAAACATCCATGTTAGAACTCCAAAAGGCTAGAAAAAAACGTTGTAAAACTAGTACAAGAAATATCTTAAATCCTTTCAAAATAAACCTCTCATTAAATGCATATGGAATAATATGCCATACTACATATGTTGATAACTCTAGTTGGCTCATAATAAATGATTTTTCAAGAACAAGGAAACCAATGCTAGGAAAGTTGCATCCCAAGACTAGAGAATGTTATGAGAGGTATTATGAGAGAAAGACTACATCAACCAAAATATTTCAACCCTCTTCAAGATGTCAACTATGCAAAAAAAAATAAGAAATATCCAATCATCTCTTTCTAGAATGTGAATTCATAGTTTTTACCTGGTGGTATATGATAGAAAACTTAAACACCCATGTTAGAACTCCAAAAAGATAGCCATAAATGTTCTTAACCCGGTACAAGTAATATCCTAAATCCTTTCAAAATAAACTTCTCATTAAAAGGATATGCAAAGCTATGGCATACTTCATATGTTGAAAACTCTAGTTGGTTTTTAATAAAGGAATTTTCAAGAACGAGGAAACCACTGTTAGGAAGGTTGCATCCCAAGCATAGGGAATGCTAACTGAGGTAATATGAGAGAAAGCATGCAATGACCAAAATATTCCATGTTTGAAATTATAAAAGAAATTATGGATTAGGGGAATCCTTCAATATAAACCTCCTTTCAAACTAATGAGAGGCCACAAACTTGTCTCTCATCAAGATTGGAAACTCATAATAGCAAAAGAAGAACTTGGATCGCATCGGCAACAAAGGAGCCAATACACCTTATTTTCGGATGGAGACTTTAAAGGTGTTCCTAGGGTGGCAGGAGCGAGGGGGTGCTTTGTGACCCTGAGGGAAATGAGGAAGAAATATATACCTAGGGTCTAGGAGTGACAGCTAAAAATCAAGTCGAAATGCCAACACCATGGACAAGACTTCACATTGTGAACAAAAGGAATAAAAGTGTTGACAGTGATTGGAGACTACCTGGTCACGATTAGGCACATATAAGAAGGAATTCTTCCAAGAGAGACTCACCTAATAAGGATAATGTTACGCATCCAAACAATAATGAATATGTTTAATGAGATCCATAGTTTTCATGTATATCAAGATCTCAATAAGATCATCAACATTGAAGCTAATCTAAGCAATCATCTAAGTACAAGAAAATTTATTGAAAAAGTGAGAAAGGAAGGGTATTTTGTTATCCCCTGGGAACCTTGTTCCACCTCCTTGTCATATGATAAGCACATAAACCATGGGATCCATCAAGCATTGTAAAGGATCCATTGAGAATGATCAAGAGATAACTCGCACACCCCACGATGCATTCAAATCTCATTGTAATCAAGATGAATTAATGACGACCATTTCTCCTATACTCAAGGCATGTGGGACTTTATTACCTATTCAACATTTCAGTTTTCAACTATGTCTTCCCTACAATTATGAGGGATTGGTAATGGTGAATAGCGAACACAAGCTCCAAACTATGCAAATAGTGTCGAAGGTGACTACTTCCAAGCTCATTGTTGTTTCAACAAGTTTAAGATACAGTAACATGTACATCTACCTTATTCTTCTGATTTTGTTCATGGTTTAGTTGCTTCTCAACTCAATTGCCTCATTTGAATCCAAATTAGTTGCTGGTTTCATGCAGTCCTCAAAGTGAAATCTAGCTTTGTTGATTGTGTGTGTCTAGTCACTAGTCATGTCGGTTGTGTGTCTAGTTTAATTGGATATGAGTCTAACCCAATTGGTAGTGTGTGTACATATTGTAAAGTTGATCAGATTCTTCATGGGTGGAATATTAATCCTCAATACTCTTCCCTAGTAAATTTTTGGACCTTGTTATTTTTCAGTTTGAGTCATTATGTTAAATTTGGGTATAATCTATTGAAATCGAACACAAGAACTACTATTCCTTTAAATTTGAGGAGGGTTTCCCTAGCTTTGTGTTTTTTCAAATGCATTAATACCTCTGGATCATAGCTCTTAGCCTTCTCTGGCATAGCTCTTCTCTGGTACATTATTTTGGTTTTATAGTCTGTCAAAAAGTCGTGAGTAAATTTCAAAAGTTGAGCTTAGAGTTGATAACATCAGCATCAACAAAAAATCAGCAAGGGTCCCAAAAAAAACTTCTTGACAACATTGGCAAAAAAAATCGGAAAAAAAATCAACAAACCACAACAAGCATTAAAAAATACAAAATAAATTCATTTTTCCAATTCTTTAAGCATATTAATTTACAAGAACTTCGAATAAACAAATTGGCACATAAATATAGGAAAAACATTGATATATAAACAAAATGTAGTGGATGTAAAATCAAAATTAATACATCAAAGTCAATGCTAAATCCTAAACCTTGATAGTTGTTCAATAAAGGACTCAAAAGTGGACAACCAAAACAAAATGACATCACATATATAAGTGTATCTCATAATCATGAGCTAAGACCATGGTCTACTAGGAATTTGTATCATATGATTAAGAGGAGAGGATTCTAGGTAGGTATATAGTCAGTAGTTGCATAAATGAAAAGGTTTTCCCTCTTAGCTATGTTCATAAGCCCTTTGAGTTTCTCAAAGCTTCCGTTGGAAGTATCTTAGCCATGCCATGAATACAAACAACAATTAAAATATAAAGCATAGATCCATGAGGATGAATTTATATATAAGATCCTAATATTTTTTAGTCTTCCCAGTGCATAATATTATTGCAAAAGCTGAAGGTGGCAACGATTTAAAGTGTGGAAGACAATAATTGAAGTTATGGCTTTAAGCTTAAAAACTTCATTTTTTATGAACAATGGTTTTGGTTTGTTCATGATGGTAAACACCCCCCTCATTCCCCAACAATTTCAATGATAAATAAATCTTTAAAAGTTTTAAAAAATACACACTTCAATAGAGTAAAAAAATGCATGTCGGTTTTTTCCCCCCTTTGTCAATTTTTGCCTAACTTTTATTGATTTTTGTCAAATTTTTCAAAATTTCATGATTTTTTTGGGTCAATTTTTTGTTCTGATGTTTGCATTGCAAAAAATCATCATGTTGTAGAATTTTTGGTGATTTTATCAACAATGGTTGATTTCTTGCCACAAACGTTTTTAGCTTTGGAAACTCTAGGACTTTAGTCCCTTTTGGTTGAATGACCCCAATACAAAAATTGCTTTAATGGACAATAAGGAGGTGTGCTTCAACAACTCTCTTCACATATGTGAAGAACTTTTCAATGAAGGGAAAGAGAGAATTTCACATGCCATTGAAAAGATGGAGACCTGGATAAAAAGAAGGGAGTTAATCTATGACATAGAAATGAACAACATCAAAATGTGGTTGGAGGCAAACAAAAAGCATACAGACAAATAAAAATCCAAGACTATCTTACCAGGAGTTATTACCTCAAAAACCAGCACTATTCCATGATCAAATAGAAGTGTACCCAAACATGACAAGTGAACCCAATGGACCTAGTGCTATAATTAGAAACTCTTTAAGGAGGTATACCCAATGTCACCTCAATGTAACCCCCTTCCTTTTAGAACCTGCTCCTTGGGCCACGAGAGGCTCTCTAAAATGAGGTAAGGATAGACCTATATGAAATTCAATAGAAAGTACCTCTATCCCAACAAGACCTTCCCAATGTTAGTAGATCGGTGCATAATGGAGTCAACAATATATGTCTACAATAAACCATTTAACTCGAAAGGTTAAAAGCAATAATGAATATGTAACCTTTTGATGTTATTTATATGATAAAAAACAGAAATACAAAACACAATATATCTCACAAACTAACCATCAGAATTTCATGAAATATACCTCTCGACGACCACCAAAGAAGGGAACAACAATCCCCCTTAGGGCACCCCTCTTTTGATGGATGAAAGGTGTGGATTGATGTTGATTTATGCTTCAAGTTTGAAATTTACCATAATCCAGGTGAAACAGAAAATCTCTCGACCTCAAAGCTCCCTGAGGGCCTCTCGGGTAACATTGAATTTGACCCAAACTTCACATCCTTTAGAGCACTTTTGCAATTTCTCCTAACTTTTTGGGATTTTTCCAATATTCTATTTAGTCGAAGATTCATAGTTGCAATTGAATATTTCAAAAAATAAAAAATTAAATAACTAGGGCATCAAAATAAAACATTTTTTGTTTCAAAAATAACATATTTTGGATTTTTGCAAAAATATAAAAATATGGAATTTTTGCAAAAATATAGAATTTTTAGAATTTGGAGGGTTTTTCACAATTTTTTATTTTTTTGTATTTTTAGTTATTATAATTTTGAATTTTTAAAGTTGTCAATTACAATAATAAATTCCAGATCTTGATAAAATATTGAAAAATTCTATTAAGTTGAAAAATATAGCAAAAAAATCAATTTTTAGCCCTAAAAGTGCCCTAAAGGAGGTGACATCATCATAGTGTTAGGTGACATCAATTATTAGGTTTAATTTCATGTCTAGTTGAAGTGTTATTGCAAGTCCATTTCAAAGGAAAAGTCAAATCTTGGGGGTTTGATGAAGTTTTGGTCAAATCTTAGGTCACTAAGGGTGGCCCTACAGGATTTGAGGCCAAGCATATTATTGGCTCACCTTGACTGCAGAAAATTGGAAATCCAAATCATAAATCAACACCAAAACACATATTTCATCCACCAATACATGGGTTTCCTAGGGGGGATTGTTGTGCCTTATCTTGTTGGTTGTCAGGATGTCAATTTTGCATTGTTCCAACAATTGGTTTGAAAAATGTCTCGTGTTTTGTATTGCTAGTTTTTACTGAAGAAAATAACATAATCAATTACATATTTGTCATCCTACAATTTGAGGAAGTTTTGGTCAAATACTAGGTACCCAAGGGTGACCCTGGGGGATTTGAGGCCAACTATAATTCTGGTTTACTTTCACTACAACAAATTGCAGGTTTGAAGCATAAATCAAAATAGAAATACATTGCTTCCACCAATACAATAATTCCTAAGGGGGATTGTTGTGCCTTTTATTGTTGGTTGTCAAGATGTAAATTTTGCATAATTCCAATTATTGGTTTGAGATGTATGATTATATCTCATGTTTTGTCTTATTTGTTTTTACCGAAGAAAATAACATAATGAATTACATATTCATCATTGCTCCTAACCTTCCAATTCAAAGGGTTTATTGTGTATATCTTTTGTTGACTCCATAAAGCATTGGTCTACTAACAATGGGAATGCCTTGCAGAGATAACCATGTTTTTCTATTGTGTTTCTTACATGTCTATCCTTACCTCATTTCAAGGGAGCCTTCAAATGGGAGAGGATGCGACTACCTCTCTTGAGGATGAGGAGGTTGAGAAAAAGGTGGGAGGAGGTTAGAATTCATGGAAGAGGATGTCACCACCTCTCTTGAGGTATCCCACTTGGTTTGGGAAGCCTCTACCTCCTCTAACCACTTCATCCAAGTGGAAAAACACACCATCCATGAGAGAATGCGTCCCTCTTTTGTGGAAGTGAGTTGGAGCTCCTCCTATGATGGTTGTGTTGAGTAAAATAGTTGTCATTGATGTCAAATTAGTTATCGTAAGTCAAATATATGGTTGTATACTAAAGGTTGCAAGTATCCAGAATAACAAAGGAATAACCCTGTTACATGTTGCAGGTTTGCAGGTTGAATGAAAAATAAATAACTCTGTAGCAAGTTGAAGGACTGAGATCGATTATCCAAGTAAATCGATGGCTCACAATGTTCTTGCTGAATGAACCAGCGCAGAGGTTAAAACATGAGAAGTAACAAGGTTCCACAATAATCAAGATTGGATGGGTTATATAAGTCCCGCACTAGATCCAACAGTTAAAGATTAGTTCCGACAGTTAGGCAGAAAAACCAAAGTTCTGAAAAAAATTAAAGATCAGACGGTTCAGATTAGTTTCGCTAAAAGAGATCGACGATGTGGAAATGTAGTTGTGGAAGTAACGTTTAAAAATTTTATGAACCCACAACTTGCAATACGGAAGATCGAACGGCTGAGATTTGTTCCTCTAAAAAGAGATTGACGGTGTGGAAGGAAAATGCGGAAACAGAATTGTGGAAATAACATTTAAAGATTCTATGAACCCGCAACCCTCAACCCGCAATCCAGAATATCGAAGGTCGGGAAATATTTCACAAGAGATCGATGGTGCAGAAGAAAAATTGCGGAAAGAAGCTTGCAAAAAGGAGTTTGTGAAAAGAACCTTGCGGAAAGGAGCTTGCAGAAAGTCAAGTTACGATTTGAGAAAATGTTACATCCCACTTCCCGAAATATGGAAATTGACTCTCAGGAAGAATCCTGATGAAGATCAATGGTGGGGAATCTTTGAAACATAAACTTGGTGAGGAAATACGATTTAAAAAGGAAATCTATAGAATAGATCAACGGTCTGAAGAGATCCTGACAAAACATCAACTATCCTAATTGTATCTAGTGAATAAGATTATGGATGCACCAAAAAATGATAAACAGGGCTGCGAAACTGAATTCTGAGCTGTGGGAAGAATGAAACATTTCCTTTGTTGAAGTGATGCGACGGTTAACCAGGTAGATGATGATTGGTTGTATCTGTAAGTAAACAATCACGCTCCAAATGAAAGAGCGCAGCTATGGAGAGACACGTTGATAAGAAATAGGTAGAGCGTATTTAAATAAATGAATGTGTAAATAATTAAGTGTCCCTGTTAGGAATTGTGACAGAGTCCAAAGTGAATAGTTTACAAATGTTGCAAAATACTGAGAAAATCATAATAGGGTGGCAAGGTGGTTCTAGGGAAGGCCACAGGTCTGCAGGGGGTCAAAGCCTCCTTCCAGTTGTAGCTGGAGAATAGGGTGTCATAGCATCCTTGTTTGTTGAAGCAGGAAGAAAACCACAGGGGTGTTGTAGCATCCTTGTCTATAGTTGCAGGAAAAAACTAGGGTGTGTTTAGCATCCTTTCTGTAGTAGCAGATAAACAATTTTGTAAAAATCATTCTATTAATGAGTTAATGTTGGTGGTTTTCTCTTTGAGGTTTCCATGATAAAATGTGTGTCTTCATTGTTGATTTTTGTGGATTTTATTTATGAAAAGACAATAATAATTCACCCCCCCCCCTAGTATTGTGGGATAAACCAACAATTGGTATCAGAGCAGGTTCCTTCACAACAATTTAACCACTAGAAGGAAGATCCCATCAAAAAATGACAATGGATCAACAAGAAGGATTGGCCACTAAAAAACATCCACTATTTACTGGAGAAAATTATGCTTACTAGAGTGTAAGAATGAGGTGTCATTTGATATCCTGGGATGGAAGGTTTGGGCAGAAAAAAAAAAGGAGCTTAAAATAGGAAACCAATACCCTACAGACACAGTTGAACTAGGTGAATATGAAGGTAATGCAAAATCCCTAAACACAATCTTAAACAGTTTAACAAACTCGATATTTACTAAATTTATGCAATGCACATCTGCCAAACAAGCTTGGGTCAAGTTGAAAATTATCCTCGAAGGAGAATCAAAGGTCAAAGAATCCAAACTTCAAACATATAAAGGTCAATTTGAAAGTCTTAAAATTAAAGAAGAAGAGAATATTGGCGAATACCTTCTTCGTGTAGATGAAGTTGTTAATGCGATTAGAGGGATTGGAGGAAAATTAAAAGAAAAAGAAGTGGCAAGAAAGGTACTAAGAACATTACCAATGAGATATGACCCAAATGTATCTACTTTAGAAGAATGAGATGATCTTAAAAAAGAAACAATGGATGAGTTACATGGAATTCTCACTGCGTATGAGATGAGAATAGGACAAAATGGATCTTTAAGAAAATAAGCAGCTTTTAAAGCCTCCTTAAAAAATCAATCAGAAAACCCAAATGATGAGGAAGCATTTTTAATAAGCTTGAGAGAGGGACTAGAAAATACAAGGTGAAGTTACCTTTAAAATGTTTTAATCATGGAAGGATTGGACATTTTTCCTCTAAATGAACCTACACTAAACAAGATGAGAATGAATATAAGGAAACTTTGAAGTTCAAAAAGGGTAAACCAGGAAACAAGAAAAAACCTATGAGAAAAATAAAATTGTGTATACCATAGAAGATAGTGAAGATTTATATGGAAGTGAAGTTGAAGATACTGAAGTTTTATTTATGGGTCTGTATACTCAAGCTTCAAATAGTGGCTCAGATATAGAAGGAGAGGTGGACCTAAGAGCCGAACATGTTAGTACCCTTGAAGAACTTGAGAAATGTATGAAAAGAAATAGATAGTCAAATCTTATCATCAGTCAATTGGAAGCTCAACTAATAGATGCCAAAAAGGTTGAGGAGGACCTAAATCTACAACTCAAAAGAAGAATACAAGAGTCTGAAAATATTTAGAAGAAATCATGCAATTCAAGAGAAAGCTTGATGAAGAATCTATCAAGTCAAAGTTTGAGAATAGATCAGGGATTCTAGATGACATTTCGAGTATCCAAATACCATCAAGTGATAGGTATGGTTTGGGGTTCGTTAAAGAGAAGAAGCCAGAGAGTTTTTCTGTCACAGATCAACAAGGAAGTAAGAAAAGCTATGCTGAAATACTAAAGACTCCAGCTAAAAAGAAAAGAAGCAAGAAACTAGGATTAAATTCTCAAGATAAAAATAGAAATAATATAGCACCCAAGAGACCAAATAGATATCTACAGATATTTTTAGGTCACTGTTTTTCTTGTAATAATTTTGGTCATAAATCCTTAAATTGCAAAACTGAAAGAAGGGTTTATGAATAAAAGAAGAAGTCATCAAGTAATAAGACAAAGTGAAATAAGAATCTTTTTACACTAGTCCAAAAATATGATATAGAATGTTACAAGTGTAATAACCATGGACATATGGAAACAGATTGTATATTGAAGACTCCTACAAGGAATACTGTTGAAATCAAAACGCAGAACACAAAACAAAAGAAGTATTGGAAAGAGAAGGAAGAATTGGAAATTTCCATGATTACTTTATGTGCAACTGAAAGAAAAAAATTATGGCACTTGGACAGTGGTTGTTTAAAACATATGACCGATGACTCAAGCAAATTCATAAGACTAAAAGATAATAAGGGAAAAGTCACTTTTGGGGACAGTCTGTCTTCCAAAATAATCGACAAAGGAATAGTTGTTGTCAACAGCAACATCAAAGAAGAAAATGTTTTGCTAGTTGAAAACCTCAAGCATAATCTTCTCAGTGTAAGTCAAACATGCGATCAAGGACACATTTGTATCTTTGAATCAGAAAAATTTGAAATGAAGAATAATAAATCAAGAAAGGTCATTAGCATTGCTATGAGAAATAAAAATAATGTATACACCTTGGAAAATGAAAACCAATGCTACTTAAGTATGGTAGAAGAAAGTTGGTTATGGCATAGAAGGTTGGGACATTTAGGTTTTGACAAACTTGCCAAAATAAGCACGAAGGAAGCTGTAAGAGATCTACCAAAAATTGTAGTTCCTCTAAACTTTGTGTGTAAACATTGTCAACATGGGAAGCAAACCAGAGCTAGTTTCAAAATAAAAGAACATATGACCTCATACCATGTGGAAATAATACACACAGACCTATGTGTACCAACTAGAACTAAAATTCTGCAAGGATATTGCTATTTCATGTTTCTCATTGATGATTACATAAGGATGACTTGGGTGGCATTCCTCAAAGAAAAATCAGAAGCCTTCGAAAATTTTAAAATCTTCAAAGAAATGGTTGAAAATGAGTCAGGTATGAAAATCAAGTGTCTTAGATCATATAATGGGGGAGAATTTACCTCCAATGAATTCAATAAGTTCTATGAAGGTCATGGAATTAAGAGGCAATTTTCAAATGCAAAAACTCATCAGCAGAATGGGGTTGTTGAAAGGAAAAATAGAACATCCCAAGAGGCTACCAGAACTATGCTCAATGAAGAAAAACTGTCAGATTCATTTTGCAAAGCAGCTATATACACAGTTGTCTACATACTTAACAAAGGACAACTCAAAGTGAATAAGAAGTGAATAACTATAATATCCCCTATGAATTGTGGTATGGAATACCAGCCTCAGTCAAATATTTTAAAGTGTTTGGCAGTAATTGTTACATCAAAAGAAATGAGGATGACCTTGGAAAGTTCGACTCTAGGACTAATGAAGGAATATTTTTAAGATACTCATCCACCAAAAAGGCATATAGGTGTTACAATAAAAGGTTACATAAAATTGTAGAAAGTGTTGATGTGAAAGTAGATGATACAAAACCAAGGAAAAAGAAAAATATTGACAGTATTGAAAATACATGTGATGATGAAATAAAATACTAGCAAAAGGACGAGAGCATTCATAATGACGAAGAAGACAAAGAGAAGGAAGATACACAGAAAGATGAATAAGACTTCCCTAGACCTGACACTAAAACTCCTTCTAGAAGGGTACAAAAGAATCATCCAGAGTCACAGATCATGGGTGTTAAAAATGTTGGATTCATAACAAGAAGACAACTACCAGGTGTTGAACAAGCCCTACTCTCAATAGTGGAACCCAAGAACTTTACAGAAGCTAGAAAAAGTGATGAATGGGTCAAAGCCATGAATGAAGAACTAGATCAGATTGAGAAAAATGAGGCCTGGGAACTTATCCCAAGGCCTAAAGATAAGAATATTGTAGGAACCAAATGGATTTTCAAAAACAAGTTCGATCAAGATGGACAAGTGATAAGGAACAAATCAAGATTGGTTTGTAAAGGGTATGCCCAAGTGGAAGGTATTGACTTTGAAGAAACATTTTCTCATGTAGCACGACTTGAATCCATCAGAAAGTTTTTAGCACTATCATGCCATAAAAATTTCAGAGTATATCAAATGGATGTCAAGTCTGCATTCATGAATGGTAAACTAGAAGAAGAAGTATATATTTAACAACCTAAAGGATTTATCTTGTCTGAGAAAAAAATATTATGTCTATAAACTGAAGAAGGTGCTCTATGGTCTTAAATAAGCTCCAAGAGCATGGTTTTCAAGACTAGACAGTTACTTAAAACAACAAGGTTTTAGAACAGGAGCCACTAAAAGTAATCTTTACCTAAAGATCAAAGATAAAAATATGATCATTGTTATTGTCTATGTGGATGATATCATATTTGGAAGCAATCTTTAAATTCTAAGTGTAGATTTTTCCTCTGAAATGAAGAAAAAAATTGAAATTTCAATGTTAAGAGAATTGAATTTCTTCTTGGGGTTGCAAGTCTACCAAACAGACGAAGGAATTTTCATCTCTCAAACTAAGTACATCAAAGATATGTTGAAAATATTTAAAATGGAATATTCCAAACCTGTTGGTACTCCTATGATCACCGGTTGCAATTTAAGTAAGGATGATGAATCTTTGGAAGTAAATCATACCATGTTTAGATCCATGATTGGAAATCTGCTATATGTGACAGCCACAAGACCAGATGTGATGCAAGATGTTGGATTGGTGGCTAGATTCCAGGCAGCTCCCAAAGAAACACATGTAACACGGGTAAAGAGGATTTTCAGATATCTAAACGGTACCATGGAGTATGGTTTATGGTATCCAAAAGGACAAGACTTTAACTTGAAAGAGTTTACTGAAGCAATCTTTAAATTCTAAGTGTAGATTTTTCCTCTGAAATGAAGAAAAAAATTGAAATTTCAATGTTAAGAGAATTGAATTTCTTCTTGGGGTTGCAAGTCTACCAAACAGACGAAGGAATTTTCATCTCTCAAACTAAGTACATCAAAGATATGTTGAAAATATTTAAAATGGAATATTCCAAACCTGTTGGTACTCCTATGATCACCGGTTGCAATTTAAGTAAGGATGATGAATCTTTGGAAGTAAATCATACCATGTTTAGATCCATGATTGGAAATCTGCTATATGTGACAGCCACAAGACCAGATGTGATGCAAGATGTTGGATTGGTGGCTAGATTCCAGGCAGCTCCCAAAGAAACACATGTAACACGGGTAAAGAGGATTTTCAGATATCTAAACGGTACCATGGAGTATGGTTTATGGTATCCAAAAGGACAAGACTTTAACTTGAAAGAGTTTACTGATGCATATTGGGTAGGAAGTGTTGATGATCAGAAAAGTACTAGTGGAGAAGCATTCTTTTTGGGAAAATGTTTAGTATCATGGTCAAGTAAAAAACAATCCTCCATTTCACTCTCTATAGTAGAAGCATAATATATTGTTACCATGGCATGTTGCACTCAGATTATTTGGATGAAACAAACCTTATAAGATCTACTTATAAAATATGAACATCCAATAGTGATCAATTGTGATAACACTAGTGATATAAATATGTCTAAAAATCCTATCATCCATTATAAGACAAAACATATACCAATCAAGTATCACTATCTAAGAGAACAAGTATCTCAAAAATCCTCCAGATTAGAATACATTGACACAAAAGAACAAATTGCTGACATTTTCACCAAGCCACTACCTAAGGAAGCATTTGAGCATGTTAAACAAAAGATGGGATTCATTCCTTTACAAAAGAACTAAAAAAAGGAAGCGCATCTTCAGGGGGAGATATGATGACAAGGGGAGTTTTCAAACATAAAGGTCTCTTTGTCATTGGTGTCAAAGGGGAAGAATGATTAAAGATTTTTCCATCAATGCCAAAGGGGGAGATTGTTGAGTAAAATAGTCGTCATTGGTGTCAAATCAATTATCGGAAGTCAAATATATGGTGGCAGACTAAAGGTTGTAGGTATCCAGAATAACAAAGGAATAACCCTATTACAAGTTGCAGGTTTGCAGGTTGAATGACAAACAAATAAATCTATATCAAATTGAATGACTGAGATCGATTATCCAAGTAAATAAATGGCTCACAATGTTCTTACTAAATGAACTAGCGTAGAGGTTAAAAACATGAGAAGTAACAAGGCTTCGCAACAATCAAGATTGGAAGGGTTATATAAGTCCCACACTAGATCCAATGGTTAAATATTAGTTTCGACAGTTAGGCAGAAAACCTGAAGTTCCACAAAAAAACAAAGATTGGACGGCCGAGATTAGTTCTGCTAAAAGAGATTGACGGTGCAGAAGAAAAATGCAGAAAGGTAATTGTGGAAGTAATGTTTAAATATTTTATGAACCCACAACCCACAACCTACAATCCGAAAGATCGGACGGCTGAGATTAGTTCCGCTAAAAAGAGATCGACGGTGCGGAAGGAAAATGTGGAAAGGGAATTCTAGAAATAACGTTTAAAGATTCTATGAACCCGCAACCCTCAAATTGCAATCCAGGAGATAGAAGTTCGGGAAAGACTCCGCAAGAGATCAACGATGCAAAAGAAAAATTGCGGAAAGAAGCTTATGGAAAGCAGCCTTGCAGAAAAAAATTTGCAGAAAGGAGCAGAAAGGAGCTTGCAGAAAGGAGCTTGTGGAAATTCAAGATACGATTTGACAAAATGTTACATCCTGCAATTTGGAGATCGACACTCAAGAAAAATCCCGATGAAGATCAACTATGGGGAATCGTTGAAACAAAAACTTGGTGTAGAAATATGATTTAAAAAGGAAATCTGTAGAATAGATCAATGCTTTGAAGAGATACAGACAAAAGATCAACTTTCCGTATTGTATCTAGTGAAGAATATTATGGATGCACCATAAAACAATAAACAGGGCTGCAAAAATGAATTTTGAGCTGTGGGAAGAATGAAACATTGCCTTTGTTGAAGTGATGCGATGGTTGAACGGGTAGATGATGATTGGTTGTATATGTAAGTAAGCAGTCATGATATAAAACAAAAGAGCGCAGCTATGCATAGATGGGTTGATATGAAATAGGTACTAGGGTATTTAAATAAATGAATGTGTAAAGAATTAAGTGTCTCTGTTAGGAAGCGTGATAGAGTCCAAATTGAATAGTTTACAACTATTCCAAAAGACTGAGAAAATCAAAACAGGGTGGCAGGGTGGTGCTAGGGCAGGCCACAGGTCTATAGGGGGTTGAAGCCTCCTTCCAGTCGTAGCTGGAGAATAGGGTGTCGTAGCATCCTTGTTTGTTGAAGAAGGCAGAAAACCATAGAGGTGTTGTAGCATCCTTGTCTGTAGTTGCAGGCAAAAACTAGGGTGTTTTTAGCATCCTTTTTGTAGTAGCAGATAATTTTTTTTGTAAAATTCATCTTATTAATGAGTTTGTGTTGAGGGTTTTCTCTTTGAGGTTTCCATGATAAAATTTGTGTCTTCCGATTGTTGATTTTTGTGTATTTTATTTATGAAAAGACAATATTGATTCACCCCCCCCCCCTCTCTCGGTATTGTGGGGTAAACCAACAGGTTGAATATGCTCCTTTATGCTCATAAATGTCCTAGACAAGATCCTCAAAAATTTTGACACCTCAGATGCAAGTCCCAAACAAGTTGCATTTGATTTAGGAATTGGATTTTCTCCAATTTTCCCATTTATTTGACCCTCTGAGTCATTTTGGAGGGAAAATCAAAATTAATAATTTGACTCTCAAAAGTGGTTTTAGGGGTTTGGCGGGGGTTTTGGGTCCAAAAACGAGCATCCCCATGACCAAATTGGGTCCCTAGTCCCAATTTTATGTCCTTTTGAACTTTACAATTAAAACACACCTTATCGATGATTTTATTAAAAATCTAAAATTTAAGAAATCCTATGAAATATTAGCACTTGTCCATGAAAAATTTAGGACTATGACTAGAATGGTATAAGACATAGACCCTAGGATTTAATAACCTTTTAATACAAAATCATCAATTTCACCATCCCAGCTTTGGCGGATTTTGAGTGAAAAACTCAAAAATTATATGTCGCTTCAAAAAGCGTCACATAATTGACGAGGGAAAAGACACTCAAGGATGATGACCTTGATGACCAAGTCATAAGGAGGAAAATCCTTTTACAAAAATAAACCATCATGTTATGCCATTTATTAAAATTCCCCCGAGGGGGTGTGAACATGCAAAAACAGGACCACAACTGGCCCTGATGAAACCATCGAACTTCCTAAAGATTGAGTAAAAACACGGATTTGTTCCAATCCTTGCTAGCTCACTTGGAAAGTCCCCTAAGTAAAACTTAGTGGATAACATCTGGCTCCAACTATGGGGCATGGACTTGACTGATCTTCAATCATAGAGAGTGTGCGAGGACCCTAAAATGTCCAGTTCCTGTAAGAAACTAAAGTGCATCAGTCACATGTACATGTAATTAATGCCAAAATGAAATACAAGTTGCAACATAATATAAAAAATAATATACAAAAACTATGATACATAAAACTATGGTACATAAATAATATACAATAATAAGTTATTATACAAAGAACTATAATATGAAGGACAAGAGTTTAGAAAAGTCTCGATAATGCCCCATTGGGAATTAGATAGGATCATTGAAGAACAATTTCAACTATTTCCCGTTCACTGGTAAGAGAAACTTTTATCCTTCCATAGTGTTGAGAAGGAATGAATTGGTGCCAGCCACATTGTAGAGGATGAATGGCCCCATTCAGAGACTATCAAACTTCCAATGTTTGTCTGGTTTCTCCCTTCATTTGTCCCATAATAAAACTGTATATCCAATATGAAAGGGCCTTGGTTTTTTATACTTGTCAAATGTTCTTTTAACGTTCTCTTGGTTTATGATACTTCTGTCAAGAGCAATTCCTTCGGCCTTCACACGGGGGCTTCACTTGTTGACCAATATCTTATCATGTTAGTTCATATTGTGGGTTTTAAAATTATCAAAAATCGAACCAATATATTGCAGGTATTGGGGGAATGAGGGGTTTAAGGTGGGGGTGGTTAGGGTGGTTTATAAGGATTGAGGTATAAAAAGGGGTGGGGAGGAGGTTTTAAGTATTGGGAGGGGGTTTCAACAAAAAGACGTTGGTTCAATATCTCTCGAAATTAAGTGTATTCTTTAATATGCCACAATCACACGTGCTATGTAAGACGTTCACTAAGTGAAGTCCCCGTGGGATTTCATCTAATTCAATTAATTGATTGATTCTATTTGGCATAGCATCTTCTTCTGAACCATATTCTTGAAGCATTTGATACACTGGAAATTGAAGATAAATAGGCAAGGAGATAGTTGAACCATATATCAACTCAAAAGGATTATTTCATGTTGCACTTTTCTTCATTATTTTTTCAGCCCAAAGTGCATATTTAATTTTTCTATCATGATACTTCTTGTTATTTCCAACTATTTTCTTAAGGATGGTCATTAAGTTTTTATTACTTGACTCTAATAGACAATTGACCTAGGGATAACAGTTGGATGAGTGGGATATGATAATTCCATATTTGAAGCAAAATGATGTGAATTCTATTGAACTGAAAGGTTTGGCATTGTTGGTTGTTATTTTGGATGGAACCCAAAATATTATGATAATATTGTCCTCTAGGAATTCAATAATAACTTTATCAGTAGCCTTTTTGGTGGGTATTGCTTCTACCCACTTGTTGAACTAGTCAGTTGTCGTTAGGATCCAAGAAAATCCATTGCTTAAATTGTCTTTGAATTTCCCAATGAAATCAATCCCCCACTGCTGGAAATGGGATAACACCACAACTGGTTGCAAAGGCAAGGCTTCCAACCTTTGATTTCCCATGAATAACTGGCATTGAGGACAACTCCTTACAAACTTGTGTACATCTACGTATAATGAGGGCCAGTAATAACCTACTCTAAGTATTTTATGGGTTGTTGTGTCTGTTGCATAATTGCCTCCACAAAATCCTACATGACACCTAGTTAAGAGTTATTTAGACTCTTGCTCATTTACACGTCTAAGTATTATTCTGTCGGGTTTTCTCCAACTAAGTCCCTCTTGAGTGATGCAATAATTGACAAATTTAGCCTTAGATATCTTCTTGTCTGACCCTTAAGGTGATCAATACATGTAATATTAAGGAGAAATAATATTATATATGCATACCACGGATCCTACTCCAACTATTGAAGAGTCTTGTTGACTTTACTTGTTCTAGATCATTGTTCTGACACACCATCCTAAAAACTTCTCATTCCCTTGAGTTAACATCTTGGCTAGACCTTGACCTTTGATGAATTTTGTGGGCCTAATCTCTAGATCATATTCTTGAATTTTAGGGACCCATTTACCCCTTATGCGCAAACAATCTTGTTGAGGCAATATATCTTTAATAATTGCATGAGGTACATAACCAATTATTTTTTAGTGGACAATGTATGTTCTGAAATTCTTTAAATACTTTACCAAGGCATAAGTGTGCTTTTCCATTATTGTATATTTCAATTCTGAATCTTGTAAAGCTCAACTCATGAAATTAATGGCTTTCTCATATCCTTCATTGTTTTTCTGGAGCAAGATCCCCGCTATAGTAATTTCAGAAGAAAAGGAGAAAATCAAGAAATATTTAGAATAGTCAGGGTGAGCCAAAACTAGTGTCCTAGTAATTGCATCCTTGATCATCTAAAATCTTCTCGGCCCTCATCATTCCATTCAAACTTATCATATTTATTTAACAAATTATGGGTTAGCTTCATTAATTCTAATAAGTTAGGGATGAATATTATTATAAAGTTGATGTGGTCATTAAAGGATTGGAGAGATTTTACATTTTTAGGCAAAGGGATATTTTTATTTCCTCAATCCTTTTGGGTTCCAATTTTACTCCATATTTGAAAATAATAAACCCCAACAGTTTCCCTTCTTCAATACCTAAGACAGACTTTGTTGGATTCGAAGAGATGCCATATTTCATACATATTTCAAATACTTTCTTGAGGTGAATTACATGACTCATTATTTGTTTTGAAAAAATTGTTAAGTCATCTTGATAAATTTATATGATCTTTCCAATTAATTCCTTAAATGCATAATTCATGGCCATTTGGAAAGTGGCCCCTACATTCAACAAACCAAAAGGCATCCTTTAATATTCAAAGGTACCCCATGGGGTTGTGAAAGTAGTCTTATGTCTGTCCTCCTTCTAGATCACCACCTAATTATAACCTGAAAATCTGTCTAGCATAGACATCATTTCATAACCTATTACATTTTGAAGAAGAGTTTCCATATTCGGCAACGGCTAGTTGTCCTTTTGACAAGAAATGTTTAGATTCTGGAAATCTATACATATTTTTATGCTTCCATTCTTTTTTCTCTCAACCACCAAGTTGCAGAACCAATATGAATTTCATGTTGGCGCAATGACCCCATCATCCAACATTTTCTCAAGTTCCTTTTTAACTATTGGTGCAAGTTTGGGGTTGATTTGTCTCATTTTTTTATCAAAAAGGTTTAACTTCGTTAATGTCTTGTTTGAGAGGTATAGTTTGTTGGATCACATCCTCCTGATAATATTTAAGCTCAATGTCATAAGTGAAAGATAATACATCTCTATATTCTTTCACAAGATTTACTAAGTCATTCCTTTCCTTTTCAGAAGTACCTTTTCCATTTTTAATCATTTTTGGTTCATTATTTGTTCCAATGTTGATCTCAATGTAATCCCTAGGTTTCATTGAGTCAATGTTATTTTTCCTTCTATATTTCCTATCAAATATATGCTCAAGTGAAACTAGACCACGAGGTATCGGACTATCGAATTGATCACCTTTTCCCTCATACTCTTTACCCTCCTCCTGAAAACTGACATTGAAGTTTGAAAATTCTTCTATGTTATGGATAAATTTCAAAATTTGTTCATTATCATGAAATAATTGCCAATGCTCCATGTTTTCTGGGACTGATGGTCTAAAGTTAATCTCTAATTTACCATCACCATTTAGTAGTTCGTATGAATATTGAAGAGTTGAATATGCTACAACTAGCTTATCTGCTAAGCTATTTTGATCTCTATGGATGCTAGTCAAATTTAAGGCGTCGAAGAATTCCACTGTATCCTACACTGCATTCCTATGTTTCTTTAACCTTTTACAGTTGCATGAAAAATGGTTCTGGATTTGGAGTGTTATTAAATCGGATTTGCCTCTTATATTCAACATATTAAACCCCAGATCTTTAGCTATTTCCAAACCAAGCAGGAGTGCCTCATATTTAGATACATTGTTGGTTGCTTCAAATTCTAACCTAAAGAAAAATTGAAAACTTGTCCTCTAGGTGAAGTGATGACAATTCCATCTCCCTTTCCAAATTTTAAATGAGCACCATCAAAATTCATCTTCCACATTTCATCTACCTTTTCATCTTTAATTTTTTCTTTAACTGGGGCCAAAAAGGTAGAGTAGCAAGAATAATTTCCAATATTATATGTGTGGTAAATATATTCATTAGAATGCTTCTTGGGGTCTTCTACATGATGTTTCTTCTCCTTTTCACTGTGAAATTTTACCATTGTATCCTTAGATAAAGGAACAGTGGAATAAGTCCAGTCCATTTGAATGGATCCCCCCAAATGAGCAACCCACTTTTTTATAGAAACATACCCCATTTGTCATGTACATCAATTACAAGAGTATCCATGTTTATATGAATATCGGGATACTTAGCCAATCTTATTGGAAAACCCAAAACAATATCAACAACCTTAACTTCTCTAGAGTCCATCGCACAGATATTATGATATGGTCTAGTGATTTTTAAATTTAATTGTTCCATGACTTTCCTGGTCATTATGTTGGCTGAAAACCTGGAATCTAACATACAGTTATGAAGAAGAATATCATTCATCAATAGTGAGATATAGAATGGAGGATGATATTCTCCTCCTTGTTCCTTCGTTTCTAAAATAACTGGAAGATCAATGGAACCATGTTTGTTTGTTGCAGTAATTTTTTCTTGATTTTCTTGAAAGGTTACTTTCTTTGGAGTAGGAGTTTAACACTTTCATCAATTTTTCTCATTGCACTGGAATTTTAATCACTTCAGTTGCAGGAATTGATACTTTAACTTTTTGAAACCAAACACCCATATCAAGAATATCATTTGGCTCATGAGGAGTGATTACCTGATATTGATTACTTTTTGGAGTTCCGTCATTTTTTTTTCTTTGATGGGTAATGCCTTTGAACCTAGCCATTTCTCGAATCTGCTCTGATGTAGGCATAGCACTATAGTCATTCATCAAATTGTCTACCTTTTTACTATTTTATTTTTCTTTCTTCCAGTCTTCTTTAGACACAGGATACATATGGCCAATTGTGTTGATGTATTTAGGCTTGCTTAAAACTTCTTTACTACTTCTTATCTCAAGAATCCCCTCTTCTAAAATTCTCTATGCCACATAACAACTAGCTTCTTCATGAAGTGAATCACAATGTCTACAATAAGGGATCACTACCTGAACCATATTGGTTGTATCCAGTTGATTTGGAACATTATTATATTTATAAGGATCTTTCTTAGGATCCCAGATACCTTTAGGATGGAAATTTCTCTGTTTAGAGCTAGATCTTTCTATGGTCACTACTTGATTCTGCATGTTTTTCAACTAATTAGTATAAGTGGCTTCCATGGATTCCATTTTTTCATTTGAGTCATTAATCTTCTTATTATATTCCTCTTGCATGGGATCTTTTACTTTGTATTCATGTTTGGCCTTCTCTCTTGTAAAGCCAGGCAAGTTAGACTTACTTGAAGGCTGCATGTTTGCATCAATTCTAATGGCTAATGTGTGATCAGCTTTAAGATCAGCGGGTTCCTTATCTATCAATTGGTATCTCATTTCCCCACTGAGTACCTCTATGTAATCAACCAAGATAGATTTATTAGGAGGTTTGAATTTATCATCCATCCAGGCAATAAGATCTCTAAATGTTTATTGAATTCCTCCATCATTTCATTTTCTTTTCTCTTGATGGAGTGGAGTGCATTCAAAAGGAAACGAGGCTCCTTATTTTCACCAAATATTTCTAAAAATCCCTTCTTGAAGGAATCCCAATAATTATATGAATCATCAGCAAGATTAATATACTGCTCACAAGCATATTCCTCAAGTGCTAAGGAAAGTTGGCAGTTTCTCTATAGCTTTGTTTGGTATGGCATGAGGCTTTCTTTCTATCTGAGTAAAATTATGGGGTTGGAAGAAAGAATCAATTGGACTAAGTTTCTCACAGGATTTTCCATTGGATTCAAAATTGTGAACAGGAATTGAATGTCTGAAATAGACTCAGCCGCTATATTTTCAAGGATTCTATGAGACTCAATTCTATGCAATATTTAATGTAAGACCCTTTTGTTGGACTCACAATTGTCGTTAGACCAAAACCCGTAGGTTTTAATATCTGCCATCATTGCCAGAGTTAGGATCTCAAGAGGTGATTAGTCTATTTCATGAAACTCACAAGGAGAAATGAACCCAATGTCCAACAATCTCCCCCCCAATGCAATTTGGGTGAGTTTCTTGTTGGACACACCAGATACACTAAGAGGGGGGGTTGAATCAGTGTGCACAACTTTTATCACTTTTTACTTTTAACAATCAACAAATTATTCAATATCATGTATTATCACATTATCATTATATTATTATCATCATCATATCTCAACACATAAAAAGCATAACATGATACACATTACACGATATTTTACGTGGAAACCCAATTTCTAGGGGGGAAACAACGAAAGCATTTATAATAATAATTGTCTAGAACCAATTGTAAGGTGGAAACAACCCCATTATTACAATCACTTCATTTCTCCATATACAATTGGAAGGAGGCTACAACCCTCTGATTTACATGCTACAACTTGAAGGAATCTACAACTCCCCAATTCTCTTGCTACAAATAGAAGGAGGCTACAACACCCTTTCCTTGCCCCGTCCTGCCACCCTGATATGAAGATAGAAACTACTGAGACACGAATGCATTGATCATGAAAACCCTTTAATAAACACATGTACTACACTGCACAATAACTCCTTGTGCGATGTCGGCCTTAGAGGTGTTACAGAGTTGTCCCGCCCAGCAAGATGCACTTTTAGCAGCCTTAGGTAGTATGGATTCATCGAGCCTGATGGTGAAGTTTAATTTGTTAGAAGTCAAAATTCGCCTTCCATATCATGTAGCCTTATCAATAGAAGTCATCCATGGTGAAAAAAACATTGGAAGGGCAGTTGTCGATGAGGGTGCTTCTACATGTGTCATGTCCTTGTCTTGCTGGAAAGCTCTTGGGTCTCTAGAGCTAGTTCCATCGAACACCCTACTTACTACTTTCGACGGAAGGTCATTTTGTCCACATCGTATCCTACAGGCTTTCGAGATAAATTTGGCAGGGAAGGCAGTGTATGTTGAGGTAGAGGTGATTTATGCGCCATTGGATTATAACTCGCTTCTAGAGAGAAGTTGGAGTTATGCCATGTCCGCTATTGCATCAGCCATTCTTTGTGTAGTAGTGTTTCCACACGAAGGGAAGTTGGTTACTATAGACTAACTTAGTTTTACTCTAAAGGGCCGCATGGAAACTAATTAGTCCACCGTTCCATTGGTTGATTGGGTTAAACCTACTTTAGAGAGCTTAGGGACTGGAATGTATTCATCATTAATGGGCACATTCGATTTTCCAGATCCGATTAATTACTTAGGTTCTACTAGTGTAAGGAAGTCTATTGCAACGGTTGTCAATAGAACAGACCCTTGGGTTCTTCATTCCCGTCATGAACTTGAAGTGCCCTTATTGGCAGTGGAAGTAGCTTATCAAGCTATCATTCTTACCATTGTTGATCCTGTTTCGGTTCCTCTCACAGTCTTAGAGGAGCTTAAAGAAACCTATCTGCCTACTTGGGCAGAGAACTCTTCGCATACTGAAGACTGCTTAGATATGATTTTTCCATCTGATGAAGCCATTCTAGAAGCTATGTGCAGAAGAGATAAGATCTGTGAAGATCTTCACCATTGATCCTATTTTCTTCCAGAGTTAAGTAGGATTGAAAATCAAGAGCTCCATATGAGACTGGAAAATGATGCTGATACCCCAATCAATCCCTTACCTAGGGAGGGAATATTTGCCGAGGGTAATATGGAAAACATTTTCATTACTATTCCTATCAACATCTCTATGAATCCCAACATTGTGGAAAATGTATATATTGGTGCAATCTGCTCTTTGGAGGAGATTGCTATCTATACAACCTTGTTTAAGGAGTTCTGTGATGTGTTTTCCTAGTCATATGAGGAGATTTCAGGCATTGATCCATCGATAGTTGAACATGAAATCTGAACCTATCCTGATTCCAAACCAGTTCGAAAACAACTTAGACCTGTAAAACCACGTAAGCGGTAGCTGTTGAGGTTGAAGGTGAAAAAATGTTGAAAGCTGGTTTTATTTACTCAATAGCTTTCACAGAGTGGGTATCCGACCCTATTCCTGTCAACAAAAAGCAAGGGTAAATACATGTTTGTACTGACTTTCATGATTTAAACAAAGCCTATCCTAAGGATAACTACCCCACACAACTCATAGATCAAATCATTGACTCTTGTGCGAGGAGTGAAGTCATTTCATTTATGGATGGTTTCTATGGGTATAATCATATTCAAATCAAACAAGAAGATCAACATAAAATGGCTTTCATCTGTCCTTGGGGTACTTTTGCATACAATAAAATGCCTTTTGGATTGAAAAATGCAGGGACTACCTTTTAGCGGGCAATGAATTTTTCTTTTCATGACATCAAGTCTATTGTTAAACCCTACCTAGATGATCTTCCAGCACATTCTCGTAAGAGGATCGATCACCCAGATCACTTGCATTTAATTTTTGAAAGATGTAGGAATTATAAAATATGCTTGAATCCCCACAAGTGTGTTTTTTGTGTCGATTCAGGAAGGTTGCTCGGATTCATTGTTTCTAATAAAGGTATTTAGGTGGATCCTTTGAAAGTAAAGGAATTAGTATATATGCCTCCTCCTCAATCCATTAGGCAGCTTCATAGCCTACAAGGGTAGTCTAACTTCCTTTGACATTTTATTGTGAATTATGCCAACATCACTAAATGTTTCATGTGCCTTTTGAGGTAGGACACCCCATTTGTATGGGATGAAATCAGACAACTTTCATTCAAGGAATTAAAGAAAGATTTGTTGTCGGCACCATTATTATGTCTGCCAGACTACTCTCATGATTTTATATTGTATTTGGCCGCCTCCAAGTTGACCATAGGGGTAGTGCTAGTCCAGGAAGATGATGAGCTCCAAGAGCATGTCATCTACTATCTTAGTTGTGCTTTAGCTATCCCTGAACTTCGGTACTCCCACGTCGAAAAGTTAGCATTAGCAATTGTTTATGTTGTTCAGAGGTTGCATTATTACATCTTACTAAGGACTAACACAGTAGTGGCAGATGTTGATCCTTTCCAATATTTTTTGTCTCGACGAATCGTTGGAGGAAACTTCAACAAATGGATAGTCATTCTCCAGGAGTTTGACTTAGATTTCCAATCTGCCAAATCTAAAAAATCCTTAGTCTTCACAGAGCTCATTACAGAATTTCATGTTGAAGAGGATGTGGCCATTGAAGAAGACTCATTCCCAGATGAGCACATTTTCTTGATTTCTACCTCTGACACTTGGTATGGAGATATACTTGTCTATCTCCATACTCTAAAATTACTTGCAACCTTTTCGTGGGAAGAACAACGCAAATTACACTTGCATACAAAAAACTACCTCATTATCGGAGATACTTTATATTGTAGAGGGGTAGACTCTGTTTTGCATCAATGTCTTAACCATGAAGAGGCTGAGATTGTCCTAAATGATTCCCATAGTGGAGCGTGTGGGGGTCATTTATCTGGGTTAGCAATGACCCAGAAGATCTTGCGTGTCGATTATTTCTGGCCCACGACCTTTAAATATTTTGTGGAAGCCGTGAAGCGCTGTCATCCATGTCAGCTTTACACTAGAAAGATACGATCACATCCTGCTCCGTTATTTCCCATCATCTTAGTGGGCCCATTCACTAAGTGGGGGATAAATTACGTGACGTGCAACCCAGTTTCAACTAGGGGGAACAAATACATCATTGTCACTGTAGATTACTTCATGAAATGGGAAAAAACAATGCCCACCTATAAAGCTGATGGGGAAACTACATATTTTTTTGTTTTCAACCAAATTATCACACGTTTCGGTATTCCTAAAGAGATTGTCACTGACCATGGCAGACACTTTCAAAATAGCATGATGACTGAATTGACCACCATGTTAGGGTTTAAACAAGAACATTCGTCTTCTTTCTACCTGCAAGCGAATGGTCAAGTCGAAGCAGTAAATAAGACCTTGAAGGCTATTCTCAAGCGTACTATTAACACAGCCCTGTCAAATTGGCACATCATGATGTATCCTGCACTTTGGGCTTATCGGACCAATGTGAAAATTGCCACAGGGTTTTCTCCTTTCCAACTCGTTCACGGGCTGGAAGCAGTAACCCCGGTTGAATGCGAAATCCCATCTTTAAATATTTCCATTCATGTGCTACCTGAGACAAATGAGCTGGAAGAACATTTGTTACACTTAGAACATCTAGATGAATAGCATATGATGCGATGACAACAAATGAGCCTCATAAAAATAGGGTCAAAAATAAGTACAATAAATCGGTCAAACCTAGGAGTTTTTTTGAAGGGGAGGTTGTCTTGCTTTGGGATCAGGACAAAGAACCCCTGGCGGCAGGAAAATTTAGGTCTATGTAGTTAGGACCTTATGTCATGTTTAAAGTTTTGAAGAAAGGTGCTTAAGAATTAACTGATTTCAAGGGAAATAAGTTTCCTGAGCCTAGAAATGGGCTCTACCTAAAAAAGTACTATGCTTAGGCTTAGCACTTTTTCTTGTATTTTTATTATATGTAACTTTATGTACAATAGTTCGTCGGTTTGTGTTCTTATATCATATATTGGTTGTTACAAATGTCTTCCAAGTGGTTCATAGGTTTTACAGATGGCACTAATCATCACACTTGCAACCTGGCTTCAGCCGCATGGGTTATTTACTCACCCTCATGAACGCTAGTCACCTCTAGAGGTGCTTTCCTAGGTATTTCTACCAATAATGTGACCGAATATACGACCGTCATTGAGCTTTTATGGGATGCCTTGTCACATGGCATCACCTAGCTGGAATTCAAGCTTGACTCTCAACTGTTAGTTTCCTAGCTCAATCGAGCTTATCAAGTGTGAAACCCTATTCTACTGCGTTAGTTTATGCAAGTTAGGTTGTGGGAAATAAACTTTGATTTTATTACAATTAATCATATTCCAAGAAATCAAAATTCATTAACTGATGCATATGCGAATTATATCTTGGATTGGAATTTAACACATATTTCATAAAAATACACAACAAACACATTGAAATACACATGTAAATAAACCGACAATATATGTGTGTGTGTGTGTGTGTGTGTGTGTGAATATCTGTCCATATAGATAGGTCGAGTTTTTGATCCTCAGATCCAATTATAACTGTATAATATACAAAAATATACAAAAAGTGGATCGTAATCCATAGAATGCTCCTAGGTCTAAGATTGACCACCCTGGTCATCTTGACCTCCATGGCCACCCTGCTCTCGGGCTTCTTCAGTGTGTCTAGCTACAGCAGCCTCAGCGGAATCTATGTAATCAAGCATTGCTCTGGCTACCCTTCTCATAAGGCATGTCTAGATAGGTGGGATACCAACCACTAGTTCCTACATAAGGGCACGTATCTACTCAATACATAAAGTAGGTACTCTTTACCCTAATCAAATCATGATCCTCTCCTGCCACGGGTCACACATACATACGAGGATGCCCAACAGGGAGGACTGGTCAAATATCTGCATTTTGAAACATTTTCAAGATTAAAAACTCTTATATTTATGTATATATCTTTATGATTAAAAATTCATAAAAATTGAAAAACTTGAAAAACCAAAAATAATGATTCTCCCCATGCTCCTCCTGGAGGGAGGACAAGGTCATTGTCACCTCGGAAATCCATCCCAGCATATGGAAACTGATCCAGTGTTGGTAGCTTTCGCTTCCACCATAGGTAGAAGTCATCATCGTACACGCTCTAAACTGATCCACCATCGCCCTGGAAGAGGAAGATTTCTCCCCACTTACTCATTCTAGGTTGATGGGGAGAGAAAGCTGGTAGAGGTACTACTGGGTTGAGACAGCACACTCTCTAAAACAAAAATGCCACTAATATGCTATAGTAACCGAAGTTTTTTTGTCGGCCTCTCTTCCAGTCAGAGAGTTGCTTCTTCATTATCAGGATTACTCTCGAACACCATTCAAATAAATCTCCCTATAGACATTCCACCACAATTCTCATTTGGTTTCGAGTTGCAAGATGAAGTGATGATGATCATGCAACCCTCACTATTGTGCTTTCCAACACCTGTAATGGTAAGTTGCGAATATGAACAATAGGGATGCAAGTGCCCCTTCTTTTAGTATCAGGCGCACAGTAAGTGTCAATGTCGTTCTAAACACTTTGAAGGTCATCGCCCCTATTGGTACCTTCCAAGTTGATCGGAGCTCCCAATCGTGACAAACCCGCAATGAAATAGATGTCTTCTAGTGTAATTTCTAGAATCTCACCTTATAGGTCAAATGCACCTAGATCATGGTCCCAATAGTTTACCAAAAACTCTAGTAACCGGACATTGGATCGCATAGGTGAGGTACAAAAGAAATTAAGCAACCCACTTTGCTGCGATGCATGCACCATGGGGGCACTTTAAAGAGCATCTTGGTGCATGTCTTCATGTTCACTCTCCCTCCACTCCAACACCATGTTTTAGCCTGTCAATAAAGTCATTTCAAACATTAAAATCATTCAAAAAACTTTGATTTTGGCCCTACATATTATTTTCCTATGTTGCACAGTATACTCGACTGTCCTTTGGGCATGTCGCGTATCATACATGAGTTGCTTTCGAGCAAGCCGCATATAAAATGCATGTACACGACTATCTACGTTGCATACCCACGTATACAGCGCGACCTTCCTAGAACTGGCTTAAAACACCAAATTTTACATAAAATTACAAATCATTTGGATGAAATGAAAGAGCATGATGAGCTGATTTACCTGACACTTGCGGATTTGAAAATCATCCACTGAGTTTCCCACACCGAGCGACTGAAGGTAGAGGTAAAACTTGTCTATATTAGGTAAAAATGTCAAATGGTGATTTTTTATTTCTATTTTGAACTATTTATAGAAATATTTTTTTAAAAGTGGGTTTTTAACCTATAGTTTTTAATTTTTATCAAAATAAAACTAATACTGTGTCTTTTTTCCTAATGTAACAGGTCCAAGGTCACTCAAAGTTGTTTTTCACTCATATAGGGTAGGATTTTGGTCATTCATATGTATTTTTTCATTTATACCTAATCCGCCTTAACCCTAGGATTACTACTTTGACCACGGACTATGGTATTTCAACCATTAGTACCTTGTTTATACCACTGTTCTTCAGTGGATAGGGCTTTCCTAACATGAGTACCCTAGCTTAGAACACATTTATTGTCTTTTGGTAGTCATGCCGCATTTGTCATAGGTTCAAGGGAGCCTTCTTAGCTATTTTTCACGCCAAATTGAGCCTCATTTTGGTCTCTTTTTACAATTTATCCCATTTATAAGTCTTTCTACCCTTATGGAGTTTCTTTAGGCCCAGGTCTAACTCCTCAAAATAAACTTGACTTCCAAGTAAACTTGTCCATTCAGGCTCATTCAGAATATCTGAATGGGCATCCACATTGGTGGTAGGTTATTTCTTTCTCGGACCATGTGGAATAATACGAGAAATGATCACTCTCTTTTCTACAGAATTGAGAAGAGTATTCTCAGGAATAGGTTTATCACTTTTTCGGACCTGAGGGACTAAACTTATAGAAAAGGAATGCCCGGTATGAGCTTAGTTTTCTCCTTTTCATGCTCTAGACCTAAACATGAAAAGGATTATGAGTGTACTTTATGTCTTTGTCATGCTCGTTAAACACCAAGAACAAGACATTGAGTTTCCTATTGTAATCCCCATTCCTCGTAATCAAATGGATCTTTTTGAGTGATATTGCTTTCCTTCACACTCATAAAAATCAAGCTATATGATGTTCTTAAAGGAGCACTGGGTAGGTGGTAATTTAACCCTTTTTGGCCCTCCCTGACTAAGTACAAAAAAGGTTCTCCTTTTCTTCTTCGAAAGTTAAGAGAGTTCTTCTGAGGTATGTTTTATACTTTTTCAGCTTCAGGAGACTAAATTGGACGAAAAAGGATCCCCCCGAAGTCTTCTTCGGAGTTTTCAGACTCTCTAAACATGAAAACACCAAGTGAGCATGCACTAGTTCGAGCTCATAAAATCCATGAATCAATGACATTATCAAGCATTATTCACTCTTCTCATCAAGCTTGTCAAAAATGAAGAGAGACCTAAGTTGAATTTCCTGGACTCGTTAAAACTTAACAGGAAAGTTAAGGAAGAATTTTTCTTTTTGGTTTTTAGTCGGTGGCAACATGTCCTCCTTGAACATAACACTCTCTAAACTTTCTGATACTCATGTCTTAGTATATACTTTCAGTTCAACTACCACTTCGAGTCTCTTACTCCTCCACTTGTCATTTATTCCTAGGGAATCTGATCATATTTCCTACATGACAGATAAGCCTAGTTGTCCTATTTGCAAAGTTAAAAGTTGCCTTGGGTCATCTCTATGCCATGCTCATTGTTCAAGGATTTATCCCTGCATTTGATTATTATCATGATTCCATCATTGTCCTATCTGATACCATTTTTGTCTACCTTCCTTTATCCAGTTCCTAGTCACTCTTGTGATCCATTAGAGGATCTATTGCCTTCCTCATCATAGTATGGTTTCTCATCAGCACTTCCTGAAGATGAGAACCTAGATTTTTTATGATGGTACCTTAGGATTCACTTTCATTATTGATGAATTCCTTTTATTTAGTTGTCAATTATCACCTATTGATTGACAATTTGTTGAATCCTATCCATGTTCGACTTCGACACATCTATTCACATGGATTGGATTGTATTGGTTCCTTTGGATTTTGATGAAGACCTTAGGTTGACATCTATAACCTAAGTTGCGCAAGATTGTGTTGTGTTCACCTACACAATTTCCAGATTTTTGAAGACTCATCATTATTGTATATTGTGGCTTCGATAGACCTTTGTAATATACGTGGTCTTGTACCTGTATCATATGATGTACTCAAATATTGTAAAGGAGCTAGTGTTCCAGTATATTGAGCATGGCGTCCTCAGATATGATTTTGTACATGACATTGATATATATTTGTTTTAGGTACTTCCTCTGCTTCCTTGGACTTCTGAGTTCTCCAAGATAATGATTATAATGTATTTTGGCCATCGCTTCCCTCTGACCTCACACATTAGGGGGCATCTCTTATCAGCCAAAATGGCACTTCTCCGTCCGAGTACCGACATTCTTCATGTTGGTACACAAAAGGACAAATTAGGATTGAAGTGACCAAAACATTATAGATGTGCATGACCTTTGATGCATTATCCTCAAACCAGCCTTATATATTTTGTTCTAAGTTTTGGGTTGCATACACGACTATGTGCATTGTAACTCATGTACCATACATGAGAATTTGCATTGCAACCCACGTATACTTGCAAACGCAAGTTCCCTTTGAGCAACTCGCATATCATAAGTGAGTTTCCTATATTAACACCCACGTATACCTTAATTTGGCCTTAAAAAATATGAATTGAGATTAGATGAGATTAGTTGGGACCTAATCCATAACTATCCCAACCTTCGAAACCACTCTATTTCCCAAAGTATAAATAGAGGCCTTGGGGTGGGGGATAATCAATCAATTTTGGAGAGAAAAGTTATGCTGGTGGTATATCTTCAGAATCTTGGAGCAGCAGAACTCAAAGTCCTTTGGTTGCAGAGGATTCCTTGTCTCAGAAGCTGGGTTGTACTCTTATCTTTCTCATCGATTGTTAATAAAGAGAATTCTTCTTCCAATCTTGTATTGTGTCTATTTCATGTATATTGGTTAATGAATATGTTTTTTTATATGATTAATATGCTTTTCATATAACCTCTAATATTTATATGCATGAGATATTACTTGAAGGATTTTCTCTTTGCAGGTGAAGAGGTGCATCCCTAGAAGCTTTGGAGAGAAGTGGAGCGAGAGAAGATCAGGCTTGGATCAACCATCGTTAATCGGGTAAGTCAAGAATTTCTTCCTATTATCTTTCCATTCTATGTAAAAAGATGATTGTCTACAAGTTAGTAGTAAGTTGGTAACCCAAGACCCTAGGTTACAAGGGTGGTTTATCCTGAACAACAAGCACCCAAGAGAAAATTTGTAGCAAGATCAGAGAGACAAATCCAATCACGGTCCAATTAAGAGATCAGACCCATAATACAAATCTAATTGTAAATAGCAGGCATCTATTAAAAAAATACAGTTATGAAATCGTTAGCAAACACAAGCATAAAAATCCATAAACAAAGTTTAAAAGTAACTTGTAAGAAAAATCTGTCATCTATCAAATCGCAGTCATTTTCTCTAACCATATTAGTAACAAAACTCTAGTCACGCCGATTGTATCAACGATATTGTCACCCTTTATCCAGACTCTGGCGACACGACCGTTTTGGCAGAAAAGTTTGAGATGTTCTGAAAGCTCAGCACTCTTTTCCATTGGCAACAAATTCCAAGACATTCCGACTGTTTCGATGGAAACTTATGAATTACTTTTGAAATGTTGGCACTCTTTACCATCGAAAAAATATGTCGAAACTTCCAACCTTTTCGATGGAACTTATGAATTACTTCTGACGATGTCGACACAACTGCTTTGGTGAAAAAAAGTGAGTCTTACCAATAGTTTCGAAGAAAACATACGATTTACTTCTGATGGCCGACACTCTTTTCCATCGGAAAGATATGCCAAGTTCCTCTAACCATTTCGGCGAAAACTTATGAGTACTTCCAACACATCAGCTACACTGGCCAAGTTACTCTGATTATGTCGGAGGGACAAAGTGAGATTTTCTTAGTCAAAATTTCCTTTAATCAAGCAAACATGTATCTTTATAGTCCCGATATTGCTTAAATGAATGGACACAATTAATTACCCAAGAATTCCAGAGTGCAAATTCATCACTAAACAATGTAACTATTTCACCATTATTATGGAAACCCTTCTTCCCTACCCTATATTTATCAAGCGATTTGTAGATACAGGAAACAAACCTAGTTACCAATCATTCATATATTTATCAAACAAATTGCAGACACATGATCTACATCTATAACACATATTTGTTTACCAGTCATTCATGCATTTATCAATGATTTGTAGACATTCTTTCATGCATTTATCAAACAATTGTAGATACACATTCTAGATCTACAACATGGATCCGTTTACCATTCGTTCATGCATTTATCAAGTGATTTGCAGATTACACTACACAGATCTGGTTACCAATCTTTCATGAATTTATCAAACAATTTGCAGACACACGATCTGGATCTATCCAACAACGCAGACCTTAGATCTTTAATTGAAATGTAAATCTAATTAAATCACTACCTCTAGAAAAATTGAAAGATTTGAATCTAGAGTTTAATATGTAATTCTATTCAACCCTAGATAGACATACCTTCAACGCTGATACTTTAAATCCACACACAACCCTTTAGATCGGATCAAGGCTTTCGTTTATTTCGTGGTTTACATTCCACTCCAACGATCAAGCTCCCATTCTGATCTCAGTCTAATCTGCCTCTCTACTGAGAAATCATGGCCTTTATACGAACGACATT
>LPNX010422667.1:21747-32822 GCA_001517045.1 Pseudotsuga menziesii | reverse complement strand
ATCTAGTGTACAAAAATTATCTTGTAGACTTGGCATTAAAACTTTTGTGGTTGGATTAGAGTCATAATCGTCTTCACCAGCTTCATTTTCAGTTTGTAAATTAACCTCACAACCAATATGGTTTGACCATATGGAAAGGGTTCACCTTGTGAAGCCCAATGGGTTATCTCAATCAGTTCAAATAGGTTGTTTCAAGGTGGAGTTCACTGTAAGGTCTCCAGTTCTAGTCTGGCTGAGGTTCAAGTCCTGTTGAGTCTGACTGGGTTACCAACCACCATTGCAACTAGGTGTTGAGCTACCCTCCATCAAGATATTTCGGGGAAGAGGGGGAGAATCCTGTGAGGCTTTTCTTGGAAAGAAAAGGAGTTTATCTTGTGATATGGTTAATCGTATCCAAAACCAAAGTTTTATTAAGCCTAATGTGTATGAGTGGATCAAAAAAAATTAAATCTTACAATCTTGTTTCATTCATGACAGTCAGGTGGATCTAAATACCCAAGACAATGCTAAGTTTTATCTTTTCTACACCAATAGCATTAATAATTGAAAAGGAAACCCAAACCCATGAATGTACATAAGTTTTTAAGTGTATCAAGTTCAGTGAAAAAAGTTTTTTGCATCAAATAAATTGATTTTCTATTCAAGAGTTAGGATTGCTGAATAAACAAGCAACGAACATTGTTTCCAATCTAAAAGATTCATGGAAAAAAGGGAAAATGGCTTGCAATAGGCTAAAATTATATTAGAATGCAGATGTCTGCAGGTGTACATATTGCTTATGTGATTATTGGATTTTACTGCATAAGAGATTTTAAACCCAACGTTTTAGATGAACTCTTCACTCATAATCAGGGAAACAAATCAATTGGAAAGCAATGCTGCAAATGAGGACTGCACCTTTTTATTAATATAAGGTAGAAGGGAAAGTCATATGCTATATGTAATGTAGGACAGAAAGTCACGGGCTATATAATATATATAAGGTAGAAGGGAAAGGAGAGGAGGACAATATCCTCCTCTCCTTTCCCTTCTACCTTGTATATAGCCTGACTTTCCCTCCTACCTTATACAAGCCCTCTCAACACTGCTTTCTATCTTACAGTTGGTTTCCCTGATGATGGATGAAGAGTTCACATAAAATGTAGGGCTTAAAATATTTTATGCAGTAAAATCCAAAACACACAAACAAGATGTGTAATTAAGAAAAATCTGACAATATAAACAACAGATCATAGACATAGAGAAGATCAATGAAATACATGATTTACATTTTCTAGAGTGCTTGCTTTCATTAGGCATTTAATCCTATTGCCTTGAATGTTTGTTTACAACCTATCTAGAAGCTCATTGCAATTTTGACAATATACAAAGCACTGTATGCATGCTAGAAAATAACATAGATTGATAAGGGTCGTATTAAGATACATCTTTCAGGTTATACAAATTCTTCCAACAATGATAGCTGTAGCAATCTCTGAACAACTCATGCTAACTAGAAAAGGTAACTCATCAATGATCTATACCTAGGGCCTGCCTGCTCGAGAAGCCAGTGGACCAGCCTTTCCATATTTCATCCATGCAGCTTTTGATTGAGCAAGCATCTCATCATAGTTCTGCAAGTCATTAAACAGAATGAAAAGATTTATCAATGTAGAATCAAAGAAAAGAACATAATGAGAAGGAAGTGTAGAATATGTTCAGCAACAATCCTGCAAACCTAGGTTAAATTTTAAGGCAAGACATTTGGTATAAATGAATTAAAAATGCTTAATGCTTACCCTTTTCTCCATGACCAAACCCTGTTTTTGGAGGATCTTATCAGCAATACCATAATCAATTGCTTCCTGTGGGAAAACATATCTTGATCTTTGAATATCCTTTGCAATCTCTTCTTGCGTTTTTCCAATTCCTTTTGCCAGTAATTCAATGTAATACTGTGTATTTACTTCCAACTTTTTTGCCTGAAGAAGACATAATTTCATCAGCTGGCCTATAATAAGTATTAAGCAATCCTTTAAAAGGAGCTAAGTGAGCATTTACCTGTTACTTAAGAACAACTTTCGAGATTTCTTAAGTAACGTCTTAAAAAAGGGAGAAAGTATTACCTTGATATACATATCGATGGAAGAACCACTGGATTTATTCACTACTGGCAGGTGCAGTTTTGCTATGATAGGAAAAAGACAGATCATCAGCATATTTTTTAACAAAGAATGACTAGATATATGAACCTACTAAGATTGCATAAATTAGCAGAAAAAAAACACAAATCCTATTAACATTTTCAACTGTGTTTCTGACACTTATGTATGAGTGACCCTTGGATTTTGATAGGATATCTTACTTTCAAGTTCCAGTAGACCATATTGCAACAAGCTATGAGTGTGCCCTTGAACTTATTGAGAAACTGCATAAGCCTGAATGAAGTAGAGACTCACATAGTACACTTACTTGTTGAGCTAGGCATAAGAGCACGATTTCCCTTGGCTCCAAGTGACGGAAGCTTTGCTTCCTGGCCAAAGGCCATTCCACAGTTCCGTGTGTAAACCTTGGGCTTCACATATTGCATACAGGATATTTATATCAGCATCTGTAATTCTGTAGCCCTTGGAAAGTTGCAAGTTCAAAATAAATATGCTTCCCAATGAAATCCAGCAAAGTGGTTGGAAGTGTTTCAAATATTTAAAGCTAAAGTGTCACCAATTCCTATAAAAACTGCTTGGGAACCAAAATACCAAATATTGGAGGCCTTTATTGCTGTGTATTCCTATATATTAGGAATATACAATTTCTGTGATTTTCAAGATATTTAAAAACAGGATATGGCACCTCAAAAGACCCAAAGAGGACCTTGTGAGTGTCCTTGACAAAATTTTCATTTTTTATTTTGTGTTTCATGTCAATAAAGATCCATCTGTTCAGCAATAACTAAAAGTTCAAAGTTTAATATTATTACAAGAATTCAAAGAGGGGGAGATTTAAAAGTCTTGTCAATGTCAACTGCAAATTTCCTAAACTTCAAATTGCATTTTTCAATAAAAATAGAATTCAAAGCCATTAGTAAGCCTGTATTGAAAATTAAAATAGGAAAAGATCAAAGCCATTCGTTCAACGCAATGATGGAGAGGAAATGCCCACAGCAGCCATCAAAGGAGCATCTTACAATCTATGCACAATAGAGAAATATTGCATACAATTGGAATTAACTCAAAGCCAGACAATCATTGATGAAGGCAGATCCCCTGAGCTAAATGCAGCATGGAGACCTGTATACAGTAACCCTAAATGCCATGATTTTATAGACAAAGAGATGTCTGCAGAAACCCTGTGCAGAAAGCATGGAGAGAGTCAGGTAACATGAAGACCAAAGCATGCCAGACACAATAAGGGGTAACTATAGCAAACTGATTGTCATATGCAATGTCATTGGTAGGAGAATGGAAGCCCTATGCAAACAAGAACACATTTTGAGTAGCAAGTGTTAATGCACATGAAGAACAAGTTACAACATCATTTTTCACAGATTGTTAAACATAACATATTCTTTTGAGGAACAAAATTATTTATGGGCATGTTTCAATAGGACTTGAACACAATAACAAAGTAATCAAACCAAGGTGGAAGGAAAGAAGACACCCCAAGGCAGATCCCAAGCATTTTTAGACCTCTAATCTCAAATTTGGATTAATTTCCTAACACTATCAACATATCTCAACATCAAAACAACCATAATCAATGATTCTGGGCATGGAATGGGCATCAGGGAGGCCCTTCTTTCAGTTATGGGTGTGTCTTGAGCATTAAACCAGGAATGGTTATCCTGTATCTAGTTCTTTGAATGGCAGGAAGCAGTATATCATAGTGGCTTATTAGAGATTCAAACATGGAAAACAAAACTAGTGAGCATGGATTAGAAATATTTGCTTTTTTTTGCTTCAAGGGCATAGTTTGCATTTAAGTGCATGTTTTATTGATATCAGTAGATATGCAGTGTGGGTTTGGTGCATGCATCTAGTTAGTTTTTCATTTTGAATAGAACCATGTGTAGTTGTTCACTATTAGTGTCATATTCTCCATTTCAAAAGTTTTTTGGCATTTTAAATCATTATATAGCTTTCAATCCAAGCAGTTTCATGTTTACCCTTTTAGCAAAGAAATTTCCCTTGATAATAATTCCCTACCTGCGCCCTACTGGAGGCCGGTGCATTAAGTTCTCAGTTGGGGGTTCAGTTGCCAATGCAAGAGCTCCAAGAGTGTCCATGATAAGGTTGACCCAGAGAAGCTGCAAAAATGTAAGGTGGGGCCCAAGCCATGAGAATAAAAGGAACAGTCCAGATAGGAGATCAACCACAGTTCTATTGAATATGAGACTAACCTGAACAGAAGTTAAAGGAACATCTCCGGATGAAACAACAGAAACAAAATAAATTACAAGTGCTGCAACATTTACAGTAATTTGAAACTGAATGAATTTTCGAATGTTTGCATAAACTGAACAACCCCAATGAACTACCTGAAAACCATGGGGAAAAAACTGTAAGGTATCCATAACTTCTGAAAAATCCACATAGCTTTCAAGGACTAAAACAAATATCCATGTCTGTGACAAACCTTCAGAACAGAGGCAAAATTATCATCTAGAATAATGATATTTGAGCTTTCCTTGGCAACTTCTGTTCCTTGGATACCCATGGAGAGACCTATGTCTGCCTAGATGCCAAATAATATACAAAATAAGTTCGATAAATAAAACTTTATAGAGATGAAAATATTCTTGTAAAGGCATGACTGGATTACATAATCAGAATTTACAGCATTATAAAACAAGAAAACCTACCTCTTTAAGTGCAGGTGCATCATTTGTTCCATCTCCAGTGACTGCCACAACATGACCTTTTTCCTTCAGTGCTCGCACCAACTGAAATTTTTCTGTAGGTGAAGATCTTCCCATTACCTGCAGGCAAACAAGATGGTGTTCCTCCCATTAGAAATTTCTTTTACAAGAAGCTGTTGTAGGCATAATTTTTTTCGTTGTGTGTGTCTGTTGGGGGGAAGGATTGGTACACACATACTCACACAAATATTTTCCACAATATTCAGTCTCTCTTCTTTAGTGTAGTTACGAAAAAACCTGCCTTCAATGATAGTTGGTGTTTCTATAGACTGTCCTTCCCGGAGTATGCCACATTCAAATGATATTGCTTTTGTTGTGTGAATGTTATCACCAGTCACCATGCAAATCTATAAAAATGATTAATAAGAAGAGAACAGAATTAAAGTGGAACAAGTCAAATAACCAATCCAAAAAAAATTTAAGCAAGCATCCTTCTTGAAACTCATAGGTAACAGGCAGTTGAAAAGATAAAGTGATATAATAACTTATCCTTGCATTTCATGCCACAAAATCTACATGATCTTCTTTAAACCATCTTCTATACATTTATGGGGAATATCATGACCCCATATATCTGATGATATTACTGAATAAGACTAACTTTTTACGGCAGCATAGATGGTGATTTTATCATTGATTATTTGCTTGGTGAATACAAATTTAGTACCATGTACAATACACTTTTCATGCAATAACCATTCCAAGAACAGTACTCATTCAGGCACACATGATAGTATCTTCAACCATTACCTTCACACCAGCTGTTTGACACTTATTCACAGCTTCTCTTACATTAGGTCTGCATGGATCCTGCACAGTTAAATATCTACTGTCAAGCTGGACATAAACAAAGGTGAAAACAATAACAAGGGAAAAGTCATGGGTAAGGAGATATGTTTAGTAGTAGCAAGAAGTTACTGATGAAAAGATAACATGGACTATCTTTAACATTTAAAAAGCATTTTTAGCAACAAGTTTACACTATACGTACGACAGCTTATTATTGTAAATTTGATATAAACACATAGTTGCAACATATTTCCCTGAAAAATCAGCTTGGGCAGGTGATAAACACATGGCCAAACATAAGTTTCTATGGAAAAACTAGCCACTGCCACATTGTCATGTGATTACAGTTCAGGAATTGTAAAAAACTCATAAGCACATGCAGAAGAAACCACAACTTTTCTGCATTGAGGGGATAGTTCTAAGTCGTATTCTTATAGATGTACTATGAATCCTAGAAATCCAGTTTCCGAAGTATCCTATCATAAAAGCCATGTACTGTAAGTCAAAAGTATAAAATATTAAGCAAGACCCTAAGTCGATAGTCATGTATTTTTACTGTTCATCATTTTAATGGGGACAATTACGCTATTAGTATTAATACATATAGAAATGTGGTATAAAATAAATAGGCTCCAAGTAATTTATGGATCAATGACCATGACCTCAAAAAAAATTACCTTTATCCCAACTATTGCCAAGAGAGTAAGATTCTCTTCTGGAATTTTCCATGATTGGCGTTGTTCTTCATCAGTAGGCACGCTATTAAGATCATCTATCCTGTAAGCAAAAGCAATGCACCGTAATGCAGCTGCAGCCATGCCTTCAATGGTTTTCTTAAACTCGTCTTCCTGCAATAAAAGATCCAAGCTTCCATAAACTCATGTAGACTAGGAAATTGATCAAAATTAAACAAGCATAATGGTATTAGATTTTTCACTACAGAAAATTCATATTTAAGAGATAAAAATTACTTTATCAGGAATCATTTCCTTCACAGAGCCAACACTGTCAATCCATGTATTGCAGAGATCTAGTATTATCTCTGCAGCTCCTTTCCAATGAATATCTACTGCAGTATCAGACTGCAATTATGCACTCAAATTTAATAAAAGCATAAAACTTCAATGACAAATAGTCAAAGACAACTGATAACTACTTGAATACAGAAAAATGACATTATATTGCACATAGAACAAGATCTGTAAATCCATAAATACACCTGTTACCTTCTTCAGAGCAACACCTCCACGTTTCTTTTCTGAGTTGAATGTAAAAGCACGTAAGATGGAGGATTTGGATCTTTCATTATCAAAATTCATTCCAAGCTAAGAGAACACCAAAATGATCACAATTGAATTGTTAGCTGATATGTAACTGAACTAAGCAAGTAATGATCAACACTTTTGACAGAGAGAAGACATAAAAGCGCATCATACCTTCAATTCCCAAGAAATAATAGCCTTCTCTGTCGGGGATCCTGTCACTTCTGTTTCTCTACCTCCCTAAAATAGACACAAAAATCTCAGTAAGAAATAGCATATATAAGGGTCGTTAAGATATTAAACGGAGGATTCCACATATGATATTCCTTAACAGATACTACCACACAAAGAATGATATTCCAATTTGTAATTATTAACAACATAAAGAATGAAAAAAATGTAATAACAAATAATAAATTCAAAAATCTCATGCCATGAATACAACCAAGTTATTTTGACAGAAAATAAAATATTTAATGCAGGCAGCATGATCAACTTCATTTATATATTTCTACACATCCACTAACAGCTTTTAGAGGACATTTCTGCTGTAGGTAGAAATGTTGCAAATATCATTGTGGGGAATATATTGCCATTATCAAAATATAAGGGAAAATACCAGCAGCAAAAACTTGGACTTGAAAAACTCATAATTATTAGCAACCTGAAAAACTCAGAAAAAAATTGGAAATATTAGGAGAATGAGAGATATTTGCAACACAGTGTAACTAGATAGTCATTTTGACAAAGATGACAATTTCTGCTTCTAGCAGTGATTTCTTCTGGGATGTTGGAATCTAAAGTTGCTTGAATCATCCTTTGTTTGGTTTTGTAATAAGAAGAACTGTCAATACCAACCATCAAAAAAAGGTCCTAAACAAGTGCATACCATGGAAATTGACTCAAATAAGGATATTTTAACATACTCAGACTTAAATTCTTATTGCTCCAAGCATAGAGTGTAAATGTAAAATACTAAGGAAAATATGTATCAGATAAAAAACGAAGAGAAGAACCCAGACTTAATAGCTTGTCACCAAATTTTTACTTCTGGTGAAATAGGATGTATAGGTTAGACATTAAATAGTCTTCAAAGAAAAGGACATTATCGCAATCAGTTTACTCCCTATAATATATAGCTGTTGTCCAGATTACAAAGGTACTATTGTCACATCCATAGCAGCAAGGCTACTATGATGCAGAGCAGCTTGTCAAAGGCATGACCCAGTCCATTTACATGAGCTGAGTTATGATGATCAATGGTGGAGATACATTTTTCGAGCTACTCAAATGATGCACAACATACTTCCAGTTTCCCCTTGTCATGACTTGGCAGACCATATGGATTTCTTCTCAGCCTGCAGCCTGCATGGCCTTGAGGTAAACAGATCATTTTTGTTTAAAAGTTCCTATTACAGGTAGTTTTAATCTCTTTGTCAAAAATATAAGCATATGGACACCATCATTTCTTGACTGAAAGGTACTATTGCTGCTGTTACAATACAATTTGCTTGGGCTAAAAATAGTTGTCTTGACATTAGTGTAAAATCATTTTTACTTTGCAAAAACAAAAGTTAGGAGGAAGTTGAGGCGATAGTTTTGAATTTGTGGCCTGCTAGAAGGATAACCTAAGACACTATTATATCTCCAATCCATTTGAGATATAGGCATTTAATGGGATTGATCTTTGTAGAAACTTGGTAGATTGCAATAGCTTATACACCAGCATTCTTGAGGTAGTCATATGCCAATATATTCCACAGTCATATTCAACATTCCCGAGTAGAATTTCATGGAATTATCAGCAGGCTTCATGCCACTAGTAGATCTAAGATTCACTGAGGCTTCGAGGTTAAAGACACAAGAAGCACATAGTATAATAGAGTTATTGGCAAAGACACAATCATGCCAAATATCACCCTGCATCAAAAAAACACAAGTGTCAGCTCTTAGCTCAATCGCCTGTAACATGAAACTAATGGATCAATGGGATAAATAAAGGAGAAAATGCAGCCTATGTGCTATCATCACTGGATATAATGTGTGCACAAGTCCAAATGCAAGTGTTAAAAAGTCATGCAAACTCTGGTAGCATTAGGGCACTAACCTTCCTAACATTATATAGCTTATTCAAATCTACTCTCCCTACAACTACTATGTAGTATTGCCTCAAGCATAGACCATGACAATAGAATGATTTACAGGAAGGTATCTTCTTGCTAACTATTAACACACAATATGACTCAAGGGAGATTGTACGGGGATGGATCTCCCAATAACAAGATCATGAATCAATGGGATAAAGGAGAAAATGCAGCCTCTTTGCTATCTTCATTCGATATAATGTGTGAACAAGTCCAGATGCAAGTGTTAAAATAGTCATGCAAACTCTGGTACCATTGGGGCACTAACCTTCCAAACATTATATAGCTTATTCAAATCTATTCTCCCTATGCAGTATTGCCTCAAGCATAGAACATGATAATAGAATGATTTACAGAAAGGTATCTTCTTGCTAACTGTTAACACACAATCTGCCTCCAGGTATATTGTACGGGTCAGAGAAATGAGTGCTAAAAGATTTGTTCATCTTCTTGCTAAGAAGGTCGTGCACAGAAAAGGGCTAGTTATGAATCAAAATCTTGTCTAGAAAGCTATGAACCATCCACTGATGGGGATTTTTGAATTTTTCAGTAGGTCCTTCACTCGTTAAAGCAAACAAGACTGAGGCTATTCCATACACATTGGATAAAAATTTAAATAGCTCAGGTTTTAAGCTTGCAAATGATAGGCTGATGCTAATAGATTGGGACAAATACAATGAACAGAGCATACTACCATCTAATGTTTTACATTATAGCACTCTAGAGCATGCTGATGGTAATGAATAATGTGTACTCTCTATCCTCAAATCCCTTTCAACTAGGCTTGAACTCTTGGAATTTTGTCCATCACACATAACAGTGGTTCAAACAGGGTGGTCCACCATTCAAGCATATTTTATATCCTTATTACAAAAGCAATTGCATGCTTACTCCTGATATGATAGTCTGGGAACTCCAATATTTTAAGTTAACTTTAAAGGTCATGTCAGTTAATGTTGCCAAGTTTCCAGGTGCAGAACCTGCTGATATGATTGAGAACAGGATGTAAGCAGAGTAGCTGTTGGCGTGAAGGTGTGGGTTGTGTCACCAAATAAAGATCTCTTCCAGATCTTGTGTCCCTTATTACAACTCTTGGGATTTTTTGCACGTGGATCTTTGTTTATATCACTTGTCATGGAGTGACAGACAATTCTGCACATTTAAATTTATGGACTCTTGATATGGATATTACCAATAGAAGAGAGCTGATTATTTGACATGTTATGGCAGCTTTTGGAACTGATTCTGAAGCAGATTTTGGGGGTAAGCTACAATCTAAGGGCCACATAATTTGAGATTTCAAGGCAGCAACAAGGCTAGCAAACAGAGATGGTAAAATTTTATAAAAAAGACAGAACAGCATAATTAAGTTTTGGAACAGGGGTTTTCCTGGTGATATTTGTAAAGAAGAAAACAACAGACGTATGGCTGCTGTTCCAAGAATTTTTGGTGGTTGGAGAATCCTAGTATGGGGTACCTCTATAGTATACACTCACTAGGAAGTATGTTCCATGGGAATCTTATTTGGGTATGTTGAAGAGACAGTATGACAGCAATGAGTAGAAGATCCAAATCATAGGGCAACTAACATACTTTGCGTCAGTAAATAATGGCATTGTTACTTTTTCAAGGAGAAACAATAACACTCAACGGATGGGCTGTAATGCTCTGTCCTGTGAAGAATATGCAGTCAAAATTTTAGTCAACAAACCAGCTGAAACTAGTGTTTCTTCCTGTGTTTCGAAGCTGTGAAGATAGGTGAGCAGCGCTGAGGAATTTGTTGTCAATATTGCGAGAGAGAAGGCATGTTGCATTAAGTTAATTTCTTTGAATATATTCCTTGCCTGGGCCTGAGTCATAGCAGCAAAGGTGCACAGGGTTTCAAGGTCGATGTACATGCAAAGGATAGAAGCACTTGTTATGGTGTTCATAAACAACATGTGCAGAACACTTCTTATATATGGATAGAATCTAGGGTATATTGCA
>LPNX010422667.1:7786-20667 GCA_001517045.1 Pseudotsuga menziesii | reverse complement strand
ATGCAGACAATCCTGAGAACCACCTTTTGATCTGAGAATGTATTTGGATATATGTGACTCGTCCCTCAACTCTAAAACCCCAGTGATATCTAAACATTCAACCCTTCTTCCATTCGAAATGATATGAAAACCACCAAAACGATCAATTGCACCCTCCCTTTGATTCGATGTTGCTCTATTCCTGGTTTGGCATTCGGAAACTTCTTCCATTCGAAACGATATGAAAACCACCAAAACACTGTGCATGCCCCTCCCTCCATGAAAATGGAAAGGATTTGCAATAAAAAAGCCCCAAAACACTCAACTAATCCCTCCCTGTGATTCGATGCTCCTCTGTGCCTGGTTTGGCATCCAGAAAATTCTTCCATTCGAAACGATATGAAAACCACCAAAATGCAGTGCGTGCCCCTCCTTCCACGAAAATGGCAAGGATTTGAAATAAAAAAGCCCCAAACAATTTGACAGTGTTTGCAATAGTGGCTCTCCAACACTGCTATGCACCAGAGAAACTCAACAGTATACGCAGGGTGCACACAGGCTTATGGTGGAGCACTGGTGGTGAAGGGCACGGCCAGAAATTTGGGATAAAATAACCCTGAACATATTGGATATTTATATATTTAAAAAAAAACCCTTATTACCCTTAATATACCACCAATATATTGACTTTTAATTTTTAATTTTTAACCACCCCAATATGAACGGACGTGATATCATATTGATCCCTAGGTGACACCCCCGTGAACAGCAGCAACCATAACTCACAAGAAGAACAACAGTCCCAATCTCAACATTGAAAATCACGGGGAAATTACATGGCCATACTAGTGTGTAAGGAGATCATATAGCCAAAAACATGAATGGACCTTCACAAGAAAATCGTGGATGAAAGAACATGGCTCCTAGCTCACTGCGTGAGTCGAAACCAGGAAAAATCCTGTGCATGAGAATGAACAATAATCCCACCCCTGCGCAAGGATGAACAACTCTGCCTATGCAGGAGGATGAACATACAATGGAGAGAATGCGTAGTCATGGAGAGAGTGGAATGAGAGGTTTAGTCATTCTTCTGCCCATCATGAGGTTCAATCCGCTGGTAGAGTGTGCGTGTGGGCAAGGACCGACAGTCCTACCACACTCCACTCCCAGCCATAAATGCCTCAACTACCTAGCAAAACATTAAGGTGGTGGTTGGATAAGACAAGGAAAGATGGGAAATTCAAATAGGGTGGTGACACATGGATTTCCCCCCCCATAACCCAAGGTTTGACATCCCCCACCCTTATCCTTATGAGAAGCATGCCCTTTTGTCAATTTAGTTTCCACGAACGTAGCTGGTTGGGTTATTTAATTATAGATGCATATTTACATGATGAAAAAACTCAATATGTATGCCGCATGCCATGATATACCATCAGTGACAATTTAAATCCGAACATAACATAACCAATCAATGGTTGGGCCTTGGCCTTTAGCTCCACACCATGATCATTTACAATACATACATCATATACATCTAATGCAATAGGGTCAAAACTGGGGTGTTACAATTACAGTCTGATCTGCATCTTTCAAATTTATGTGACATGAGAAAAGCATCCATCTTGGAATATTGTGCCCGTTGGGCTTGTTTGAGCCCATGGAGAGATTTCCTCAGTTTGCATATTAAGGATTAATTTTCAATGTACTCCTCAGGTTGTGTCATGTATATCTCCTCTTTCAGGTCACCATGGAGGAAGGAACTCTTCATATCCATGTGATCTACCTCCCACCTCTTTGAAGTTGCAACTACCAAGACTAGTCTAATGGAGTCCATTCTTTCTACTGGAGCGAATGACTCATTGTAGTTGAATCCATGGACTTGTGAGTATCCTTTTGCCACCAATCAGGCCTTGTACTTGGTTGTGGTTCCATCGGATGCTATCTTGGTATTGTAGACCCATTTGCACTGGATTTCCTCCCAAGAGGCAAGGTGACAAGCTCCCAAGTTTTTTTGTCTTGTAGTGAATCAAATTCCTCATCCATAGCTACTTTCCATATTTGATCATGGCAAGCCTCTTTGAATGTTTGAGGATATGATCCCATCATCATGAAACATCTCTCAAGGAGAAGTGGATCTGTTATGGATAGTGCAACATACTCATTCTGATACTGGGACCTTGTTCCTCTTCTATCATATGGATTCCGAGCAACATCCCCAACTGCTTTAATGAGATTTTGGGCCAATTTAGGCTTCTGAGTTGGAATAGATGTTATATCCTCTTGAGGTCTTATCTCAATATCCCATAACAACTAGCTTATTCTTGTATCAAGTTGATTTGGAACATTGTTATATTTATAAGGATCTTTCTTAGGATCCCAGATACCTTTAGGATGGAAATTTCTCTGTTTAGAGCTAGATCTTTCTATGGTCACTACTTGATTCTACATGTTTTCAACTGATTAGTATAAGTGGCTTCCATGGCTTCCATTTTTTCATTTAATTCATTAATCTTCTTATCATATTCCTCTTGCATGGGCTCTTTTACTTTGTATTCATGTTTGGCCTTCTCTCTTGTAAAGCCAGGCAAGTTAGACTTCCTTGAAGCCTGCATGTTTGCATCAATTTTAATGGCTAATGCTTGATCAGCTTTAAGATCAGTGAGTTCCTTATCTATCAGTCGATATCTCATTTCCCCAGTGAGTGCTTCTATGTAATAAACCAAGATAGATTTATTAGGAGGTTTGAATTTATCATCCATGCAAGCAATAAGATCTCTAAATGTTTTATTTAATTCCTCCATCATTTGATTTTCTTTTCTCTTGATGGAGTGGAGTGCATTCAAAAGGAAATGAGGCTCCTTATTTTCACCAAATATTTCTAAAAATCCCCTCTTGAAGGAATCCCAAGAATTATATGAATCATCAGCAAGATTAATATACCACTCACAAGCATATTCCTCAAGTGCCAAGGAAAAAATCTCCATGTATACATAATCATGTTGACTTGTAGCATGTCAACACCAACTAAAGAGACATTTTTAGAATTTGCTAAGATGGCTTGATGTAGAAATGACACCATTCCCCTGGAAAGTTGGCAGTTTCTCTATAGCTTTGTTTGGTATGGCATGAGGTTTTCTTTCTATCTGAGTAAAATTAAGGGGTTGGAAGAAAGAATCCATTGGACTAAGTTTCTCGTAGGATTTTCCATTGGATTCAAAATTGTGAATAGTGATTGAGTGTATGAAATAGACTCAGCTGCTATATTTTCAAGGATTCTATGAGACTCAATTCTATGCAATATTTAATGTAAGACCCTTTTGTTGGACTGACAATTGTTGTTAGACCAAAACCCGTAGGTGTTAATCTCTGCCACCATCGCCAGAGTTAGGATCTCAAGAGGCAATTATTCTATTTCATGAAACTCACAGGGAGAAATGAACCTAATGTCCAACAATATCCCCCCCAACGCAAGTTGGGTGAGTTTCTTGTTGGACACACCAGATACACTGAGGGGGGGGGGGGGGGGGGTTGAATCAGTGTGCACAAATTTTATTACTTTTTACTTTTAACAATCAACAAATTATTAAATATCATGTATTATCACATTATCATTATATTATTATCATCATCATATCTCAACACATAAGAAGCATAGCATGATACACATTACACCATATTTTACGTGGAAACCCAAGTCCTAGGGGGAAACCATGGAAGCATTTATAATAATAATTGTCTAGCACCAACTATAAGGAGGAAACAACCCCCTTATTACAATGACTTCAATTCTCCATATACAATTGGAAGGAGGCTACAACCCTCTAATTTACATGCTACAACTCGAAGGAATCCACAACTCCCCAATTCTCTTGCTAAAAATAGGAGGCTACAACACCTTTTCCTTGCCCCATTATGCCACCCTCATATGAAGATAGAGACTACTGAGACACAAATGCATTGATCATGCAAACCCTTTAATCAACACCTGTACTACACTGCACAATAACCCCTTGTGTGATGTCGGCCTTAGAGGTGTTACAGAGTTGTCCTGCCCAGTGAGATGCACTCTTAGCAGCCTTAGGTAGTATGGATTCATCGATCCTAATGGTGAATTTTAATTATTTTGATGTCAAAATTCTCCTACCATATCATATAGCCTTATCAATAGATGTCATCCATGGCAGAAAAACCCTTGGAAGGGCAGTTGTCGAAGAGGGTGCTTCTACATGTGTCATGTCCTTGTCTTGTTGAAAAGCTCTTAGGTCTCTAGAGCTAGTTCCATCAAGCACCTTACTTACTGCTTTCGACGGAAGGTCATTTAGTCCACATGGTATCCTACAGGCTTTCAAGATAAAGTTGGCAGGGAAGGCAGTGTATGTTGAGGTAGAGGTTATTTATGCACAATTGGATTATAAGCTACTTCTAGAGAGAAGTTGGATTTATGCCATGTCCACTATTGCATCAGTCGTTCTTTGTGTAGTAGTGTTTCCACACGAAGGGAAGTTGGTTACTATAGACCAACTCAGTTTTACTCTAAAGGGCTGCATGGAAACTAATTATTCCACTATGCCATTGGTTGATTAGGTTAAACCTACTTCAAAGAGCTTAGGGGCTGGAATGTATTCCTCATTAATGGGCACATTTGATTTTCTAGCTCCAATTAATTACTTAGGTTCTACTGGTGTAGGGAAGTCTATTGCCACGGTTGTCGATAGAATGGACCCTTGGGTTCTTCATTCCCGTCATGAAGATGAAGTGCCCTTATCGGCAGTGGAAGTAACTTATTAAGCTATCATTCATACTGTTGTTGATCCTATTTCGGTTCCTCTCACAGTCTTAGAGGAGCCAAAAGAAACCTATCTGCCTACTTGGGTAGAGAACTCTTCGCATACTGAAGACTGCTTAGATATTATTTTTCCATCTGATGAAGCCATTTTGGAAGCAATGTTGCAGACGAGATAAGATCTATGAATATCTTCACCATCAATCCTATTTTCCTTTAGAGTTAAGCAGGATTGAAAATCAAGAGTTCCATATGAGACTGGCAGATGAAGCTGATACCCCAATCAATCCCTTACCTAGGGAGGGAATATTTGCCAAGGGTAATATGGAAAACATTTTCATTGCTATTCCTATAAACATCTTAGTGAATGCCAACATTGTGGAAAATGTATATATTGGTGCAAACTGCTCTTCGCAAGAGATTGCTATCTATACAACCTTGTTTAAGGAGTTCTGCAACATTTTTTCCTAGTCATATGAGGAGATGTCAGGCATTGATCCATCGATATTCGAACATGAAATCCGAACCTATCCTGATTCCAAACCAGTTCGACAACAACTTAGACTTGTAAAACCGCGTAAAGCGGTAGCTGTTAAGGTTAGAGTTGAAAAACTGCTGAAAGCTGGTTTTATTTACCCGATAGCTTTGACAAAGTGGGTATCCAACCCTATTTTTGTCAACAAAAAGCAAGGGACAATACATGTTTTTACTGACTTTCATGATTTAAAGAAAGCCTATCTCAAGGATAACTACCCCACACCACTCATAGATCAAATCATTGATGCTTGTGCGAGGACTGAAGTCTTTTCATTTATGGATAGTTTCTCTGGGTATAATCATATTCAAATCAAACCAGAGGATCAACATAAAATGGCTTTCATCTGTCCTTGGGTACATTTGCATACAAGAAAATTCCTTTTGGATTGAAAAATGCAGGGACTACCTTTTAGTAGGCAATGAATTTTTCCTTTCATGACATCAAATCTAATGTTAAACCCTACCTAGATGATCTGCCAACACATTCTTGTAAGAGGATCGATCACCCGGATCACTTACGTTTAATTTTTGAAAGATGCAGGCATTATAAAATATGCTTGAATCCCCACAAGTGTGTTTTTTGTGTCGATTCAGGCAAGCTGCTCAGATTCATTGTTTCTAATAAAGTTATTCAGGTAGATCCTTTGAAAGTTAAGGCCATAGTAAATCTGCCTCCTCCTCAATCCATCAGGAAGCTTCAGAGCCTGTAAGGGTATTCTAACTTTCTTCGACATTTTATTGTGAATTATGTCAACATCATTAAATGTTTCATGTGCATTTTGAAGCAGGACACCCCATTTGTATGGGATGAAATTGGACAACTTTCGTTTGAGGAATTAAAGAAAGATTTGTTGTTGGCACTATTATTATGTCGACTAGATTACTCTCATGATTTTATATTGTATCTGGCCGCATTCGAGTCGACCATAGGGGTAGTGCTAGTCCAGGAAGATGATGAGCTCCAAGAGCATGTCATCTACTATCTTAGCCATGCTTTAGTTGGCCCTGAACTTCGGTACTCCCACATCAAAAAGTTAGCATTAGTAGTTGTTTATGTTGTTCAGAGGTTGTGTTATTACATCTTACTAAGGACCACCACAACAGTGGCAGATGTTAATCCTTTCCAATATGTTTTGTCTCAACGGATCATTGGAGGAAAATTCAACAAATGGATAGTCATTCTCCAGGAGTTTGACTTATATTTCCAATCCACCAAATCTAAAAAATCCTTAGTCTTCGCAGAGCTCATTGTAGAATTTCATGTTGAAGAGGATGTGGCCATTGAAGAAGACTCATTCCCAGATGAGCACATTTTCTTGATTTCTACCTCTGACTCTTGGTATGGAGATATACTTGTCTGTCTCCATACTCTGAATTTCCCTACAACCTTTTCATGGGAAGAACGATGCAAATTATACTTGCATGCAAAAAACTACGTCATTATCAAAGATACTTTATATCATGGAGGGGTAGAATCTATTTTGCATCAATGTCTTACCCATGAAGAGGCTGAGATTGTCCTAAATGATTCCCATAGTGGAGCATGTTCAGGTCATTTATCTAGGTTAGCAAAAACCCAGAAGATCTTACGTGCCGATTATTTCTGGCCCACAATCTTTAAATATTTTGTGGAAGCTGTGAAGCGCTGTCATCCATGTCAGCTTTACACCAGAAAGATATGATCACATCTTGCTCAGTTATTTTCCTTCATCTCAGTGGGCCCCTTCACTAAGTGGGGGATAGATTACGTGACGTGCAACCCAGTTTCAGCTGGGGGGCACAAATACATCATTGTCGCTGTAGATTACTTCATGAAATTGGCAAAGGCAATGCCCACCTATAAAGCTGATGGGGAAACTACATATTTTTTTTGTTTTCAACCAAATTATCGCACATTTCGGTATTCCTAAAGAGATTGTCACTGACCATGGCAGACACTTCCAAAATAGCATGATGACTGAATTGACCACTATGATAGGGTTTAAACAAGAACATTCATCCTCTTTCTACCTGCAAGCAAATGGTCAAGTCGAAGTAGTAAATAAGACCTTAAAGACTATTCTCAAACATACTATTAACACAGCCCTGTCAAATTGGCACATCATGATGTATCCTGCACTTTGGGCTTATCGAACCAATGTGAAAAATTCCACGGGGTTTTCTCCTTTCCAACTCGTTTACGGGTTGGAAGCAGTAACCCCGGTGGAATGCAAAATCCCATCTTCAAATATTTCCATTCATGTGCTGCCTGAGATGACCAAGCTAGAAGAACATGTGTTACACTTAGAACATCTAGATGACCTGCGTAGGATGCGATGACAACAAACGAGCCTCATAAAAATAGGGTCAAAAATAAGTACGATAAATCGATCAAACCTAGGATTTTTTCTGAAGGGGAGGTTGTCTTGCTTTGGGATCAGAAAAAAGAACCCCTAGGGGTAGGAAACTTTAGGTCTATGTAGTTAGGACCTTATGTCGTGTTCAAAATTTTGAAGAAAGGTGCTTATGAATTAACTGATTTCGAGGGAAATAAGTTGTCTGAGCCTAGAAATGGGCTCCACCTGAAAAAGTACTATGCTTAGGCTTAGCACTTTTTCTTGTATTTTTATTGTATGTAACTTTATGTACAATAGTTCATTGGTTTGTTTTATTATATCATATGTTGGTTTTTACATATGTCTTCCAAGTGGTTCGTAGGTTTTGCATATGGCACTAGTCGTCACACTTGCAACCTGGCTTCAGCCGCATGAGTTATTTACTCACCCTCATGACAGCTAGTCGCCTCTGGAGGCACTTTCCTAGGTCTTGGTACCAATAATGTGACCAAATACAGGGCCGTCATTAAGCTTTTATGGGATTCCTTACCATGTGGCATCACCTAGCTGGAAGTCAGGCTTGACTCTCAACCGGTAGTTTCCCAGCTCAATCGAGCTTATCAGGTTTGAAACCCTATTCTACTATGTCAGTTTATGCAAGTTAGGTTATTGGAAATAAATTTTGATTATATTACATTTAATCATATTCCAAGAAATTAAAATTCATTAACTAATGCATATGCGAATTATATCTTGGATTTGCATTTAACACATATTTCATAAAAATACACAATAGACACATTGAAATACACATGTAAATAAACTGGCAATGTGTGTGTGTGTGTGTGTGTGTGTCCATATAGATAGGTCAAGTTTTTGATCCTCAGATCCAGTGATAACTATATAATATAAAAAAATATAAAAAAAGTGGATCGTAATCCATAGAATGCTCCTAGGTCTAAGATTGACCACCCTAGTCATCTTGACCGCCCTAGCCACCCTACTCTCGGGCTTCTTCAGCGTGTCCAGCTACAATAGCCTTAGCGGAATCTATGTAAACAAGCAGTGCTCTGGCTACCCTTCTCATAAGGCGTATCCAGATAGGTGGGATACCAACCACTAGTTCCTACATAACGGCAGGTATCTGCTCAAGACATAAAGTAGGTGCTCTTTGGGTAATCCTGGACAGCTTCCCCTCAAGAACCCTAATCAAACCGTGATCCTCTCCTGCCACAGGTTGTACATACATACGAGGATGCCCAACAGGGCGGACTAGTCCAATATCTACATTTTGAAACATTTTCAGGATTAAAAAATCTTATACATATGTATATATCTTTATGATTAAAAATTCATAAAAATTAAAAAACTTGAAAAACCAAAAATACCTGATGCTCCCCATGCTCCTCCTGGAGGGAGAACAAGGTCATTGTCACCGCGGAAATCCATCCCAGCATATGGAAACTGATCCAGTGTTGGTAGCTTTCTCTCCCAATATAGTTAGAAGTCATCATCATACACACTCTGAACCGACCCATCGTCGCCCTGGAAAAGGAAGATTTCTCCCCACTTACTCAATCTAGATTGATGGGGAGAGAAAGCTAGTAGAGGTACTACAGGGCTGAGACCACGCACTCTCTCAAAGAAAAATATCTCTAATATGATAGAGTAACTGAAGTTTTTCCGTCGGCCTCTCTTGCAGTCATAGAGTTTCTTTTTCATTATCAGGATTTCTCTCAAACACCATTCAAATAAAGCTCCCTGTAGACATTCCACCGCAATTCTCATTTGATTTCGAGTTGCAAGATGAAGTGATGATGGTCATGCAACCCGTGACTATTGTGCTTTCCAACACCTATAATGGTAAGCTGTGAATATGAACAATAGGGATGCAAGTACCCCCTTTTTTAGTACCAGGCACATAGTAAGTGTCAATGTAGTTCTGAACACTTTGAAGGTCATCACCCCTATCGGTACCTTCCAAGTTGACCAGAGCTTCTCGTTGTGACAGACCTGCAATGAAATATATGTATTCTAGTGTAATTTATAGAATCTCACCTTGTAGGTCAAATGCACCTAGATCATGGTCCCAATAGTTTACCAAAAACTCTAGTAACTGGCCATTGGATCGCATAGGTGAGGTACAAAAGAACTAAAGCAACCCACTTTGCTGCAATGCATGCATCGTGGGGGCACTTCGAAGAGAATCTTGGTTCATGTCTTCATGTTCCTTCTCCCTCCACTCCAACACCATGTTTTAGCTTGTCAATAAAGTCCTTTCCAAACATTAAAATCATTCAAAAAACTTTGATTTTGGCCCTACATATTATTTTCCTATGTTGCGTAGTATACGCGACTGTCCTTTGGGAATGTCGCATATCATACATGAGTTGCTTTAGGGAAAGCCACATATAAAAAACATGTACATGACTATCTACGTTGCATACTCACGTATACAATGCGACCTTCCTAGAACTGGCTTAAAACACCAAATTTTACATAAAATTACAAATTCATTTGGATGAAATGAAAGAGCATGATGAGCTGATTTACCTGACACTTGCAGATTTGAAAATCGTCCACTGAGTTGTCCACACCGAGCGATTGAAGGCAGAGGTAAAGCTTGTCTATATTGGGTAAAAATGTCCCATGGTGATTTTTTATTTCTATTTTGAACCATTTATAGAAATATTTTTTAAAAAGTCGGTTTTTAACCTATAGTTTTTAATTTTTATCAAAATCAAACTAATACCGTGTATTTTTTCCCAATGTAACAGGTCCAAGGCCACTCAAAGTTGTTTTTCACTCATATAGGGGAGGATTTTGGTCATTCATATGCATTTTTGCATTTATACCTAATCCGCCTTAACCCTAGGATTACTACTTTGACCACGGACTATGGTATTTCAACCATTAGTACCTTGTTTATACCATTGTTCTTTAGTGGATAGGGATTTCCTAACATGAGTACCCTATCTTAGAACACATTTATTGTCTTTTGGTACTCATGCCGCATTTGTCGTAGGTTCAAGGGAGCCTTCTTAGCTATTTTTCACGTCAAAATGAGCCTCATTTTGGTCTCGTTTTACAAGTTATCCCCTTTATAAGTCTCCCTACCCTTATGGTGTTTCTTTAGGCCCAGGTCTAACTCCTCAAAATAGACTTGACTTCCAAGTAATCCTGTCCATTCAGGATCGTTAAGAATATGTGAATGGGCATCGAAATTGGTGGTAGGTTATTTCTTTCTCAGACCATGTGGAATAATATGAGAAAGGATCACTCTCTTTTCAACGGAATTGAGAAGAGTATTCTCAGGCATAGGTTTATCACTTTTCCGGACCTGAGGAACTAAAATTAGAGAAAAGGAACTCCCGGTATGAGCTTAGTTTTATCTTTTTCATGCTCTAGACCTAAACATGAAAAGGATTCTGAGTGTACTTTATGTCTTTGTCATGCTCGTTAAACACCAAGAACAAGACATCGAGTTTCCTATTGTAAGCCCTATTCCTCATAATCAAATGGATCTTTCCGAGTGATCTTGCTTTCCTTCACACTCATAAAACTCAAGTTATATGATTTTCTTGAAGGAGCATTGGGTAGGTAGTAATTTAACCCTTTTCGACCCTCCTTGACTAAGTATGAAAAAGGTTCTCCTTTTCTTCTTCGGAAGTTAAGAGAGTTCTTACGAGGTATGTTTTATACTTTTTCAGCTTCAGGAGACTAAATTGGATGAAAAAGGATCCCCCTGGAGTCTTCTTCAGAGTTTTCAAACTCTCTAAACATGAAAACACCAATTGAGCATGCACTAGTTTGAGCTTATAAAATCCACGAATCAGTGACATTATCAAGCATTATTCCCTCTTCTCTTCAAGCTTGTCAAAAATGAAGAGAGACCTGAGTTGAATTTCTTGGACTCGTTAAAACTTAACAGGAAAGTTAAGGAAGAATTTTTCTTTTTGGGTTTTAGTCGGTGGAAACATGTCCTCCTTGAACATAACACTCTCTGAACTTTCTAATACTCATGTCTTAGTATGTACTTTCAGTTTAGCTACCACTTCGAGTCTCTTACTCCTCCACTTGTAATTTATTCCTGGGGAATCTAATCATATTTCCTACATGACACATAAGCCTAGTTATCCTATCTACAAAGTTAAAAGCTGCCTTGGGTCATCTCTGTGTCATTCTCATTGTTCAAGGATTTATCCCTGCATTTGATTATTATCCTGATTCCATCATTGTCCTATCTGATACCATTTTTGTCTACCTTCCTTTATCCAGTTCCTAGTCACTCTTATGATCCATTGGAGGATCTATTGCCTTCCTCATCACAGTATGGTTTCTCATCAACACTTCCTAAATACGAGGACCTAGATTTTTTATGATGGTACCTTAGGATTCACTTTCATTATTGATGAATTAATTTTCTTTAGTTGTCAATTATCACCTATTGATTGACAATTTGTTGAATCCTATCCATGTTCGACTTCGACACAACTATTCACATGGCTTGGATTGTATTGGTTCCTTTGGATTTTGATGAAGACCCTAGGTTCACATCTATAACCTAAGTTGCACAATATTGTGTTGTGTTCACCTACATAATTTCCATATTTTTGAAGACTCATCATTATTGTATATTGTGGCTTCGATACACCTTTGTAATATACATGGTCTTGTACCCATATCATATGATGTACTCAAATATTGAAAAGGAGCTAGTGTTTTAGTATTTTAAACATGGCATCCTCAGATATGATTTTGTACATGACATTGATATATATTTGTACATGACATTGATATATATTGTTTTAGGTACTTCCTATGCTTCCTTGGACTTCTGAGTTCTCCAAGATAATGATTATAATGTATTTTTGCCATCACTTCCCTCTGACCTCACACAATAGGGGGCATCTCTTATCAGCCAAAATGGCACTTCTCCGTCTGAGTACCGACATTCTTCATGTTGGTACACAAAATGACAAATTAGGATTGAAGTGACCAAAACACTATAGATGTGCATGACCTTTGATGCATTATCCTCACACCAGCCTTATATATTTTATTCTAAGTTTTGGGTTGCATACATGACTATGTGCATTGTAACTCGTGTACGCAAGTTCCCTTCGAGCAACTTGCATATCATAAGCGATTTTCCTATATCAATACCCGCGTATACCTTAATTTGGCCTTAAAAAATATGAATCGAGATTAGATGAGATTAGTTGGGACCTAATCCATAATTATCCCAACCTTCGAAACCACTA
>LPNX010422611.1:20507-76248 GCA_001517045.1 Pseudotsuga menziesii | reverse complement strand
TGAACAGATGAATATAAATAGAGGTGTAGTGCTCCTCATTTGGAACACACACTCTCACTTGTGTAGCGCATTAGTGGAGAAGAGAAGTAGCTGGAGAAGCAGGAGGATCAGGCTTTGATCGCCTTGCTGGTTTTATCTTTTATCTTTTTGGGGCATCTATATTGAGGGAGCTTTTGCTGGGTTTTTCCCCTTAGGGTTTTCCCAGGATAAATCTTTGTGTTCCTTTTGTATGGTTGTGCTTGTCTTTCTTTCAGTGATCCTGTTTATATGCTTTTGTTATGAAAATGAAATGAAATATTGATGTCTTAGCTAAGCATATGAAATGTTAACAGACGTCACCACAGACTTCCCCGTTGGTCTAGGAACAACTTCCCACACATCATTTTTCATAATTGAACTATATTCTTCGATCATGGCATCATTCCATACCTGTAGGCTTGCTGTTTCTTTGCATGTGGAGGGTTCTGCATTGATGAGCTTGCTCATAAGGCCTGAGTACTTCTGGGGCTTTATGCTTTCTCTGAAAGTTCCGGGAGGAGCTTTATGCTTCTTAGCTTCTTGCAACGTTTCTCGGTACCAGGCAGGTCTTCTTTTGGAAGGAGCCTCAAGTAGTTCTTCAATTGGTCTTTTAGATTCTTTGGGTACATTTGGAATTTGAGGCTCATTTTCTTCTTCCTCCCTCTGAACTTCTGAATCTGGAATTTCAAAAGGAGGTTCTTCTATATCTCGTGGAAGCTCTTTTGTTTGGCGAAATACATCTTCCTCATGGAATATCACATCTCTACCCACTTTAATGTATTTTTGTCCAGGAACATAGATGCAGTAAGCTTTTGAGCTTTCACTGTAACCAGTCTTTCTTTTCGGAAGGCTCTAGCTTAGACCTCTTTTCTTTTGGTAAATGAGTACACATAGGAGTGCCAAAAATCCTCATGTGGTCAACTGCAGGTTTCTTGCCTGTAAATACTTCTTCTGGAGTCTTCTCCCCCAAGATGGCATGAGGGCTTCTGTTTTGAATGTACATAGCAATACATGCAACTTCAACCCACAGAGATAAAGGAAGATCGAGGTTACTCAACATAGCTTTGGCAGCTTCACATATCGTTCTATTCTTCCTTTCTGCAACCCCATTCTGCTGAGGGTTGTAACTTGTATGGCACTGTCAGCTCGCTCTTGATTCACGCTTCTCGGAAAAAATCATCAAACTCATTAGATTCATATTCACCTCCATTATCTGACCTCAGGATATGGACGTGTCTTCCAGTCTGGTTTTCAATTAGAGCCTTGAACTCTTTGAATTTGTCAAAAGTTTCACTCTTGATTTTTAGAAAGTAGATCCAAGAATTATGAGAGTGATCATCTATGAACAATACATAATACAAGCACCCACTCAAGGAGGGTGAAGACATAGGCCCACATATGTCAGAATGAATCAAGTACAAGATTCCTTTAGATCTATTCTTACTTCTGGAGAAGGATTTCTTAGTGTTCTTACCTAGAGCACAACCTTTGCAAGCACCACTATGTTCAAGAGAAAACTCAGGCATACATGTGACCATCTTTTGAAGACCAGGAAGAGTTGTATAGTGAAGGTGTCCAAACCTTCGATGCCATAGTTCACATGGGTCAATTGTGTTGTGAACCAATGCTTGAGTGGAGTGTCCGAAAGTTTTGTAAAGACCTCCCTCTCGAACTCCAATCGATTTTGCTGAGCTTAACTTCTCATTCTTTGCCCATAGTAGGACCTTCTTGTCCATGAAGAGAGCCTTGTAGCCTTTATCTTCTAAGCCAACAATAGAGGAGGTTCTTCTTCAAACCAGGGACATATAGTATGTCTTCAATATGCAAAACAATCCCTTCAATTTTGTGGGTGGTGTCATCCCCAAGTTCTTCTTGAGTATTGAACTTCTTCTTTTCTGTAGCTGGTAAGTGCTTCACTGAAACTTGCCATATGTCTGGAAGCACCACAATCCACTAACCAAGAGTTAGCATTGTTGGATATGGATCCTGAAAGAGCAGAGATCAATTAGTATTCCCTTCTTGGTTCATCTTCTTTGGAAGACTTAGCATTCTTCTTCTTCTTAGGTTCTTCTTCTTTTGCTGTAGAAGCTTGGAACCTTCTTTTGAACCTTCTCTTTGGTTTCCTGCAGTCCTTGGCATAATGTCCCATCTTATGACAATTAAAACATTCTATATTTGGAGCATCTGATTGCTTACTCGATGGCTTCTTTTCTTTCTTGTTATGAGGGAAGGACTTCTTGAACTCCTTTGTTTTGGATGTAAGAGCAAGGTTCCCTTCCTTAGCACCATTTGTTCTGCTCTGAACTCTTCCCTATTCTTCCAAACAGTCATGCCAAAGTCTATCAAAGTTTGGCTGAGATTCATGTCCACGTGCTGCTGCCAGAAAGGTTTCCCAAGAACTGGGAAGACCATTGAATACAGTCTGTACAAGATAATCATCATCTACAGGTACACCAATAGCAGAAAGTTGGTCTCTTACCTGTGCAATTTTTGTGAAAAAGGGAGCTACTCCTTCATCTTTATTCATCTTCAATATACGAAGCCTCTTCTTCACTACTCTCTTCTGGCTGGGTGCTTTCTTCTCATATAAATTTGTCAAGGTGTCAAAGCATTCTTTGGCAGTCTTCAATGGTGTTAAGGAGGGCATCAAGGTCTCCTTGACTGAGTCATAAATGATTCTTCTTGCCTTTGCTTGCTTCTTCTTGTAAGCAATCCTTCCTACATTAGATGTAGGTTCTTCCGTGGCATTAAGAATCAAGTCATCAAGATCATTCTCTTCCAAGGTGGCCATAAGCCTAGCTTTCCATGAGTTGCAGTTGGCTGACCCCTCTAGTCTTTCTTTCGGTCTAAAGGTGTTGGTGGCCAACTTTGATTAACAAGTCTGCTATCTCAGTCTGCAAGTGTCCCAAGGTCTAGGAGGATTACAATGATATGCTCACTCACTGCAATCTTCACATGCAAAGCTTTGATACCATGTTGAATTTTAACATGTGCATGACATTCTTAAAAATTGCAGCCTGTAATAGAGATAGAACTTGAAAAATAAACAACAGTAAGACGAGTACAGTAGTCAACCAAGCATCACACAATTGAACACATATTTTTTTCACGGGGAAACCTTTAAAGGACAAAAACCCCAAAGCATTATTAATTCATCCTCTGAATGAGATGACTGAGTTTGTACATGAAAGGAAAATTTGATCTCAGAATTCTGAGATGAATGTACAAAAATTTTCCAAGAACAAGGAAGCCCTAGTAGGCTTGTTGTTGCCACCATATAACTGTTGCCCCGTGGAGGGTGAGTTAATGTCGAGTCCTGTAGCAACCTTCTGCAGCAAACCCTAAACACCTGTGGAAGCCCTACTGCTGCTGCCCTTGACCACAAAAAAAACTGTTGCCCGAACTCTGTTGACTGCTGCTGCTCATGACCACAAAAAACACTGTTGCCTGAACTCTGTTGACTGCTGCTCGAACCCTGTTGACTGCTGTTGCCCGAACCTGTTAACTGCTGCCCGAACCTTTTAGTGCTGTTGCTGTCAATGGAGACCAGCAACGAGGGTTAGGGCAACCTTCTGATGTTGCCCTAGACTACCAGCGAAGGTATGGTAGCCTTCTTTTTGCTGTCCGTGAATCACCAGCAAAGAAGGGTGGTCTGCTGTAGCAGCCTGTGAATACCAACAAAGAATGGGAGCAGTGTTGTGACCACCAACAAAGAAAAGGAAGCAGTGTTCTGCTGCTGTTGTGACCACAAGCGAAGAATGGGAGCAGTGTTCTGCTGCTACCCTAGATCACCATGTTTACTTGCTATCTGATAGTAATTATCACAAACAGACTTCCACCCTTGAGACTGTAAGAGGAGGAGAGAAACCCCAGGCAAGCTTAACAACTACGAAAATGGAAGGAGAGAACCACACCAGTCACCGAAATATCCTCAGTCAACCTTAGTCAGCGAGTAGGGGAGCAGTCAAGTGTTGAAGTTTTTTTTTTTCAAAATGATTTGCAATTGTCCTTTATTTATAGGGTATCAAACACTTGAGTTGGTCCCACATATTTAGGAGTTAACATTTGGGTTTAATTCTTTTTCATCTTTGACCCTTTGACTTTAATATTTTTGTGGTGTAAGGTCTTCTTTGTATTTTGACTTGTGCCACTTGGTCTTTCTCTTGTTGGTCTCATGGACCAAGACTAGGGTTGGAGGGTTCTCCAGGTATTTTGTGGTCAAAGCAAGTGGTCTCAAGGGTCCTTGTGTTTCATTCATGCCGACTCAAAGTACATCATCATAAATAAGGAGAATTACTAAATGCTTTATCTTGATCTCCTCGTGCCACCAAGATCAGGTGTTAGGTCTCTCAACCAAGGGTAGCTAGACCCTGGAGAAGGTCTCTTAGCCCATAGATCAAGGAGAGCAGTGCATCACGTGCCCAGACCCGGTCTAGGGCTTATGGTGATGACCTGGTAACTGATCAGGTGCCTCAGCCCCATGCTGCACCAAATGACTCAATGTCAAATACTTGGTAACTCACCAAGCGCCTCCATTCTCCTGGAGAATGGCCCTCAGCCCCAGGCCGAGTCCCTAGTCCTGGACTAGGTTAAATTCTCGGTAACTGACCAGGTGCCTCCATTCAATGAATGGCCCTCAACTCTAGGCTGAGACCCCTAGTCCTAGACTAGGTTAATTTCTTGGCAACTGACCAGGTGCCTCCATTCTCCTAGAGAATGGCCCTCAGCCCCAGGCTGAGTCCCCCAGTCCCAAACTGGTTCAAATTCCTGGTAACTGACCAGGTGCCTCCATTCAAAGAATGGTCCTCAGCCCTAGGCTGAGTCCCCTGTCCCACACTAGGTCAAGTTCTTGGTAACTGACCAGGTGCCTCCATTCGGGGCTGAGTCCCCAGTCCCACACTAGGTCAAGTTCCTGGTAACTGACCAGGTGCCTCCATTTTTGCAGAGAATGGCTTTCGATGCTGCACCAGGTTGAGTCCCCCAGTCCTAGACTAGGTCAAATTCCTGGTAACTGACTAGGTGCCTCCATTCTCCCAGAGAATGGCTCTCGATGCTGGTTAGGAAAAACCAATAGTCGGTTGCTTGATTAGAGGGGGGAGTTAGTTGCTCGATTAGAGGAGGTACAAACACTTAGAGGAGGGCACTTACCCCTAGGAGCTTGAGGCCATATGATATACAATAATACACCTTGGAGTTTGGACACTTGACTTGAGGATCATACTTCATGGAGGTTGTTGATGGACTTGGACACATGTCGAGGAGCAGCATTGGAGTTTAGTAGCCACACTGGCACACATGAGAGTAGCAATGGGAAAATGAGAGGACATGTGGCACATAGTTAGAGGAGGAGTGTCTTGCATGAGGACACTTGGATAGTAGACCATCATGGAAGAGGGAGGGTCGGGACCAACAAATTCTTGGAGAGTGCATCCTCTTGGAGAAGTGGCGTGGAGCCCAAGAAGGATCATGCTTAAAGAGTATTTCACCTGGGGATTGCATAAACTCTAGTTTGACGCATGTATGTCCTTGTATTGTAGAGCGCTCCATGTGAGGTTGTCTTTATGATTACTTGTATGGACTTATGTACTTGTTTTATGTTAGCCTCCCTTACTTATTGTATATATAAGGGGGGAGAGAGTTCTTGTGATCTTTATCATTGTACTTTATCCTTTTACTTGTCTTGGAGATAATATGGTTCATGAGGAAACCCTAGGAGTGAGAGACATCTTGTATGTAAGAAGATGTTAGGGTTCATGATGAAACCTTAGGAGAGAAACGTCTTGTAGGGAACAAGATGTTAGAGTTCATGAGGAAATCCTTGGAGAGAGAGAGATGCACATAGGGAGAAAGAGTCTAGGGTTCATGATGATACCCTAGGAAAAGACAAGGAAAGAGAGTGATATTTGGAATGTTCATGGAGTGATTGCTCTTGTGATGCTAGGGTTGTGTGATGCAGGTAAACCTTAGACAAAGACATGACAGTGAAGAAGATGATGGTTATTACGTCTCTTTTTGTGGCGCTAGAGTTTCTATCCCAGTAGAAGACACACGAGTGGAGCTAATGCCTTGCATGCTTTTGAAGTCTTGTTCTTATGGGTTGTGCGGCTAGGGAAAGATCATGGAGAGACTAACTTGATGAGTCTTGAGCTTGGTGTGATGCTTTGCTAGGAAGAAGACTTGGTTATTTTTTCCTTAATGTTCCATGGAGGTATTGGTGCTTTTGTTGATGCAAGGGTTGAAGTCCTAGGGTTTGAGGATTCAAACCTAGGATGGGAATGTAGATTTGGATGCTAGCGCTAGAGTTGTCTTTCTATGTACTTGTGTGATGCAAGATGGTTAGGGTTTGTAAACCCTAAGAAAGACAAAAGTTCTAGTGTGGAACGTTTGTGTGGTACAAGCTTGCTATATGTGCCAAGGACTTGCCAATGTTGATGTTAGCATGTTGAGGATGTTTTGGTGGAATGATGAACTTTGGTTGGGACCGATTCTTAGCTAGGAGGATTTGAAGAGCTTGATTTGTACCGGCTTTGTGATAGAGTTGTGGTATGTACTCGTACTTCATCTTCTATATATATGAAGTTTCCAGTAGTCCAAATATTGTGTACTTGAGAATTTGATTTTCAGCTTATGTTATCATCTTGATTGAGCGAATTGTTTACCCTAATTTGACATAACATATAGTTGAATTGGTTAAGTGATTTGACTCATATCTTGAAGATAAAAGAGAATAATTTTTTTGTTATATTCTTTCTAATAAGAGAAACCAGACCTGCTATATGCTTTGAAAAGTGTGTCCTAAGGGTTGTAGTATCATGGTATTGAAGCACACTTATATGGTATTTATTCTCTTTTCTACCAGCTGAAATTGTGTTGAATGGAAGTGAATTTAATATTTCAGATCAATCCTAACATTGGAAGTTCATAGGGGATAAGTTGGGGAAACCTCAAGGTTGATTTGAAATTTTAGAAGTTGCATTAATTACTTGATTCTCAAAATTTTTACTTGGTATCAAAGCTGATTGGACTGGGATTGCCTTCTTGCCGATTTAGATAAGATAAGATAATTTATCAATGTCCAACGAATGATCACAATGGTAGGTCAATGGGAGTAAAAGATGCATCCAGTGTGAATACAATGTGGGAGTGCGAAGGCAACTCCTAGAAAATGTTGAAAGCAAAAATAAAGGGAAGAAAAGTAAATCACTAAGTCTAGCCAACACTAATATATGTATACACAAATGTGTCATAGGTGTGGTGATACAAAGTGAGAATGTTTGAGACTAGTAACATCTCGGTGCTAGTAAAGAAAGAGAGAGAGGTCTGAAGATGAAAGTAATGATGTCAAGGTCTCCTGGGCTCGATGAAAAAGGGTGAGGGGGGCGATTGGGGCATTGGCTCGTAGCCAAAGTCTTCAGGCACCATAGTGGGATCTTGTTGTATGATCCTGGGGGTGACACAACATCGAGGGAGCCCTGCTCTCCTACTATATGAGGATGAAGGAAAGAAAATCCGAATAGATATATGGTTGCTCAACTGGGGCTGGGAGGTAGTTCAACGAGCAGGAAGCGCCCCACTCTAGATTTGTTTGGAGATGATTGGTTTATCGCTACGAGGATGTGTAATTGTATGTTTAGTCCAACACCTCCAAATTGGTCTCAAAGATATCGATCAATCTCCCAAGGGAGGAGGCTGAGGGCAGGCATGAGGTCTAACCACTCTATGGTTTGAAGTACTTTGGAACTCTACTTGTCTCTTGTTACCTTGATTTGATGAAGCAACATGAAAGTATGAGGTGATCCTCCTAGTAGTCCCATGGTGGGATGGAGCCTGCAAGAATTGGATTTGTGGCTGAATATCTCCTTGATGAAGAGGGCCGGGCATTCTTTGATCTCGATATTGGAAGAAAGTGGAGAGGGAGACCCTCAGCCCCTATATAGGCAATGCTAGCATCCTCTAATCTCGTAGTAGAAAGGGAACCTAAAAATGAGGTGTACCTCTATCTTCGACTCTTGTTAGTGTCATGTTTGGCAGATACTATCTAGTCGGGGAGTATGGAGATCGGTCTCCACCCGGAGTCTGTGAGACCCAACTTGGAGTTGGACCATAGGGATCCCGAGTGAGTGCATCTAATGTCAGCATGTGTATGGGGGGCAGACGATGATGCCATCCTGCAACTTCAAGAAGTGCTCTAGGTTGGATATTTTAGTAATTGTACCTTGGAGTGTTTGTTGGTGGTGAAACTTTAGTGTGCTTGAGATGAGCACTTGCACCTATGAATGGTTACATGGGTTAAAGTTATTGTTTCTCTTGTGATGAAAGTATGTTTTCACTAGTGATAGGTGGTAGATCTTCAACATGGATGGCTTTTATGGAGTTATTCTAAGTTGACAAGATGCCCAAGAGGACCTATAATAGGTGATTGATTTGTTTTAAGTGATGCCTGTATGTTTTCAAAGTCGGTGAGATGCCTAAGAGGACCTATAATAGGTTGTTGGTTTATTCTAGGGGATGCCTATATGTTTTCATTTGTGATAGGCTGTGGATCTACTTGATTGTTGGTTGGAATGAATTTATTTTTAATGGGTGAGATGCATAGGAGGGCCTGTGATAGGTGGCTGATTTGTTCCAGTGGATACTAGTGTGCTCTATTTTGTTATGGCATGGATTTATTTTCAGTGGGCGTGATGTCTAGGAGTGATACGTGGCTAATTTTTCTAGTAGATGTTTGTGTGTTTTCACTTGTGATAGGTGAAGGATTTCCTTCATCGATGGCTTGTATCATCATGTGTGATCTATATCTTCAACATGTGTGACCCCTAGGAGTAGTGTTGAAGAAATTGTAGATTTTTAGGCCACATCGCAAAAAATTGCAATGTTTACCGCTCGACCATTTTTTGCCTTGAATAAATCGTGATTTTTGTGAAAGAATTGGAAGTCGTTTTTGAAAAAATTGTGATTTTTTCACACCATGGTGGGAAAAATTGCCTGTTGTAGGATAAGGAAACTTATAGTTTATTTTGTCATTTTTCATTGCACTTGTTGGGGAATGAGAGGGAAATGTTAAAATTCCAATTAGGTTAGGGTTTAAGATAGAAAAAATTTAATATTTGTACTTTAATGCATAAAATAAAATCTTTATCAATGTGACAGGATAATACAACTGTAACACAATTTAAGACATAATTTTCATCTCTTTCAACTTTAACACTCCTCAGTGATCATTGTGTTAAAGTTGGTCCTTCAGATGCAAGATACACGAATAAACAGTAACAACAGTAATATTAAAAGACAAACTAATAAGCAAAGCTAGTAAACAATATCAATAAAGAAAAGAGGACAATGCTGGTTTAGATCTTACATATACTCAAATATTCTTTGAATCAGACCTTGTTACTGTAAATACAAGTCATTAAGTGAACAATTGACTTACCAGAGAGAGAGATATTGAGGGTTATAGTAGTGTAGAGTACATACCTTAGACCGTTGACCAAACTGTTCAGAAATGAGAGGAACCTTCAAACCCTTGCCTAGACTGTAGTAGCACTCTCATGAAGACAAAGGTACCTTCTAAACAGACCCAACATCTAAATGAAGATCACAACTATGTTTTAGCAATCTAACATAGTTTAAGACTTTAGATTTAGCAGTCAAAAGAAAGTCATAACCTAGCTTAATGGCCCAAACAGTGGCGTGGCCCAAGCCCCAGCAACCCACAACAGTAAACAAGGTCACGACCTAGCCCTAAAGGGCATACACAGTCACGACCCAGCCTAGGGAGGTCACAATAGTTACGACTCATTCCTTACAGGGCTCACACAGGTCACGACCCAACTCTAGAGGGCATACATAGTCACGACCCAGCCTAGGGAAGTCATTGCAGTCACGGGTTAGCCTCAAAAGGGTCACGAATCAGGTTTGAGTCTTGACAACCCCAGATAAATTCATGCTCAAGTTAGCAGTCCAAGAGAGGGTCACGGTTTGCATAAGCAACCCTCAAAGAGGAGTCACGACCAACCTTAGAATCAACCCAGGCAACAAGGGTCACGACCCTAATCTAGCAGCAACAATGTAATATCCCAGATGCGGATATTCCACTGTTTTCTATTCTAGGGTTTGCTTAAGCCTCCCGATTTACAATAATACTGAAATAAACTTGCATGCGAAGTGTCGGGCAAATGGCCCTATTTTATAGCTAACTAGGGCAGAGATTTTATGGTGACAGATCAACACTTACCACTGATAATTCCGGCTGATAATGGTCCAGAGATAATACGCATGCATCGAGAACTGATCTGGTGAAGAACTGGTGCTCCTTGCCTCCGGTGTTACCCCAGCAGCACGAACCCCTCAATCAGCTACAGATGATGTTTTTGGTGAAGGAGCTGTCTGATGAAGCTGAGAATTTGCAGGAATGATGGTCTTCCCATGCCGTAGAGATTGCTTGAAGCATGCAGAAGTTTTGACCACTCTAAGCAGGCTAGCGAATTGTTTTGTTGGTTTAGCTGCTCACGCCCCCAGCTACACAAAACTTATGAGAACTGCTCCGGGTGAGCAAACTGGAAGCTGATAATCACCTAGTACTGAAGGATGATCCTGATGATGAGAATGGTGCCAGTATTCCGAAGATAAATGGAGGTATGGGGACCCAATGAATGCTTTGGGATTTTGCAGCTAAAAACCCCCCTCACGGCTGCACACGTGTCCCTGCAAACAACCTTTTGATGGTGTCGGATAATTGTATATGGATGAATAAGATGAAGAGCTGATGGTGGATCTGGATGGTCTACCCTAAAGGAGACTAGGGCAGATAATTCATTGCTGAAACCTCGTTAGCTGAAGACGCCGTCTTCAACCCCAATTGTCGTGGTCGCATGCTGTGCTGCTACTCAAAAGCTCCAAATCAATAATAATCATAAGTGTCCTTCTCCATTCACTTTATCTTTCTTTTATAACTTTCAACTGTGAATAACCTAACTTTTGACCTAATTAGGTCACTTTAACTTCTAATTTGCAGTTGACTTCCACGCAGGTGCATGGAGACTCAATCGAGTGCATGTGTCGTCAAATAATGCTTAGATGTCATGCATGCAAGTCGCCTTTGGCTCTGGTCGCCCTCTTCTACCCAATGATGATATAATATTGATGCCCTAGATCTTCTTTATATGGCATCAGTCTACAGCTGATTTCCTGATTGTTAGTGCCCGCTCGAACCTACATGAATCAAATAGGTTAGCAGGTTGGTCCTCAATGTCTAAGCAAAAGAGGACATTACAGTCCTCCCTACTCGAATTTGCTTGTCCTCAAGCAACTGTAAAGCTGGGTGCTGTAATACCTGTTCTCCCTCCCAAGTGGCCTCTTCTATAGGAAGATCTTTCCACTGAACCAAGTAGTCTCTGATGATTCTGTACCCCATTTTTCGCTCTCGCACCTCTAGGATGCGCTCCGGAATCAGAATCAATTGCCCCTCATCATCAAGGGGGGGCAGCTCAGAAGATGTAACAATCTGTTGGCCAACTGCCTTCTTGAGGTTGGAGACATGAAATACGTTGTAAATCTTGCTCTCTGCGGGTAGTTCTAGCTCATATGCTACCTCTCCAACCTTCCGGATTATCTTGTATGGACCATAGAAGTGAGGTTTGAGTTTTTCTGCTCCTTTCTTTTTAAGAGATGACTGACGGTAAGGTTGGAGGCGTAAATAAACGAAGTCTCCTACCTCAAAACTGTGCTCAACCTTGTGCCTGTCTGCATATATCTTCTACTGATTCTGAGCAGCCTGTATGTTCTCCCTGAGTATCTTGAGGATATCTTGACCCTCCTGAATCCACTCTTTGGCCTTGGGGGCCTTGCTATCATCGAATATCCGGTCTGCGAAAGTAGAAGCATCATACCCATACAGAGCTCGGAAAGGGGCCATCCCAATGGTCATATGGTGGGTGGTGTTGTAACAATGTTCACCCAAGTGTAGCCATTTGATCCATGTCCTTTGCTGACTTGCTACGTAATTTCTCAAGTATCCCTCAATCCACTTGTTGACAATCTCTGTTTGCCTGTCACTCTGTGGATGATAACTCGTGCTCATGGCTAACTCGGTCCCCACTAACCGAAAAAGCTCTTGCCAAAAGGCTCCTGTGAATTTGTTGTCCCTGTCACTGACAATGGTCTTGGGTAGCCCGTGGAGTCTAAATACCTCTCTGAAAAATAGTTTGGCTACCTGTGCTGCTGAATAATTTGAAGAAATGAAAAAGAAGTGAGCGAACTTGGTCAATCTGTCCACTACTACGTACAAGTAGTCTCTGCCTTGAACCTTGGGCAGCCCAGTAATGAAGTCCATAGAGATGCTCTCCCACTTCTGCTTGGGAGTAGGTAAGGGATGTAGTAAACCAGCCGGGTGGGTGTGCTTTATTTTGTTTTGTTGGCACAAGCTGCACTCTCTCACATGTTGTATCACATCATTTTTTAGGCCCTTCCATGAGAACCTTTCTCTAATCTGTCTGTAGGTCTTGAGAAACCCCTGATGCCTTGCTAATGGTGAATCGTGTGATGCCTGTAAAATTTTCTTCTTGAGGGGAGACTCTGGAACCAAGAAGATTTCGTTCTTGTAGTATATGTTGTCATCAATTACCCGGTACCTATCATCCTGAATCTATCCATCCAATAGCTCGCAAGCAAACTTATCTTTGGAGTACTCAACCAAAATATTGAGATCTCCAATCTGATGAAATGCTCATAAGGGATAAATTAGCTGGTCGTCTGGAAAGTGCATCGACCACTACATTGTTCTTTCCCTTTACGTACTCAATCTCGAAGTCATAGGCCTGAATTTTGCTTACCCATTTCTGCTGTCTCTCGTTTAGCTCTTTCTGCTCTAGGAAGTATTTCAAGCTGTTGTGATCCGTCTTAACCTTGAATCTGCCACCCACTAAGTACTGCCTGAACTTGGTTAGCGCATGGAGAATGGCTAACATCTCTTTGTCATATATCGAATAGTGGTGCTCATAGTCTTTGAGCTTTCTGCTCTCAAATGCAATGGGGTGGTTGTTCTGTATCAAAATTGCCCCAATTCCCTCTCCTAAAACATCACATTCTAACACGAAGGGTTGAGAAAAGTCTGGTAAAGCTAATACTGGGCATGAACTCATTACCTTTTTCATTTTCTGGAATGTTTTTTGTGCTATCTCCGACCAACTGAATGCCCCCGTCTTGGTAAGATTTGTGAGGGGTGTGGTCATCTGTGAGAATCCATCGACATACCTCCCGTAGTAGGTGCAAAGGCACAAAAAGCCCTTCAGTTCTGTCACATTTTTAGGTGTAGGCCAATCCAATATTGCCCGAATCTTCTCTAAGTGCACCTGGACCCCGTTGGCCCCTATCACATGCCCTAAGTATAACATCTCCTGCATGTCGAACTCACACTTGGACATTTTGGCATATAGTGACTGCTCCTGTAGAATTCCAAGTACTTCATCTAGATATCTCAAATGCTCTTCCCAAGTTCTACTGTATATCAATATGTCGTCGAAGAATACCAGAATATACTTATGTAACTGAGTCCTGAAGATATGGTTTATGCATGACTGGAAAGTAGCTGGTGCATTAGTGAGCCCGAATGGCATCACTAGAAACTCATAATGTCTGTAGTGGCAACGGAAAGCGGTCTTTGGAACATCTTGTTCCCTGACCCGGATTTGATGGTACCCTGAGCAGAGATCAATCTTGGAAAAGTACTTTGCCCCTTGTAGTTCATCCATCAACTCATCAATCCTAGGGATGGGATACCTATTCTTTATGGTCTTCTTGTTGAGTGCCCTGTAATCAATGCACATGCGTAAGGTTCCATCTTTTTTCTTTACTAGCACTACTGAAGATGCAAAGGGATTGGAGCTAGGTTTGATGTACCCTAGTTTGAGTAGTTCCTTGATTGTACTCTCTATCTCATCTTTATACCTCTTGGGATGTTTGTAAGGAGTGGTGATAACTGCTTGAGTCCCCTCCTCTAACTCAATAATGTGCTCAAATCCCCTATCTGAAGGTCAACCTGCTGGAAAATCTCTGAATACTGCCTTGTGCTTTTGCAGTAAGGCCTCTATATCTGCTGGATGTTGTGTGGCCTCATCTGGTGGTTTCCTAAAGGTAACCAAACACTCTGCAACCCACTCAATATCTCCCTGTTGGAGTACTGCCTCCATCCTGTGTGATGTCATTGTTGTGGGAGGGTAGGTATTCATCCCTCTCAATACCACCTTCTGTCCCTCTGCTCCTGTAAACTCCATCTCCATGGTCTGGTAGTTTGTGGAATACTTCCCTATGGAATACAACCACTGAACTCCTAGTACCACATTCATGTCAAGTACATCTACCACATAGAATGTCTCTATCACTGTATAATTCCCCAAGTGTTACTTTTAATTTAGGAATCCTCTGACTACACTCCATGGTGTGACCTACTGCAGCTATTGAAAACCCATCAAAACTCTTAGTCTGAATGTCTCTCTTTTTAACCCATGCAGCATCAATAAAGGTGTGGGATGCCCCACCATCTATCAACACTCCCACTCTGTGGTCCTGTACGGTACCTCTGATCCGGTACGGTACCTCTGATCCGGAGAGTGTGGAATCTAGGAACCCCTGTCATGGTAGCAATGGTACCTCCTGAGGCCTGCCCCTCAGCAACTATCTCTGGTGTCTCGCCTTGCTCCTGATCTTGATAATCCTCATCCTCCCCACTGTCAAAATAGGCCTTTCCTTTTCCTGAACATCTGTGACCTGGTACCCATGGTTCCTGGCAAGTGAAACATAACTTTTTTCTTCTAAGGTCCTGTCGGGTATCATTGTCCATCCATTCTTTCTTGGGCCATTCTTTCTGGAAGGGTTTCCTCTCTTTATCTTTAATAGGGAAATTGGTTATGGGAGGAAACCTATTTTTGGGCACTGCATCTTGCAAGTCTCTAGTCCGACTGATGGCATCTGCGAGGGTGGTGGGCCTATAAGACTTGACCCATCCCCGTAAGGTTTCAGTGAGAGCCTTAGTGAATAACATAATCAACCTGCTCTCTGATATATCTGTCACCATGACTGCTGTCCTCTGAAACTCCGAAATAAATGCATCTGCACTACCTGTCTGTTTGAGTTGTGCCAGCTCTCTAAAGTGTACCTCAGGGTCCTTTCGATCAAACCGCTCAATGAGCCTCTGTGTAAAATATGGGTACGATGTGATGGTATTGTGACCCAATGTTACTAACCCGTGGTACCACCACTCATGTGCTTCTCCGTCCAAATGCAAAGTAGCCAATTTAATGGCATTTGTCTCAATCATGGTGTTGCGATGGAAGTATGTATACAACTTCTGCACCCAATTCCAGGCTGGGCCACCCCAGGTGCCCCCAAAGGTAGGGATAGTCAGTTTCCCTACTGTGCGCTATAACTCATAGTTTTGGGTGAATGACCTATTGTAAGCTTTGGGTTTGTTCTTACTTTTAAAGTGGCAGAAGTCGATGAAGGTCATGGCTGAATGGAAGTCCTCTCCTAAAGCTCTATATTCTCTCAGATAGGCACTCATGGATTCTTCTGGTTTTGCTTGTGCTAGAGGCACTGCAGCTGGACTATCTAAGAATTGAGGCATGGTGGGTCAGAAAGACTTGTATGTATGGGGATGGCTCTGCATGTTGGTATGTAAGTGCTCCCTACTACTGCTGGTGGATACCCTATCACTGTTGGGAAATAAGGGACTATGTGGCGTGGGCCCATTTCTCTCAGTCATTTGCCTGAAGGTACTCATCATTTCTTTTTGCCCAGTAGTGAGTTCTTTTATGGCTGATATGAGACTATTGAAAGTTGTTTTATCACCCTTGGCGATTGTTTCTTTTCCCTTTCCAAACTGATACTCTCTGTTCCCCAAATCTATGTCCTCTAACTCCTCTTCTCTGTCTCTACACCTCTGTCTCCGGTAAGTAATGTTGTATGGGTCTTTTGAATTCGTTTATAATTTTGCATGCGCACAGTTGGCAAGGAAAATAGCTCTGATACCACTGTAATATCCCAGATGCAGATATTCCACTGTTTTCTATTCTAGTGTTTGCTTAAGCCTCCCGATTTACAATAATAATGAAATAAACTTGCATGCAAAGTGTCGGGCAAATGGCCCTATTTTATGGCTAACTAGGGCAGAGATTTTATGGTGAGAGATCAACACTTACCACTGATAATTTTGGGTAATAATGCTCCAGATGCATCGAGAACTGATCTGGTGAAGAACTGGTGCTCCTTGCCTCCGGTGTTACCCCAGCAGCATCAACCCCTCAATCAGCTATAGATGACGTTTTTGGTGAAGTAGCTATCTGATGAAGGTGAGAATTTGCAGGAATGATGGTCTTCCCGTGCCGGAGAGATTGCCTGAAGCATGTAGAAGTTTTGACCACTCTAAGCAGGCTAGCGAATTAGTTGTTGGTTTAGCTACTCACGCCCCCAGCTACACAAAACTGATGAGAATTGCTCCGGGTGAGCAAACTGGAAGTTGATAATCACCTGGTACTGAAGGATGATCCTGATGATGAGAATGGTGGCAGTATTCCGAAGATAAGCGGAGATCTGGGGACCCAGCGAATGCTTTGGGGTTTTCCAGCTAAACCCCCCTCTCGCGGCTGCACACGTGTCCCTGCAAACAACCTTCTGATGGTGTCGGATAATTGTATATGGATGAATAAGATGAAGAGCTAATGGTGGACCTAGATGGTCTACCCTGAAGGAGACTAGGGCAGATATTTCACTGCCGAAACCTCGTTAGCTAAAGGCGCCGTCTTCAACCCCAATTGTCGTGGCCGCATGCTGTGCTGCTACTCAAAAGCTCCAAATCAATAATAATCAAAAGTGTCCTTCTCCATTCACTTTATCTTTCTTTTATAACTTTCAACTGTGAATAACCTAACTTTTGACCTAATTAGGTCACTTTAACTTCTAATTTGGAGTTGACTTGCATGTAGGTGCATGGAGACTCAATCGGGTGCATGTGTCATCAAATAATGCTCAGATGTCATGCATGCAAGTGGCCTTTGGCTCTGGTGGCCCTCTTCTACCCAATGATGATATAATATTGATGCCCTAGATCTTATTTATATGGCATCAGTCTACAGCTGGTTCCCTGACTGTCAGTGCTCGCTCGAACGTACAGGAATCAAATAGGTTAGCGGGTCGGTCCTCAATGCCTAAGCAGAAGAGGACATTACAAACAAGAGGTCATGACCTGCTTTAAACAGCAATAAGGAGGTCATGGTGCAGCATAGAATCAGCCCAGGAAGTAAGAAGGGTCACGACCCATTGCAAAAAATATCAACAACAACCATAAACAATGTTTAGATAGGAAACATAGGCTTTAGATGAAAAGGCGACAACCCAAGCAAGGAAATATTAGCAGCAACAATCCTAAACGTCAAGCCAAAGTACAATAGAAAACCCTGGACGTCCAATAGAGGAGCAATGAACCATTAGAGCAGTCAGAAATTGGATCTCCAATCCTCCTTTTGTCAAGACACACTTCAAAATGAACTTTAGGAATGTATATCCAGATAGATCTAATGCCAATGAAAGATACCCAAGTGAGATCCACCTAGGGTTTAGGCAAACAAGTAAAATGTGGACCCAAAAAGAGTAGATCAGGATGATTAGAAACTAGATCTAATGCTTGATGATTAGATCTGATGATTTTATGAGGGTTCAAGCAATACCCAGCTGATAGATCTTTGAAAATGACTAAAAACCCAAGGAGGGCGTCCCACCTAGAAGTGACCAGTGCTAGATCCGGGGGTAAATGCAGTTCGTTTGGATTCAAATTTTAGATCTAGTGTTTATAAATAAATTTAGACTTGGGTTTTCAGTGCCATAGCCAAAAGATCGCCCAATCTATTAGATCTATAAAATGAGGGTTTCAACAATGAGGATTTTATGTGACAATTGGGTAAAAATATGGAAAATAATACTAACCTTGCAGATCGTACCTGAAAATACTTGCGGCCTCCTTATACATCGATCAATTTTGAGCAAGATCTGGTAACTACTAAGCAAAACGTGTTGCCAAAGGAGGAGATGCGCCCTCTTCACATGCAAAAGCAAACTATCGAAGTGAGATTTGATTCACAAATGAAAGAAAACTATGCAAGTCATCTAAAGAGAAAGATTCATTGCACAAAGTAACAATTGATCACTCCTTGAAAGATGAAACGATCCATTTGAAGAAATGATGCAAGTTGCCTCCACAATCTTCCCTCAAGCAAGTCGCTACCTTGCAAAAAGAACTCGGCCTTCACAAAATATATGTTGAATGCATACAAGATCCATTGAAATGTCTAATCAAGAGGAGCAACAATCATGTACGAGAACATTCACAAAGCTTTCAAGAGATTTCCAAAAGTTTTCTTTGGATTCTAATATTCTTAGAGCCAAAAGTCCTTTTACAAATGAGAGAGCATTTCAATAATAGATCTCTCAAATACACAATATCTAGATCCAAAAATATCAATAGCTAGGATCATAAGATAGAATCGCTTTAATCAACAACTAAGATTAGCGGGATACATCACATGGATCAACTAAAAAATAGAGGGGGCACACCCACTAAAACGCCCAAGCTGGACACACCACATGAAATATGGCTAAGACACATGATAATAGCACATGGTGGGGCTATGAGATGAACATATCCTTCACGAGCATGACCCCAAGGCACAACATCCAATAATATGTCAAGATAACATCATAATGTGACCAAATGACCAAATCATGACCCTTGAATAATACAACAAAAAAACGCCCAAAATGATGAATGCTAGGACGTGTGCACTGTGGACCCCACAAAGGGTGATGACCATGTCAGAAGTTCTACAACATGTCAACATCATGCCTTGAACAATGTTCATGCCATTGCCTTGCCTCATTTGCCCAAATCGACTTCCTTTGTTAGCCAATTATTCATTTTTAATGTGCCTGAAACATCCTCCTGGAAGATAAACTTGTTTGTTGCTCACTGCTAACCACACCTGGGGCAAATCTGAGTGTAGAAATGAATTCGAGAACATAACAACGTGGTAAACACAAGTGGCTACATCACTATGTTCACTGATTGCGCCCTAGGAGAATAAAATATATCTCTAAAAGTATGAAAATGTCATTTTAATATGGCATCCAACAACTGGAAGATGATCTGACCAATATATCCAATCCCTGTGCCTAAAACTGAAAACTAAGTACATTAATGGACTCAGAATGTCCAAATCCACTACGAGTGAGTACTCATACACCATATGTCCATCAAAATATACATCAAAAGACCCATCCATGCCATAATAATAATAATAATAAATTATAATAAGGCCTGTAAATGCTGATAACTGTAAAAATAATGCAAGCCACCATAACAAATCGCCATTTGAACCATTAATACATCTAATGGACATTGATAGGCCATAAATAATCAACTTCAAACACTGTAGGCCAAACTCATCTTGGAACTTGTTGTGGACTTGGTCAAACTGGGTTGACCAGGTCAAAGATGATCAAAATGATGACCCAAATGAAAATCTATGATGCTGCAAGGTACAAAATGGATAAAAAATGCTTCATTATCTATGTCAGCAGCGAGACTAAGGTACAAGTGGCTTTCACTGGCGATTATAAGCACAATATATAAATAATAAATCCAAATCAAAGTGATCAGTGACTATAAACAAAAACCTCAAGTGTATACTCATTCATAGACTTGGTCATTTTGCTAATCAAGGGTGAAGGTGGTAAAACAAGATTAGGCAAAGGGGAATGATTGGACACTCGACATTGTGAACATCTCGGCTGAAGGACAAAGGGGGTCCACACTACACATATGTTGGAATTAGATGTAGGGAATGGCGGTGCCGCATAGATGTGTGGAATAATGAGAATGCTTCAACCAAACTCTAGACAAGTAATCTTTAACAAGATTTAACATTTAATCCCTTTAAATTTTTAGGCATTTATTCAATTTAGCACAAGATACTAGCCAACCTCCAAAGGCAGGTGCCTTGGAAAGCCTTCTGGCCTCTAGAAAATGACTAAGGACTAGCCCCATTGCCAGCGAGTGTCCATAGCCCCGATGGGTTTGCCTTACCTTGTTTCCCTGTAGGGACAAATGAGCCTTCCATCATACAATGGATGGGTGCTCATCCTGTGGCCACTAACTAGTTTTATAACATTTATATGTTAGGCATTAGCGCTTAAAAGCACTACTAATCACAACTTACTTTTTTGCATCATTTAGATGTAGCATTTATGCGTTCTGATGCTTTAGTGTCTAAAGAAACTATTGGTTAGACTACTTGTTTTCAAGAACTAGATGAAGACAATCCTTGTGATAAGAATCACATAGACCAACACCGAGACACAAGATAAACATGGGATCTAATCCAACATAGAGGTATAGGCGAGGGAAATCCTCGATATCATTAGTCAAGATACAAGTCATTGGTAAAACAAAACTGGATGATAACGGATGGGGTGAAGACAATGATAAGGTGATACCAAGATCAACAAGCTATGTCCCATGGGAAATAACCAAGTCCATACTAACAATAGGTCATGACCAATGAGTATACACAAGAACCTTTTGAGTAAAGCCAGTAGATCACTTTTACTCTAGATCTCAATAAAACTAGATAAGATATCGCCAATGCACAACCACTATTAACCAAGTCTAGCTACTAAAATAGATAAAAGAGCAAAACTAAAATCCATATGTACATATCCATATATCACTTGGGTCATATACTTGCATCTGATCTGAACAATCTGAAAGGCACTGAAACACTGTTGTTGTACATCATTGGTACTGTCAAGATATCTGCTCCGATAAACAAAGGATGGCTAACTCAGTCATCAAATCTAGGGTCATGAGGTCAGTTATAGCATGAAACCAATCATTTGTATGCTTTGGGTCCACTGAATAATAAGAGTGATCATCAACTGCTTATCTCAAAGTAAAGGACTAGCTCAGGAATGTGCTCAAGACTGCTCTGGAATCATGGTATCCCAACTACTATGTATGTGACAACAGTCCCAATAACTACAAAACAATCATGGTGGCCACTCTTTCTCAAAACTCTATGCTATAGTCCTCTACATGCAACTTTATGGCGAGATTGAATAGAGACATCTTAGAGGTAGAGGGCGGGATGGATTTAGGTCGAGACACCAGATCATTGACCACATTCTTACGCTTTGGGCCAACATCAAGGAGGCACGCCATTGCTCTTTGAAAGTTTATTGTTGCTTTGCAGACTTTCGAAAAGCATTTGACTTTGTCACTGGAGAGGAATTGTTTCATAGGCTTGTAGACATTGGCATTTTCAAGACCCTTTTGATTGCCATCATGTGATTATATGAGTTGGTTCTTGGTTGTCTTCGCACAACCCATAGGGTATCAAATTTTATCTGGAGTACCATTGGGGTCAAATAGGGGTGTCCCCTATCCCCTAATTTATTTGGGATCTACATCAATGAGATGGAGCCTTTGCTAAAGGGGCATATCCATGACAGAGATGGGTTCCTTCTCCACCAGGCCTTGATCTCTATCCTTCTCTTCATTGACGATGTAGTCCTCTTGGCATCATCTTCGGAGGGGTTAAAAAGAAAGTTAGATGCCTTGGCCCTTTTTGTGACCTTTGAAAGTTGATGGTCAACCTGGGTAAATCCAAGGTTAAAGAAGCCCCTCTCGAAACTTCATTTCTTTTTTAAAGTGTAGGATATTGAGATCACCATCACTTATACCTATATGGGGGTACAGTTCATAGGACCCTGTTTCAGTCTGTGGCATTCCCTTTAGCCTCGAGTCAACAGGGGCGATGGATCCTTATCCCTTCTTGAGAGAGTGTTTCAAACACCATTTTTAGGACATATCGTCCAAGATGTCTCTCATGGATACTCTCATCCGACCCAGAGTCCTCTATGGCTTAGAAGTTTGGGGGCCTTGTTTACTAGACTTTGTTTGGGCATCGATAGAGTGAGTGCAAATGCTCCTCTTTTGTTGCATCATCAAAATGCAAACAAACAATACCTTGGCCCATCATACTTGCAAAGTTTGATGCCAAACCCTTTCGACTTGAGATTGTGTTCAACCTTGTCTCACTCTTACACCGCATTCGGAGCTTCGTTGACTTGACAAAGGGGCAGGACCGATACTTGTGCTTGGCCTACTTCTATTCGGCGTCCATTGCTTTAGCTACTCTTTTAAGTTGTGCTTGGTGCTAGTATGTGGGGGTCTCAGATCTTTTGAAGTTTGTTGGTATTGTGATGGACTAGCTTCCTCTATTTAAACATTCAATGGATGTGCTTGGATGCCTCTTGTCTACCAAGTAGGAATTGGCCATAATCACTTGAGATGATATCTACATGCAGTTTGTGTAGGTCACTTGGATCAACCCTTAGGGAAGGTTATGTCCAAAGATGGCCTTTTATGTTGAGCACTTCATGGATCTAAGGGACAGACTCATTGTTCGACCCCATTATTGCCATTGGGCACATGCTCTTTGTATTCCTTTAGGTTAGTTCACAGTGGGTTCTAATCGTCTTAGGGTGGAGACACATCACCACATTGATTGATTAGATATGATCTGCAAGGTTTACCACCTTTGAGAGGTTGAGGTTGATGAGCACTCCATTTTTTGTTGTCCTGTTTATTATGAGATCAGAGGGCGGTTCCACTATTTTTTTAGCGATCTTTTCAGGGAGCTTCGGATTTTGACCAGTTTCTTCAAATATCTTGTCTAGAGATGTTTGGTTTTATACTTGCAGGAGGCCCTCCAGCTCTGCTCCATCATCCTCTAGCCACAGTCACATCCTGGACTAGCCTCCACGCAGCATATTACTTCCTTTTATTTGGTGCTTCCATCTTCTAGGGTCACCAAGAGACAAACGGATGGTGGTATTGCTTTCGACCTCAAATCAATTCAGATGGATAGTGTTATGCTTCTGTAGTTCTACAGTGTTCTGGCAGTTCATTTGGCAGAGGAGGGCTTAAAAAGGTCCAAGTGTGGGCTTTTCATATGTGGTTGGCCATGACTGGGCCCCTTGATTTTACTCTTGGAAGTACTATAGCTTAGTGGCATTGTTGACTGCCCTTTGTTGGGGTTTTTAACCCTGGGGTTGGTGTTCGGGGCTTCTAGGGGTAAGCCATTGGGTCACATGACCACTATCCTTTTATATCTTAAGGGGGACTATACTTCATCTAGGAAGATCATCCCTACATCCACCACCCCTCTCACACCCCAATAAGACCTTCTTTGCAGCAGATCTTACCCCCTCAAACCAAATCGACCCTTTGATGTCTTCATGATTGATCAAGCCTCAAGCTAAGGCAAGGGGGATGTTGAGGGACTTTATTCATCATTCTGGGGTTAGTAGGGGCATGGCGTCCTCCTTAGGTTCACTCTTGCAATCACAGTGAGGCCTTGGCTTGCTTATGTTAGTGTTTTTTAATCATTTGATGTTGGTTTTAAGGCCTAGTCCCCAACATGTGGGTGATATGCCCTAATTTTGTCTTAGTTTGGAATATTTTAGTATTAGTTTGTTTTAATTTCAAATTGACATGTAGGCTTGATAAAAAATTAAAGTTTTGTGCTAAAATGGATATAAATATCCATTCACTTTTCATTTGTAAAGCACAAGACTTGGGATAAAAAATCATTATGTTACTTTTTTACCCTAATTGGGCTCTCTAAAGTGATGTGCACCTCTTGGATGACTCTCTTTTGCTTGAAGTGGAAATTGGAGTATTTTCTAGGGTTTCTATACACATGCAAGGTTGATGATAGCATTATTGGACTAACACAATCTCAAGGATTGATTTTCTTGGTAAAATTGGTGAGTTTAAAATCGGAATCGGACTTGGAATCGGTTGAGGGTCAACTCGGAATCAGAATCAGAATCGGTAATGAATCGGTCATAAATCGGCTGATTTGAATTTAATGAATCGGTTTGCTAAAAATACATAAAATATTTAAATTTTAAAGAAAAACAACATTTTCAAGATTATAATCCATGATTCCAAGGCATTGAAGACAAAATAACCAAAATCTGCTCATGTATATACCATATAAGAGTCAATATATCAAAATGGCACAAAGTGTACTGTAATCTGGAGTCTGTGGCTGTACTCTGTGCAATACATAAATGATAATACAGACTCCTCTTAGGCTGTCCACTGTCCACTCAGCAGTAGCACTCAGCAGTAGCATTGTCCACTCAGTCACTCAGAACTCCACTGTCCACTCAGGCTGCCGCTGTAGCAAGTTAGCAGCTCCACTCTAGACTTCAAACATCAAACAAAAAGTGAGTGAGTGTCTTCGACTTGTTATTATTTGTAGTTGGGTTGGGTTGGGTTGGGTTAGGTTAGGGACTAGCCTTTAGGTTAGGTAAAAAAACAAAAGTTAAAAGTCAAAACAATAAAAATAAATAAAAAATGACAAATTGTTGAGATGGGTCGTAACCGGCCGGTCAGGATTGGAACTCAGCTGGTCAGACCGGTTTGTTACCGAAGTGGACCGGTTTGGTGACCGAACCGGCCGCTTCGGTAACAAACCGGTCACCGATCCGGTTTGCCTGCAGGTTTGAACCAGTTTGGTACCGAACCGGTGAACCGGCCGGTTTCGAAACCGGTCAGACCGATTTTTAAAACACAAGTTTATGCTTCTTTGATGATTGAATGGTGGTTGTAATGCTACATTTTTTCCGATTTAGGGCTTCTTACCAGCCTTTAGTCAACTTTTGCATGGTAGAAAATGTACCTTGGAGGGAGTTTTCTCTTGTTGGGGCCTTGGATCTCTGATTTCTGCCTAAACTAGGCTCCTCCAACGAACCCTAGAGGTTGTTGTTGGATGCCCTAGTTTGGAAGAGGAGAAATTATTCCAAGAGGTAGGCTGGTTACCATCCCTCATGGCCTAGGGTTTAAAGTAATTCTTCAAAAAAAAAACCTAAGTTTTGTCATTTTATCAAATTTCAGTATTTCATATGTAAATTTATGCATTTGCGTGGTTAGTTTAGGGTTAGATTAGGTCTGCATTTTTATACCTCAGAAAACCCTAAATATCTCAAAAATTCCAAAAACAAAAAATATCGAAGTTTTGAAAAAAATCCAAACAGGCCCTAAAATCTTGGTCCTAAAATTTCGGCCCTGAAGTTTCGGGATCTTAAAATTTTGGGCGTCCTAAAATTTCGTGCCTGAAATCTTCGGCCCCACTTTGGACACCTAATTCAGCTAAACGAAGCTGCTGCAAATCTGTTAAACCCTGGTTAGGGCAGCAGGGATATTCAAGACCAGTTGGTGAAGTGACCTCAGCCTTAGCTTGTGGCCATTACCATTACTTGGGCAAAATTTTGAGGTTGTTTGAAGCCCTTTTAGGGCTGTTTATACTATGAACTACTGCTGGTACACACTGTTGCCAAATGCTGTTTTATTACAGTGACTTATAAATAATTTAGATACATTTTGGTAGCAACGTGTGGATGACATTATTTGGACATGTTCTAATATATAACTGCTGTTCTATATCTGCATACAAAGTACTAATTTCCTCTGCTGCAATAACTCTGCTCCAAAGTACTAGCTCGTCTACCTGACATACTTATTAATGATAGGTGTGGACATTGTTTTCAAACTCTTTGTATTCATGCAACGAACTTACTATGGTTAAATACTGAAGTCTGATTTTTACTGTGTTGCTGGCTATTTCCAATGCCAAATGCTGATTTTCCACAATAGCACATAAATGTTCAATACACAGTAGCAGCATATGACTGCAGTCTGATAGTTGGATTATTGCAAATTGACTGATTCTGATTAAGTTAGACTGCTTATATTGACATGTATGCAAAGTACTGTTTTTTTTGGCTGCCTACAGTTGTACTGTTGTATATCACCACTAAGTGGACCTCTAGTGAATTACATTGCATAAGGCTGTCTATACTTACACTGAAAGGTCATTACAGTATTTATTACTTACTGGTTGGACAAGTGATTAGTTAACTTCTCCATAGTTTAGATTGTCTTTAGTGTTAATTGATTTGACTCCATATAAGGCACTGGTCTATGCCATAAAGGTTGTTGGAAGGTATCTGTGTGTTGTGTTGACAGGTATCCTAGATAGGGCTCTCCCCTGGGTTGAGGAGATCCTGAAGTAGTTGAGAAATTCAGCTGAGGTCACATTGGGTTCGAATCTCTCCCATGCTTACCTTTTACGAGCAAGTACTCCAAGTTGTGCTACAAAAGACCTAGACTGCTAGTTCATTTGGTAACAATAGGATCACTTCCACTTCCGCCAGACCCCAACAGCATGGCCAGTCTTGGTCCCATATTGGCAGTCAGATGATTTCATCCAAGTCACAGCAGCAGGCCCCCCACTCCAGGTTGCGACACATCACCTAGTATAGTTCCTCTTTCAGCTCTTCCTCCAGAGTCCAAACATAGTTCTATTTTGAGATTTCTCCATTCGACCTCAGATGTTAGGAGAGATGGTTCCAACAAACCATGACAAACTTCCACCTTCTGTATCATAGATCCTAGATTCATTCTCTTTGTACATCTCTCTTCTGGATTGGTTCTCCATCTTTGGAGTTAGCTTTTTGGTTTTTAAGTTGAGTCATACTTTTCTTTCTACATCTTGCTTTTTATAAGAGCCACCTTAGTGCTCCCACTTTGTATTTACACATGATACCAAACAGTCCCATATGCCCAGGGTTCATTCCTTGGCTAATTTGAGTGATTCAAATTGGAGAATGTGTATTTTATCATTCCTCACCTTTCTACATTTCCAGGTTCTCAATTTGAGCCTTAAAACTTGTGCAAAAATGTTCAAATTTGCTGTCCTTTTATACATTGTCCAAAACTTAAAAAGTATGTGGGGGCAACCAAAATGCATGCCAAAAGGAAATTGAAAGTGTAAGTTTTGGCTACAAAATACATTGCTTAGATTTACTTGATTCTTTTTCAAATGCACACATTTGCTCTTCCAGGTTGCCCTCTGACACTGCTTTTGATATTTCTTGGAAATGCACACAATCATCACTAAAATGCATGTCAAGGCTAAGTTAAGGATCTAAATCAGGTTCTGTAATATGGTCAGAGTTCGACATTCAATTCTTTATAAATTCTTTTCATCTTATGCCATGACTCTGTCTAAATTTTATGTGCTTGAAAACAATGTTGCCATGATCTGTAGATTGTTGTGGATATTCCACTGGAACAGTTCGTCACAATAGATTTTGCAATTTTTTGAAGTCCCTTATTATGCAGTGTGTTACCTCACAAACCCTCACCCTCTACAGGTAAAGTCCTAAAGCTCAAGTGAGGCCTTGGAGAAAACAAGAAGTATTGCCAATGTCACCACACAAGCCCTTTTCACACTTTAGGCCAGCTCTCCTCTGGCTCAAGGGGGGCTTTCCTAGAAGAGGATTGCTAGAATTTTAGGCAATTAATTGCAAGGTGAACTGAAAGTAAATTACAGCAAAATAATTTTCTATGTTTAGGAAATGAAAGTGGATGAATGGACCCAATGATTACTTGGATTTTATTGTGAAATGACCTGTTTCTACTTTTCATTTTGTTCTTCACATGTTGACAGGGTTAATTCTCTTAAATATTTGCAAAATTAATTTTATCTTTTATGTAGGCAGTATTAGATGATGCATATTTTAAGTTTCTAAAATGAGAAATAGGCATGACATGAAAATCTTCAGGGCAACTTGTATAATTTATAACTAACCTATGTAATTTTTGACAAATTTTGCAAGGTTGTGCATTTATATTTTAGAAGTTTGATTAGTGTTTGAGAGAAAGTCTGGTTAATGACAATCTATTTTTTAGAAATTGGTCAAATAATAACATTTTTGGGATAAATAGCTTTTGAACTTTAGCATGAGTTCGATCTTGAAGTTACAGATTGCAAGACAGTCACAAATGCTGCTTTTAGTTTCTTTTGGTGCCTTTTCATAGCTTTGTCTAGAAAGTAAGGGTTCATACCAAGTGGTTATTTATCTCTCTTTGCATCCGACTATGTGAATTTCTGAAACAGTCGATGAGTTGCTATAGTAGGTTAGAGTTCATTGCATGTGTAAATAGCAAGTTCAAACAGGTGTAATGACCCAGCTACTTAACCAGGGACTTGGGATTAATTTTAATAACATAGTTAAATCTAAATAAAACCAATATGGATGTGCCTACTAATTTACAACGGAAATTAACTATAATTAACTTTAAAAACAGGAAATCACTTGTACTAATTTTTAATTCATGTCATTTTCTATTCTGTGAAATTGACTGAACAAATTAAATAAACTAGACAATAATAAAATCAAGAATACATACCTGGAGCTGTAAGTTAGACTTACAGTTGCACATTTGAAGCCTGCAGGATGTCCATCAACTCAACTGTCGCTCCTCAGGAAACCACATAGGGGGGACCGTTCTCCTCCCAACCAACCCCTCAGTCATAGGATGAGAGCCCCCTGAGTGTTAGTTTTTCACAATTTAATTCAATATGATCTAGGATTTTATCTGAGAGAACAACATGCACAGTAAATCAAACACAAGAGACAAGAGACACAAAGCATTTCACCGGGGAAACCATAAAGGAGAAAACCCCGCAACTTCCTTAGAGATAGAATGAACAATAATACAAAACCCCAAAACAAAGAGATGGTCTTCAGCAGCTTCCTCCTCCTTCACTTGTGTGAACTTGTCTCTCTCTCACTTATGTGAATGAGTGAGTGAGTGAATGGATAAATAGAGAGGTGATCCTCTCTATTTATACTTTACTTTCACTTGCCGTTTGCCCTAACTGGGTCAACTTCTCCTAGGAGAGTCTAATAACCCACTACAACTTAACTCTGGGCCGACTCCACTAGGGAGTCTAATAACCCTATCAAATACAATAATGACATTCCTGATCGGAGGAATGAAACCTCTTCGTCGAAAGTACAATGACATAGGCATACAATATAAAATATACAAGTGAATTTATTCTGAAGTTACAAATACATCAACACTCCCTCTTAACTAGGAAGGTATTCTCTTGACACAGTTCACCAGCACAAGTCTTCGTCACTAGATCATTAACGAAGTTGGATCATCATCAAAGCTAGATCATCGTCGTCACTGCTGCTGCTATCTCGATCATCAACCTCCAATCTACTCGTCACAGGAAGTTCTACAAAGCCAACCCTTTTTCATGCTAGATGTAGGCCTAGCCTCCATGTAGGTCTTCATCATCTCTGCGAGCAAGCCATCAAGTAGTACATCTTAGGACTTATTATGTGCCTCATGCAAAACCTGTGTACCCTCCTGTTACCTCATCATCTTTAGATCATCTCATCGTCACACGGAGCACGACCCAGATGCACATAACACAACACTTACCTCCACCGTCATGGGAGGACCAACCTACCACCATTTGGAAAAGGCTCAGCAATTACCTCAACGACCATGGAAGGACTAACCTACCACCATGTCAAAAAAGCTCCAGCAATTACATCAACGACCACGGGAGGACTAACCTACCACCATGTCGAAAAAGCTTGACCATTACATCAACGACCATAGGAGGACTAACCTACCACCATGTTGAAAAAGCCCATGTGCATCTGCGTCTTTCGAACTCATCACTTCCCCTTGGAAGGAACCTCGATCTGAAGTACACCAAGCTTCACTCTGGCTAGCTGCTTGGTCAATACATCGGCTATTTGCTCGTCCGTCGCAACATACTGAAGCTTCACTGCTTCTTTCTGCACCATATCCCTGATATAGTGATACTTGATCTCGATGTACTTCGACTTGTCCTGGAACACCGGGTTCTCAGACAACTTCACACAACTTTGGTTGTCGCAATATATATAAGTAGCATCCAATTGGAGATCAAACAAATCAGACAGTAGCTTCCTCAACCATACTGCCTCACAACTAGCCGAACAAGCTGTGACATACTCTGCTTCGGCTGTACTTAGTACCATGCAGGACTGCTTCCTGCTAAACCAAGAGATCACACCTGATCCCATACTGAAGCAGCACCCCGAAGTGCTCTTCCTATTAATGGCACTTCTTGCCCAATCCAAATCCACATAACCCTCCAGGTTAATCTTTTGATTCACATCATACTTGAGCCCATAATCAACTATACCCTTTAGGCACCTCAGAATATGCTTTGCAGCAGTCAGGTGAACATGTCTCAGATCCGTCAGGAACTGGCTCATTTTTATTCACAACAAAGCAAATATCTGGTCTCATATTGTCAAGTACATCAAGGATCCAATCATCTGACGATACATCGTGTCATCAACCGACTCTGATGAAGCATCACTCAATAGCTTGAGGTTCGATGCCATAGGTGTGGCCATGGCTTTGCAGTCCATCATCTCGAACCTCTTTAGGATCTCCATTGCATACTTCCCTTGTCCAAGGAAGATTCCATCCGCACTCTGCCACACCTTCATGCCTAGAAAGTAGTGCATCATACCGAAGTCCTTCATCTCAAACTCAGCAACAAGCTTCCTTTTCGTGTCAGCAATCAACCCATCCTCACTTGTCACAAACAGGTCATCTACATACAGTAGAAGTATCACTGGATTCTCTTCCTCAACCTTGTAGTAAAGGTTGGAATCTGCTTTACTCTTGGTAAAGCCCAAACTATTCAGGAAGCTGTCAATCTTGTTGTACCACGTCCTGGGTTCCTGTTTCAAACCGTATAAGGCCTTCTTCAATTTGCACACATGAGTCTCCCTGTCATGTGTCTCAAATCCGAGTGGCTGCTCCACATACACTTCCTCTTCCACTACACCATTCAAGAACGCTGTCTTGACATCCATCTGGTGTACCTTCCATTTCATCACTGCAGCCAGAGCAAGTACTGATCAGATGGAAGTGTATCTGGCTACAGGTGAAGATGTTTCTTCATAATTTATCCCTTCCTTCTGCGAGAAGCCACGTGCGACAAATCTCACCTTGTGTTTCTCTATGCTGCCATCTGCAACATGCTTGATCTTGTAGATCCACTTGGAAGTCACAATAGACCTCCCTACTGGTCTTAGGACCACATCCCAAACATCATTCTTCATGATCGACTGGTATTTTTCGATCATGGCATCCTTCCATTCTTTCTTCTCAGCTGCTTCCTCATAGTTGGAAGGTTCTTTGTCAATGATGTCACACAGCAGGGCTACATAACTGGAGAATGGTCTAGGTCTCTTGCTTTCTCTATGCATTCCCTCGGGAGCACCATATCTCTCTACATCTTGAATCGCTTCTCGTACCCATGCTGGTTTCCTCTTGTGAGAATTCTTCTCATGTGGTGGATCTACAGGTTCTTATGGGTCTTCTATCTCGCGTTCTCCATAACCTTCTGGATTTATTTCATTCATTGTTGTATCTCAGATCCCGGTTTCTTTTGTTTCCTCAATGTCTTCAACAGGTATCTTTTTGGATTTGTGATATGTTGAGTCTTCGTCGAATGTTGCATCGCTGCTGATGTCAATCTTCTTGAATCCTGGGAAATATATTCTGTAATCCTTCAAGCTTTCACTATATCACACAAATATACCCTTCTTTCTTGAAGGATCTAACTTCGTCATCTTCTCTTTCGGGATGTGTATGTACACTGGGAAACCAAATATTCTGAGACGGATGACTTCTGGTTTCTTGCTAGAGAAGGCTTCTTTTGGTGTCTTGTTCACAAGTACTCTATGCGGAGTAGGATTCTGTACATACACAGCTGCCCTAGCAGCTTCTGCCCATAGATGTATAGGAAGATCCTGATCATGAAGCATTGCCCTTGCTGCTTCCATAATTGTTCTCTTCTTCCTTTCTGCAACTCCATTCTGTTGTGGATTATATGGAGTGGTCAACTCCCTCTTAATCCTTGAATCTCTGCATAATTTCTTGAAGTCTTTTGATATGAATTCTCCACCATTGTTTGATCGAAAGGTCTTGATTTTCTTCTCTGTGTGGTTCTCGATCAAGGCTTTGAATTCCTTGAACTTACTGAATACTTCATCCTCGCTTTTCAATAAATATATCCATGTCTGCCTAAAAAATCATCAATGAAAGAAACATAATATACATACCCACTCAATGAACTGGATGACATCGGACCGCATACATCGGAGTGGATGATTTTCAAGATTCCTTTTACCTTGCTCTCGCTACTTGGAAATGTCTTCTTTGTGTTCTTTCCTTTCGCACATCCTTTGCAAACGCCTTCATGCTTTTCCTAGATTTCTGGAAGACCTTCAACAACTTTGCTTGCAAGTGGTAGTGCCCTATAGTGCACATGTGCAAGCCTTCTATGCTAAAGTTCACTTGGCTCTATTGAGTCATGGACCAAAGCTTGTTCTAGTTGGCCCTTCAATTTGTATAAGCCTCCCTTTTGCTCTCCAATCACTACTGCATCATCTATGGTATTTCCCTTTGGCCACATAAGAACTTGGCCATCTACAAATGCAACCCTCATACCTTTTGCATCCAATGCAGATATGGAGAGAAGATTCTTCTTTAGTCCTGGTACAAACAAGACATCTTTCATCTTCATCAACTTTCCAGAGTCTAGCTTATAGGAGGCTTCATCACTTCCTTTTATAGGATACTGGTAGTCATCCCCAAGTTTCACTTTGTGGGGCGACTCATGTTCGGATAGGTTCATGAAGAATTCCTTGAATCCTGTCATATGCTTAGAAGCTCCACTATCTATGAGCCAATCATTGCTTCCATGTGTAATAGTTCCTGTGAGGGCAGAAATCAAAACATACTCTTCATCGCTTGAAGAATCTTCACTTTCTTCTCTGGCTCTCTTCCTAGGAGGTTCATCATCCTCTGCAGTGTGAGCATGATGTCTTCTTTTGTTCTTCTTCTTCTTGTGAGAGCCACCTTTATTTCTAGGACAATCTCTGGAGAAGTGTCCCTTCTAATCACATGTATAGCATCGAATGGTGGATATATCTCTTCGGGATTTAAAGTTCTCTCTCTGATTTTGGTGGTGGTGTTTTTCTTTCTTACTGTGGTGGTGCATCCTTTTGTTACCATTCCTCTTTGAGTGTATTGTGAGAGCTTGGTCTTCATTACCCATCTTCTCTTCTTGAACTAGGAGTCCAGCTTCTTCTTGTGAGCATTCCTCCCACATCCTACTGAATGTGATGATCTTCTTCCTAGCTCATATTCCTTGAATGAAGGAATCCCATGACCTGGGGAGACCATTCAAGGTGGTGATCACTATTTCTCCATTCTCTATGTTTCCTTCCACGACTTCAAGTTGTTCTTTGATCTGAGAAACCCTTGTGAGATAAGACTGGATGGTTTCTGCATTTTGAATCTTCACATTCTTCAATTGGTTCCACAAAGTCATCTTCCGATTTATATTGTTTCCTTCAAACAGCTTGGTCAAGGAATCAAACATCTTCTTGGGTGTCTTTAGAGAGGACACATGTGGTATGAGATGGTCTTTGATAGAATCTGCAATAATCCTCTTGGCCTTGACCAAGTTCTTCTTATGTAAGGCCTTAGCCTCATCTCCCTCTGGAACTGGAACCTCTTCACTTATGTTGGTGTCTAATTCATTCCCTTCTAGGATTAACCCAATCCTATACATCCATGCTCGGAAGTTATCAGCCCCTTCAAGCTTATCCTCAAGCTTGGTGTGGTGAGACATCTTTAATGAGAAACTCAAATGGAAATAAAAGATTTAGGTCTTACCACTTGATTGCTGAAACTGGATCTAGAGCCGGCTAGGGTTTTACGGAGAAACCTTAAAATACAAACTTAGAATTTCAAACTTCTGTCTGGATAGAAAGATGTGCCTTGCTAAGATGAGCAAGCTGGTATACTTCAATTTTTAAAATTCCAAAATTTGACCCCTCAAAAGTGACTTGCGAGTTTCGGATCTGCCCCTTTTGGTCCTTTCTAGTTTTCTAGTTTTTTTGGTCCAAAAGTCAAACTAGGGTTTGACAAATCCATGGGTTCTACCCAACCAAAAACTTGGATCTTGGTCTCTAAATTTCAATTTTGCCGAGGAGAGCAATCCTATGCTGAGAGCACTCAAAAATTCCACTTCTGTCAAAAGCCCTAATTTCTTGCAGTAGTGACAAGCCCAAAAATGAAAATGCTCAGAATCCAATTCTGTTTCGACAGAAAGATGCGCCTTCCTTAGGAGAGTTATCCTAGCCTCCTTTTGCTGATGATATGTGGAGCCCAAAAATTAAGAAGCCCTAGATTCTGCAGCTGCACAGTGTCTTCTTCTCAGGTCAGCTTTGATACCATGTTAGTTTTTCACAATTTAGTTCAATATGATCTAGGATCTTATTTGAGAGAACAACATGCACAAAAAATCAAACACAAGAGACAAGAGACACAAAGCGTTTTACCGAGGAAACCATAAAGGATATCACGAAACCCTATCAGTGGTAAGTGTTCATTCTATTCTGCAAACCCTAACCCTAATTTCAGCTATAAAATAGGGAAATTTTGCATGGCAGTTTGCATGCTCGACTGTTTCAGTAAATTTGCATAGAAATAGAAAATATCAGGATTTGGGATATTATAGAAACATACCGTTTGAGCAACCTCCATAACCCTCCACACCAACACTTCGGATGGTTCCGCTCGTTGTGGCATGGGCCCTCTAATGTAAATTGTCTGTTAGCAGTACAGTAGGCTTCGAAAGCCATCATGGTTAGCCTAGTGGCTAAGCCGATCTATTGTGAACTTATTGGCTGCACCGGATTTTGGTCTCCTCTAGCCACCTTATCAGTCGCACTGGATTTTGATCAACCAGGCATTTTAAAAGGTTGGTCCTAACTTCCTCCATATCTCTTCAAGGAAACCAACCCTGGGCATCGAAAGTCCTTCTCCACATACCTTCCTCAAAGGGTGGTGTGCCTCAAGCCGTGGACTTCCGGTATTAGACCTCATCGGCCGCATCGGATTTTGGTCTCCTTTGGTCACCTCATCAGCCACACCGTATTTTGGTTGACCAAGCATCGAAACTGTAGCCGACAAGGTAATACTGAGTGAGTCTGTTCCCAACCCATACTCCCTCGTGGTTATGGGCTCCCACGAGATCGTGGTTTCCAAAATAACCCAGCTTTGAAGGATCTAGAGTGGAATTCCTATAACTCTTCCACTCACAATCATATAGTCAGTCATTAATCATCACAAAGGAAGTCCACATACAATAATTCATTACTTCATGACCAGATAATATCGACAAGCAAGTGCAATTATTGCATCACCTCATCTATAGTGAGAAAATTAAGAAGGATAGCTTACCTCACATCACTAGAAAAGATGTCATTATCATCATAACTGGGATCTCATAATATTGCCCAATCTCATTTAATTCATCATGTGTACTAGGGGTTCGCATGTAAAACCACATGTTATGATGCTTGTTTAATATTTATTTATTATGCTCATTTAATTTAAGTTTACACAATACCACATGCTAAATTAAGCACATTACCTGATCATGAGGATATCACAAACTTAAACGAAACAAAGTATGAACATTGTTCCTGGATATATATTATCTCAAAATCAAAATGTATAAAAATTAACTATGTTCATTACTTTAATCATCATCAAATACTAAATTATATGTAGTAGCAAATAATTATCATGATCATGAGTCAACATGAATCCGATGGAAGTGGAACATGAGCAATACTACCATGAAAACATGACATTATCATACATAAACTAAATCTTATCTTCAACATGTCATCATTACAATAACCTCAAATACAAAGTAGCATGCACCATCTTAGACATAGACCATATAATCATGAGGAACCTCAAACATCATCCGTTAAGAACATAATATCTTCATCATAACAGCATATATAGAACCCAATAACTGTTAAATGCATAGACCCAAGAACCTAGATATCTCATCAAACGCCTTAGTAAAAGTTCATCTAGAATTAACTTACTATATATATCTACTTCTACTAAGTTTGTTAGTCCATACTATTTATACAAAAGATGGGCATATCCTCAAAAAGGTGAGGGAAACTTGATACATATAACATCTACGACTAAGGAAATGGTTAAAAAAACAGTAATTGCAACAATAAGCAAATCTAGGAAGCACGTAATTAAATAAAAGCAATAATAATACTAAATGTAACTTACTCTACCCTTGGGTTAGGGATCACTTAATTCTCCAAGTTAAGGTCCAATGGGATTAATATAACACTGATACCAGATGTAATGACCCAGCTACTTAACCAGGGAGGGATTAATTTTAATAACATAGTTAAATCTAAATAAAACCAATATGAATGTGCCTACTAATTTACAACAGAAATTAACTATATTTCACTTTAGAAACAGGAAATCACTTATACTAATTTTTAATTCATGTCAATTTCTATTCCTTAAAATTGACTGAATAAATTAAGTAAACTAGACAAAAGGAAAATCAAGAATACATACCTGAACCCCTAAGTTAGACTTGCAGTTGCACATTTGAAGCCTGCAGGACGTCCATCAACTCAGTCGTCGCTCCTCAGGAAACCATGCAGGGGGAACCGCTCTCATCCCAACCAACCCCCTAGTCATAGACTGAGAGCCTTCGAGCCCTCACTCAGNCCCACATAAAAAACAAGGAGCATTAAAAAACCATAAAAAAGACCCTTCAATCAGCCCCCAAATTCCCCTATTTATGCAGAATTTTCCAATTTTAATTTAAATAGTGAATTATGCATGAATGCCAAATGGCTTTTCATGCACATTACTTTTCTAATCATATTTAATTAACTTAATAAGTTTTTATTTGTCGACTTAACTTTATTTTAAGTTCATTTTCTTATTTCTTTGTTAAATAATATATGCTTTATTAATATTTCCTTATTAGCTAATCTAGGTTTAATAATACTTAACCAATCTTAATTAATTTTGGGGTGTTACAACAGGCTCAGGCTCATTAGTAGTGTCCATATTTGCTTCTTCAGGTACCCCATTGGTTGACATATGACTTTCCTCCAGCTGTGAAAGAAAAGATTGATCATCTATGGGGAGGAGATTGGAAAGGTCAAGCTCAGAAATGGTGAGTTTTCAACTTGTTCTTACTACCTACATATACCAAAGTTGTAACAAACTAGAATTGAATTGGTTTCAAATGGCTAGCTTTTTTATTTGCTTGTGCAACAGCTGAGCATGTAGTTCATAAGAAATATAACTACAATGTGATGAATTCTTTAAAAAGGGTTAAAGTAAAAAACATTGGCTAGGGAAGTGCAAAACTAGGTTTCCCTGTGGACTTTGATGAAAATGAAATGTCGTAGTAATGGAGTACAGGATACACGTACTACTTTCTGTCATATTTTTAACCTTAAAAATACAATGAAGTACAAATAACTGTGCAAGATGAGGGAGTCACACTTCTACATGATTAAAATTGATTAGCATGTAATAAAACCTCCCTTTTCAAGAGGGCAGCTTCCAATTGAGGGAGTTAACATGAAATAGCATTCCTTTGCATCCATTGTTGATTGTTTGTATCAGTTGGCTTTGGTTTAGGTTGTATTTTCAATAATTTTCTCGGTCTTAATTTTTCTAGTGATATTTTATGAATATCAGATGGAGATTGTTTCTTCTAGTGAAATTGGTGAAATACTACCTGCATTGACATGGTGATAACATACTGTAAAACTCAGAATTCTTTTCAGGTTAGCTTCCATGTCCGAGGGGCATTTATGGCATCAAAGTCACCCAAGAGTTGCACAATGGATTTTGAACCTAGGTCATCATGATGACAACCCATCGGCCTTTTTGCTAGACTAGACGATTGAATGATTGCTTGTATATTGTTTCTTAAAAATACTCATTATCTTTTCTTAAGGTCATACATGTATGTCATTAATATGAAATAATAAAATACTCATACTGGATGTATCCTTTAGGCTTTAGTCCCATTGACCTACTTTTGTGGTTATTCATTGGACATTAATAAAATTATCTTATCTTATCTTATATGTAAAGAAAGGCAATCTCACTCCTCATGTGCCCTGCACGAATATTCAGTCTTTGTATTTTCCACTTGTTTGTGTTTCTTCCTTTGTGTTTTAATCATTGTAGCATCCCTGTAATGCAAATGGATACTACCAGTACAATATGATTGATGAAATCCAAACTATAGCAGAAATATGTAGAAACAGATCTCAAATTTCAAGATAATAGAGGAATCATTCACATAAAATCCAGAAATTTGATGAAATGATGAGATTTGTGTTGAGATATTTTGGCTAGTCTTCACCTGTGGCCATGTGCCAGCTCACTATGTGGGTAGTTGAGCCCCTTTATGGGTCAACTTGTGGGTAGTTGTGCGTTGTTATTTCCATTATTACACTATATTGTAAGTTGAGGCTGGTCTCCTCCTTGGTTCTAATGCTTTGACTCTAGTGGAATGGTATAAATACACCACTTCCCTTATTTGTAATATCATCTCATTCAAGTGAGACATGAGTTTATTCATTCTTTTGCGTAAGGGCATCTCTACTTGTGTTGCACACTCTTTTGAAGTCTTACATGTTAACCATCAGGGCACCAGTTTATTTCAGCTTGTTTGTCTTATTGGATTAGGATTTGTTGAAGAATTCACTGTAGGTCCTCTACCTCGTGATTTTTAACAATTTTATGGTACTTTAATGGCAAGATTATCCTTAAGGTAGGGTTTCACCATAGAACTATTCTCAAGGAAGGATACACCATGATTTCCTTCAATAAAAAGAATCCATCCAATCTAAAGCATATCCTAACCCTCTAGAGGCATTTATATATTCTTGTGTTTTACTTCTACCTCCTTTTATACATAGAGTTAATTTAGTGGAATGGTCACGCCATGTATTTATTAGGAGATTATATAATTAAGTGTCTCATATTGTCAATTAAGTCACATTTCCTATTATTAAATAAAATTAGGACATTTAAAAGGTTAACTATGTCTAAATTATATCTTAACACTATATAGCTGGTTGTATGGGTGCTTGTCTTTCTCATGACACTTTTATGCGTCTCATTATTATTCACATTGAATGATCTCTTTCTCTCCATTGCCAGCAGAAAACACTGAAATTTTCAGAGCAAAAATTGAAAAAACTACCTCAATACAGGGTTTCATTGGAAGATAAAGAAGTTTAGATGATAACTGTAGGGAATTAATGGATGCCATCCAAGCAGCACTTGAAAAATGTATACACAAAATTGCAGGGGGGCATAGAAAGACAGCCAGCATCTTTTTGGTCCTCCTGTGGTTTGACGTGGAGTGTAAGGAGGAAAAAGCAATATACAGGAGAAATAAAAACAGCAGAAATCTTGTGGCCTACAAGTTGCTTGTTGAGCAGAAAACACAGTTTGTAAAAGCCAAGCTAGTAGAGCTGTTTACAATGACAAAGGAAAACCCCAGGGCCATTTTGAAAGGTTGTAGGTGATGAAACAAGAGCAGGAAAACGCCCCCAGGGGTGTAGACCAAGTGGTGATAGAGTGTACGGTTAACGCACTCCTTGTGACATCACGGGTTCAAACCTCGGCTAACCCGTGCCCCATGCTAGGGGGTTGTGTGGGTGCACCTAGGGGTATAGTGGTAGCGGATGGGAATTGACCCCGTGTCACGCAAGTATGAGCCCCACCCTAGTTGTCAATTACCCTAGCAGAAAAAAAGCAATAGTAGGAAAACAATATAGCAGCTGGAAAATGGCTGAAACACACAGGAATCCTATATAAGACACTAACTGAAAAGAAACAACCATTGAAAATCAGCTTGGACAAAGCAGTTTTTACAAAGAAAGATATAGGGGATGGACTCAGAAAAATGGCTTCAGGCAAGGCAAAAGAGATTGAAAGGATGCAAGCAGAGTATAAAAAATGGGGCAAAGATCTCCTCAATCAGCACATTGCATTACTACTTGACCAAGCAATGAAGGAGGGTTTCCCAGGTTATTGGACAAGAACGCTCATTTTGCTCTTCTTCAATGGGGGTGGAATAAATGACCTCGGAAACTACAAGGCCATCATGATCAGCCCAATATTGTCTAAACTCTTTGGAGGGATAGTGGAAAGGAAAAGCAATAAATGGGCAGAAGAGGAGGGAAAATTTAGCTAAGGGCCGGGTTGTCTTTTGTCCAAAGCATTCTACTGTAGAGCATTGCTTCGCATTGAAGCACATGATAGAGAGACCATGAGATAACAAGGAGGAGGAGTATGGTGCTGCATTGTGGAATTTAAAAAAGTGTTTAACAGAGTTCCAAGAGAAGCTTTGGAAGAGGCAAACAGACATTGGGGTTCCAAACAAGTGGAGGGTAGTAATCCACAGCTTCAGTTTGTATGAACGAGGGAAGGCAAAAATCAGAACTGAGGGCTGCTAGTGTTTGGTTGCTCTGAGTTTTTCTCTTAGAAAGAGGGCGTATGAGTGTTTGCAAACCTTAAGACAACCATGCTAGTGTGGAGAGCTTGTGTGATACATGCTTGTAGCCAAGGAGGACTTGCAATTGTCGATGCTAGCTTCTTGTGGATCACCTACCTTTTGGAGTTGGTTAGGAGCTTTAGAAGCCTCCTTAGGCCCACACGTGCTAAGAAAATCTAGAAGTTTCTCTCAAACCCCAATTCATCCCCCTCCTTTAGACCATTTGTCCCTTCCTAAGCAAGTCTCCTTAAGCTAGTGTCCTCTCCTTTTGGCCTTTCTCACCACTTTGTGGTATTTTAATTATTATTTCTCATGAGAGGAAGGATTTGTTAGGATTTTGAGTCTTCTAGAGGTAAGAGATTAATTTTTTAATGAGAAGAGGTTGAACTTCTAAAGCTATAAAAGGAAAGCTCCTCTCTGATTTCATTTGTTGGTTGTTAGTGCTACAAAAAAGTTATCTTTTACAAATCATTTTTTCTATAATAAGATTTTGTGTGGCTTTGGAGGTCATATCTTGGAGCTTCTCATTGGTGATGGTATTTTTTGTGTCCATGGTTCTTCTATTGGAGTTAACATTGTGCTAGCTTTGATTTCTATTTCTCTCGAGCTTCTGTAGGGGCAATATTGCCCAAAGGGATTGGATCTATGGTAATCTTTTATTATAGGTTCAATTGATTTTCTTGCATAAAGGGAGGTTTTTCTTTGTACTAATCCTCTTTAATATTTTGCAAATCTAACCCCTTCTAGTGTAGGGTTTCACTCAAGTAAAAAGTAAAGGAGTGTATCTTCCCTTGGTGATTTGCATGATTATAGCTTCTAATACATCTATGAAGCGTTGGAGACCTTGAGCACTTATTTTTCCTAGATGATCTTTGTGGAACAAGTCTATTGGAGAAATTTTTCGTTGACTCCATGGGCCCCCAAAAAGGTAACGCACATATCTATTTTATTTCTTTTGCAACCATCCATAAAAAACAAAATCAAATCTCTTTTATTCCTTTGTTTTAGTTGGTGAAATATAATTTGCACCTCTGGTCATGTGGCAGAAATCCTCAAGCCACTGGGTGCGACCTTGGGGGCAAGTAAAAGTCAAGTGTTGCCACTTGATCTTGACTCCTCTGTCTAGGATTTCTCCTAGCAAATCCAAGGGGGGTGGTCCCTAATAAAATGAAATCTAAGGTTTCTATTCTAACAAAAATGTGAAAAATCTAGGAGTTAAGATGAAGTGAATTAAAATATTACCAACCAATCACTGCGAATAAATTACTTTAGCAAATTAGAAAATACACAACCATTCAAGACACTTGCAAAATTAATTTATGCATAGAAATAAAGTAGATCGGTGCGAGTGAAAAGAGCGGTTGGGTATAAGGGTTGCTAGTGCAGTTTCAAAGAAGTATTGCAGTTGTCTCGGTTGGTAAATTTTAAGATTATTAAATGAGTAGATTAGGGATTGGGTTACTTCTTGGTTTGGCACACTAGGACTCACCTCCTTGAATTGAGCGCTAGAGCAGCTTTACCAAGTGTCCAACGGGGCGAGGATGAACCTGCTTGGAGTAGCCCCCGGACTCTGGTATTCGCTCTTCGCGGCCTCTCGAGTTCTTAGAGATTCGTTTTATGCGGATTGTCCTATTAAGCTAGTCACTTTAATCCCTTTCTAATTGTCCCACTATTCCAGCCAAAGACCTGCAGTCTCCACAAGAGCATATGGGGACTAAAACCTTGGTTTATTTAAAAAAAATGATCAATCATGTAGTTGTTTAAAAAATGTCAATACCGATACTCTCGTTTCCGAGAACACGGTCGGATTTGTTAATTTTAAGAGCAGGAAGAATAACAAATAAAAATCTAACTAAGAAATGAAAGCAACTACTCTAAAGAAATCAAACCATGAAAATGAAAGGACATGGATCCCCCCTGGGGGATGGGGTGTGGGCACTTGGCGTCCCACTTGTTTCTCTTTTGTTACAATAATTATTACAATGAGGAATACTTGTGGTCTTTTATAGATCGAGAACCAACAAGTTTACAAGTTTGAAGGCTTTAAAAATGCTTGACAAAAAGATATGGAAGAAGGAGGGCTCCTGGATGGCTTAATATGTCAAAAATTCGCCAACACTTCTCTTTATCTGTTCGTCAAATGCTGCAAAACAGCCATCAAACTTATGATAAATGTTAGATTAATCAATTAAAACATAAAAAAATTAGCATATAACTCAAGTGCTTTAAATGATATAAAAATATAGAATGTTGGTACTTAGTTTTGAGACTTGGATCTATGAAAAGTAAGTCTTTTAAAATCAGATCTAAACTTATAAATGCATTATGTAAATCAGATTAGTTTATGATATTTTGTAATGCACTAATTTAATCAACACTGCTGAAAGTAACTAGTAACCGAAAAAATTTAAATTTTTATGTCAGAAGGGTATCACCAAAGTTGAGAAGTAAGAAAAGAGCAATGGGATCATCCTCAAAGTGTGGTCAAAGGGATGGAGTCTTTTCTTTAAGATTTACTGAAAGAGAAGTAGAGCTAACATGCTCATCCAGACTTCCAACTTAAGCGACCTATAAAACCTTACAAATATTTCCAAAGGGAATCAAATGCCGATGTTAACCAATAAAAGAAACTTGAGAAAATATGTATTCAAACAAGAGTAATCATAAATTTCTAAGCCTTCTTTTATCAAATAACAATAAGAATTAAACAACAAAGTATTACTCCTTATCTTATTAGAACATAGTTCCTTTCAAAAGCCAACAATCTCGAACATATAAGCTTTGTAAAAAGACACAAGTTACCTCAATATTTCACAAATATAGCACATCCAAACACCATTGGCAACACTCGCATAGGCGTCCAAAGCCTTTTATTAACAATGAACTTGAAAGAATTACATTAATAAGCAAGGTTCGACACATCTGATGGAAAATGAAGTGAACTTGCTTTCTTAAATAGAAGAACCAAGCATGAGGGGAGGGGTGCGCACTTGCCCAAGAGAGACGCATTGCTTTGGTTGGCTGTGAGTTGGTTTGAGTTGGATCTGAGTGATTTATTGGTTAACCAATGGAAACAACCAAAGTATAAAGAGCCACTTGCTAAAACTTAAGTCTACATCACACAAGTTGCAACTTTTTTTGGAAGATGCGCCCCCTTTCTTGGGAAATGCGCCCCACTCATGGAAAAAAATCCAAAACAAGTTTAGCAACCAAAACTTTTTCTTTCGTGACTTGGAAAGCTTTAGGAATATTTCTATTTGTCTTTGCCAACTCACAGAACAAGTTTTTGGCATGTTTCCATGTTTTTTATGAGTTGCCAAATTTTTCACTTTATCCAACTTTTTGTTTGGGTTTTTCGAGTAATAATTAATTTTGGAGATAAATAATTACTCGAAAACTTAGGAAAGTGGATTTAGGGGTTAAGTGGGTGCTCTAAGTTAGAAAACGAGCACCCCCATGGCAAAAACAACCTCCTAGTCCCACTTTTATGACTTAGAGAAATTTTACAATTGACTTGTTAAAAATAAGCCTAAAAAAACAAAAAAAAATATTTTTCTGGAAATTAAAAAAAAACCTATGGGGGACCTAGTACATGTTCATAATGACTCAAAATAATGATTAGCGTGATAATATACATTGTCACTTAGGTTTTAATAACCTACTAAGGCCTAACCTTTAAGACAATTATTCCAGCTTTGGAATATTGAGTGAAAAACTCGAAAATTATAAATTGTTAAAAAACAATATATAATTAACAAGGAAAAAACACCCTGAAATGATATATTAATGACTAAGTCCCAAGAAAGCCAAACCTTTTACATAATTTCATCATGCTAAGTCATTTTATTACAATTCTCTGTGGGGTATGAACATGTTAAAAAATGAAAAGGGCCTAGGACAGCCTGAATGGACTTCTAAACTCGGAATTTGAAAGAGGAATTATTTATCCTTGGCGGCTCACTTGAAAATCTAACTGAGTGCAACTCAGGTGGTAACCCTAAAAAATCCCCAAAAATGTTTTAAAGTTCACCTAGATATATTGATTAATTTTGAATATCTTAAGTAGACCTTTTAATTTCTAAATATTATCTTCATAGAAAATTTATTAAAATTCAGAATATTGTTAAATATTCCTTGGAAATATCTTAGATAAATTTTATTTGTGAAATTAGCTTAAAATAAAAAAATTTAAAAACTAAAATAAAATTTGTGTTTCATTGAATATCATTTAGATTGAAGGATTTGCTGTTTATCTCATGATTAGACACTATTGTTGAAATCTTCCTGATGTATTTACTGCAATTTCTGCAATCTAGAAATTTCCTAAAAGATAGGAAAATTTCCTGATGTATTTACTGCAATTTCTGCAATCTAGAAATTTCCTAAAAGATAGGAAAATTTCCAGATTTAGTAATTCTGAAATATTCATTATTTATCGTAGGTTTAGAAAGAACTACTTTGTCGCAAATTTCTGCATTTTTCCAGATACATATAACTCATAATTTCTAATAGCTAGTTGGGAAAATTGTGCAAGTTAAAGTGTTGTTTTTAGTAATTTTCTTAGCTATTTTAATTCTAAAATTTTCTACTTTTTATTAATTTTTAGTAATTTCAGAATTAAGTTTTCCTTGTTACACCTAAAGAAATTGATCATAAGATACAATGAGAAAATTTCCAATGGTTCTAACCACTAAGCCCTTTGAGTTCTAATCACTAAACACTAATAATCTAAGTGTTATTGATTGTGTCTTGGCATTTGGGTTTTTCTAACACAAGTGGTTATTGTTATGTTTGCTAAGTCAATGAATGTTGTGCCTTATTGATAAAATATAATTGATTTAGCGGGATAAGTTAGACATATTGCTAAACCATATTGCTAATTGTTATTAGTGTCGATTTGATATATTGTCTTGTTTCATTGCTTATCGTTCATATTGAATAACTTGAGAAGCATTGCTATTGAGTTTAGAATTGTTATTGAATACCATGAGTAAATTCAAATGCTTAAGTTTAAACATCTCTTGTTAATGACTATATCACATGCTGTTTAAGTTTTTTTTTAAGTGCATGAGCTAACTTTATTCTATACATTGTACTTAGAAATAATTTACATTAACCTTAATAGTGATATTCATCTAAACTCAAATAAATAATCGATCTAATTGGAATACCCACCTAGGCTTAGGTTTAAAGATAAAGCTTGAAGTTAGAGGTTGTGAGTTGAGGTGATAATTACGAGCAACCTTTTTTGCCACCTAGGTTGTGCTAGTGGGTTGGTATCTTTTTCACTTATTTATAAGTTGTGGGGTAATATTATAGAACACCACAGACCTCATCTCAAGAACGATGTCTGTGATATGATCACAAACCACAACTGATCAACATACATCCCTGCTGATCAAGGGGTAACAAAATCATTGACTTAAAGAATAGGTACATCTTCAACGCTTATTAGATAAAGGGCAAGCAACGCACCTTGTGTGCACATGCTATCTGTGAATCTTCATTCTACCTTGCCTGTTCTCGGAGATTCTTCTTTCCTATTCGAGTGTCTTTGTGATTTCCCATTTTCACGATTTCTAGCAACATGCCGTTTTAGTTTTCTTGGAAGATTTGCGAGGAATTTGTGAGTAGGGATATTTTAGTATCTTTTCTCATGTCTATTTTTTGCATGAAATCTTGAGAGAGATGGCCTTTGGGATCTTAATAGTGTCGTTGAATGATTCTATGTCCTAGGATACTTTTCTTGTGGAAGTTCAGTTGGATGGCAAATGTTGATGGGATGCCAGTAGGCCATCTTCTGAATGCATGAAAAGGAATTCTGATTTAGTAGGAAATTGGAAGTAATTGTTACCCTTTATGTGACTCTAGTGTTTATTCATTGGTGTAATTCTTATGAGTTTTAGATGGCACAATGCGTGGCATGATCTCATGGGATTTTTTTCCTCTAGTAATTTTGATAGTGACATCCTTCGCTGGAGTGAGTCCTTGGGTTTCTGTACCATTGGAAAACGATTTTGTTTGTTGGGTTATAGCTTGAGATTGGGCATAGCGTTGTTAAGTTGGAATGCATACGTAGGTTGGGTATGAAGTCATCCTTGAGCAATTTGGTCACCATTAGTTAAATAACTTCAAAGAGTGGTTTTCCATTTGTCATGATTTATTTGTCACAAGTTTTAGACCATTTATATGATCCTTGCTTATATTGTGTATGGTATTGCTTTTCCTATTTCATATAGATTGATGCATTTGAGCATGCATTTCACCTATAGAAATTAGATAGCACCTAATGGTTAGTTTGGAGCATTCAACATTAAATCCTGTGATTGGTATTTTGTAGCGGTGAGTGTCCTATTCCTATAGTTTCACAGCCTAGTGTTGTATTTTTTAAAGAAACAAGAAAATTTATATAATATAAACTGCAAAAATGCAGAAAAGAACAGAGTTACAGTTTGTCTATTATTCCAACAATTTTCTTCTGCTCTTAGAAAGCAAATGAGAGTTTCTATCCTAGAGCTATCTGTCTTTTGTTTACATTTCGACCAATATACAAAAACTTCATGCATAAATTCTGCAAAATGTTCCCAGGATCAACATACAAAAACACTTGACCATAAAATTATTTTAAGGGGACCTTCCTAGCATTGTCGACCTTCTCTTCCTCCTTTAGCTTGATTCCTCCCAAGTCTGCTTCATCTTCTATCTGCAATGGCAAATTCAAGTCTGGAACCTTGCATGGCTGAGGCGACGAATCTTCCGTAGAGACCTGTTATCACGGATCTTGTAGTTGCCCCAGTAGAGTAATCCTATACAGGATGGCAGAGGGGACATGCAACCAAAGCCGCGATCTACGAAAACCCTAACCCCCCAAAAATGGATGGTTGTCACTCCGGTTAGGACTTCCTTCATTTTATGCCACTAGAGAAGCCCAAGTGACAATGGGGGAGACCCAAACCCATCCTGAAAGGACATACCTAAAGCAAATCACCATATCAAACCCCTGACGGAGAATACGTAAGGTGAGTGCTTGAAACCCTATATTCGAGGGATAAGCCACAAATTAAGAAATACTTGAGTATGGGTGGTTAAGGATGTTGGAAATGTTACTCAAGTAAGATAACGCGGTGACTTATGGAGATTGGAATTAGATCTAGGATTAGTGTGCTGATTCAAATGATCAAATTCGGGACCCTGGGGGGATTTAAGCTGACAAATGAGAAATTCCCAGGATGAAGTTGATATTAAGAATTAAAGCTTCCCGCACACTGACTTGGATGAAGGATTTAGCAATTAGGGAAAATCCAAGTGAAACCAGAAAAACAGACATAGGGAAACTAGTTGCTAGACTAAGAGGGGCGCTACCTCACTAAAGGATTAGTGCCTGAAGATGGGAAAATGGAGTCTACTGCTGACACCTAGGAGGGAGAGGGGGGTTTTCGAGATGGCCAACAAAACCCAACCAAATTTGTAGATTCCCAGTGCAAATTGGTCCAATTAATTTTCCTATTTTAACAAGGGTTTTTTCAGTAAGAATAGCTGATGGGCAATGCATGAAAAAATTAAATACAGAGAAAGAAGCTGAGAAACTTACTTGGAAACTGTAGATACCTTCGTGGATGACTAGGATTGCTTCCTCATAGATTAAATGAGAAATCTGGAGAAGATCTTGATGCAAACGCTTTGCTCGATGACCCTTGCGTCCTCTCTACCTGCCACACAAAGGGAAAACCAAGAAGTAATGACAAATAAATCGGGATCTGCAAAGTAGAAGCTAATAATCAAGAAGCGAAGAGTCATAAAGAAATAATCACTCTCTGTCAAAATCCAATTTGTAGTCGGATGTCAGGGTGCAACTTCACCAATGCGCCCCCTCTCCAAATCGCCTTCTTTGCCTGCAAATCGAAATGGATACCAAAAAATACAAGATGCTATCCTGGAACAATCTCAATGCAAGAGAAACAATTTCAATCAACATCTCATTCATTTATAGGTACACAAGTATTGAATCCCCAAAAAATCTCTTTGTTCAATATTCCAGTACCGGAGCTCCTCCTTTACAATGGGGGGGTCTCATCTATATATAGCTTTTGAGAGATGTAAACCCTAACTTACTTTTGCATCCAACGGTGGAGATTTACTTTACAAGGATCAACACATGGATCATATTGACTAGATCAAGGGGGGGCACACTTTTGCCCAATAACACTTTGTCCAAGTCAAAATAAAATATAACATATGATCATGATAATACATCAAAAGGGGGTCACTAGGGGCTTAATTCACCTTAGGCCCCATTACAACCTCATAACATATGATATAACAGTGTAATACATCAATTGGCCAAGTGAGGGGCGCCCCTTGGGGGACTTACTCACTGACTAAGCCAACAATTAAATAATTCAGACCAAAATGCTAACTAAAACTTCTGAAAAACTGTCCGGGGAGCCAAACTACATCATTTGTCAAGTTTCCAAGCCATTTCCTTGACCCAACAGGCCAAATCAATTTTTTCAATGAATTCCTTAGTTCATTTTTTGGTGGTACATCCTCTGAAACTGAATAAAATCATCAAAACTTTGTCCAGTTTGAGAACTGAGGCAAACTGACTGTACTAGATGTTTTGAAAACATAGAAGAATGGTATAAGTGACTATTCATACCCCTTGGAACACTGCAATGCTCCAGGAGAACCAAAATAACTGCCATCTGTAATAAAATTTGATCATTTGGCCAATAATAAAGTGATAACAATCACTGATCATGAGATATGGGGCCAAACTCTCAAAACTAGAACTACAGTATTGGTCCTGGGCATGTCTGAAACAAATACAATCAATGTTGTTTTCTGAGTCACTGCCCTGGGAACCGTGTTTGACTTAGTCAACTGGGTTGGCCAAGTCAAAGTGATCCTAGGGGACACTGTGGTTAGTGGTCCCTTGCCCCATCTCACATCAAAACCCGCAGGCTCCGTGAGGAATTTTAATCATTACATTTCAATAGTGGCCAACAGTTTTTAGATTTAGCATTTATTTATCCATTGCTTTTTAGGCCTTTCACATTTTCACTTTATAGCCTTTTTCATTTGTGTCTAAAAACAGTTTGCATTTATTTGAAGGCTTTGCATTTCAATAGATAGAATTTATAGCACATAATGTATGTAATGATGGTAGACACATTGCTTCAAGTTTTAGCTGACACTTTTCGGGATAACTTAGAGCCGAGACACAAAAAACATGGGATCCATCATGCATAGGGGACAAAGTGGGGAAAGTGATCTTCCATCTCATCGGTCTCTATCAAGCCAAAGTCATGGGTTAAGGATCAATCATGGATGAACTGGATGGACGGGGACAAATGAGGTATGGAACCAACATAGCACTATGGTTTAACATTTGTATAAAGTATGGCATGAGCAACAGTCTTCAACATAAAGTCCTCTGATCAGTCTTAGCACAAGTTTTAAGCATTAGTATATGTATATAAGCATAGGTCACCATGATCATCCTAACAAGACAAGCCTAGGTGTTTAATATACATCATAGAGCAAAAACAAACCAAGGAAACATATACCTATCTCCACCTGATAGGGCCCCTTTATAACTATGTGTACCATATCTGATCTGCTATTCTGCTCAAATGAACTAGGTCATCACTGAAAGCATCTCAATGGACTACTGAATCTCAGTCTTGGCTTGGAAACTCTGCTGAATAAGGCTCAGAAATGGCTGAGGCTGTAATGATCCATGCTAAAACCCCATGTGAAAAATAACTCGGAATAGAATAAGAGATAGATCTGTATGATGCATCATGGTAGCCCAACTGCAAATGTATATGTGATAGCAAGACCTCTGAGTTGGGACGGGTTCTTAAATCTTCAATTGCAGACCTGAGTGCATAATACCCATCTTCTAATCGTTGTTTCATCTTCTGCTCTGCTAAGATTTCCAAGGTGGTCAATTGTTGGGACTGGAGACTCTGAATCTGAATTTGAAGTGATTGCACAGACGGTTCTGTCTCCTCCTCCTTGCGAGTGTCATCTTTCTTTACTGCTTGAGGCGACCTCACCATTCCTTTTCTTTTTCTGTCCATTGGGCAAGACTGCCTTCCAAACCAGACGCAGTGAAAGTGGATCTGAACAGTCCCCTTAACTTCTTTAACTTTGTGAATGGATCCCCTGTGGTTGTTTCCCTCCATTATAAGCAATTTCCAGATTGTCTGAATCATGCTTGCCATCTTTTCCATTAATGGTGAAATTACTCCTCCAATCTTTCTCATGACGATTAGCATATCTATCCCATCGTTACCCTGTCCTTTTGCAAACCAGAGCCATATATTCTTCACAATCATCCTCCTGCTGTTGTGATGACCACGACTTTACATGAGGGCAAAACAGAGGGAAGGACGACTGAGTGAAAAGTCTAATAAATCACCTAAACAAATAATTATAACGGAGGGATAGTCCACACATGTCGCACGGATGGAAGGCCCAGGTGCATAACAAGACAGAGAGTGATGGATGTTGAATTGCCAAGTGATGTACTTTAAACTTGGATTTATGCACATGTCATTTCCCCTTGAGACCGAAACTATTGCCTCCACCAAGGTTTCAAGAATCTATCATTTGGATATGGAATTGGTCTAATGGTTGATTGTCCATTGATCCTCAGGATTTCAACCAATTCCCTTGTTGCTAGACTTGCTTGCATGTCTGCCCCTTCATTGTTCTTTCTTAATGTGTGGAACACCTTGATTATATTGAACTACTGGACTTCCTTGATGATTTTTCCGAAGATAAATTTAAGTTTCATGCATGTGGGCAATGTTCTGGATCTTAGAAGGTTGATCATCATCATTGAATCTCCCAGGATTATTAAGGATCCCCATCCATTCTCTTTGGCTATGCAAAGGCCAAGAAAAAGCGCCAAATCCTCTGCTTGATTATTTGTCGCATGTCCTATACTCCAGGCATAATGAGACATGTATTTCCTCCTGGGGAAGTGATCTCCCTACCCACACCTGCCGCCCCACACAGCCTGGTGTTGTTAAGTCACCACTGAGAGATCTATCAACACAGCAGGGGAAGGCGAAATGGGGTACTGGTTGTGGTTATGATATCCAAAAGTCACTGACATTTTTACTTTGATAAGTTACTAAAACATACCACACTATATTATGTTTTTATCAGACAGCTTTTACGTTTTATCTACAGTCCATTAACATAAATATTCTACTAATTTATTCCAAATTTACTAAAGTTTGATCCCCATGCTATTTCTATAATCTTTCAACTAAGAGCACTAAGGTGCTGGAGAAGAAAAAGACAGCCTAGTACTAGCTTTTACAGTTTACTGCTGCTCATAGTTCTTCTGTGTGGCAAGTACTGCATTCTTGTAGCAACTGATTCTCTTAGGAGGAATCTGCAGGTTCCTTCTGAAATTTACTGGAGATGAGAAAGAAATTAACCTAGCAGGTGATGGGACTGAAGCAGCTGAATTCTCAGAATGGACGTGGATGCCACCGGAACAAGTTATGGAGCAGGTGAGCCGTGAGTACATATTTAGTATGTTTGTGGATTACATATGGGACCTTTGCTTGCAAATGAAACATCATTGGAAGTCATACTGACATTTTGTGCTGATTATTTGAAGCAGGTTGTGGATTTCAAGAAACCAGTTTATGAACAGGTTTTTAGGTTCTTTGCTCCTCATTTAGGATTAGGATCGGCTATTGTATGAGACTAGAAATCCTATAATTGACTCGTTCTGCAGTTATTTTTCATATGATGTCAGATGAGACGTGCATGTGATACAGCTTTGTAATCTAATACATGGTTGTATACAAGTAATATGTTAGAATTTCAGCAAAATATATAGGTATTTCTTTTATACTGAATCCATGACACAAGCTGTGTAATATATCTATCAGAAGGGATAGTTCTTTATTGTATCCCATTTTTAGGAGAAATCGAAATTTTCAAAATCAGTGAATTTTAGCTGGATTTTGCTTCCATTGTGTACTTGTAAATTATTTCAAAGCGTGCCTACCTGGCTTAGTTTGATATCAGAGCTTCATTTCCAGTTCTCACCTTGGTTATTCAAAGATTGCCTCTGCAGCCAGTCTCATGCCACTACTCTGGTTCTTCTCAAAGCTTGCCTCTGGGCTGGATCTACAAGTGGTGTTTTGCGACTCCCTGTTTTTTCACGTTGCATCTTCCTTAGCTATTCAATTGACATTTCTGTGTTGCATTCTTGGTATTTATTTTTCCCTCTACAAGTGCTACCAGATCTCTCTTTTGGCTGTCTTTTTTGAGATAGTGATTTCTCTCCACCATTGACAGACAAGTTTTAGGAATCCAATGTTGTGTGATCCCATTGACAACTCTATTCTGTGTAGCGCTATCCCAGGCTGATGTGTGTAGTGCTCCACAAAATCCCTTGGCTACTCCACATGGCACAAACACACTATGTACTACAAATTGTGCTTTCCTTCTACTGTTGCGTGTTCCAGAGAATGCATTTCACTGGACTTGTGTGACTCCATCAGAACTCAGACTTTTGTGTTGATGCAATTTCTTTGTTGTTCGCTGCTATCTATCAAAGAATATTTTATTTTCTCGAGTTATCTTTCATTGCTGTTGCAAGACTTTCAAAAAATATTTTTTTTTATTGTTGTCGCACCTATGTCCAGTATTATGGATAACTTTGAAGACACGATGCCAGATGTTCAAGAAATTCCCATTTTAATTTAGCTTCTGGCCCAAGAAATGCAGGAACATTTGTAATCTCAAGAATATCAAGTCAATAAAAAAAAGTAGACACAAGAATTCCATGCCAAACTAGTGAGTGGTATGATGGATCAATGCAATTAAGCATAGGAAATCCAGGCCAACATGATAAGTGAAATTGCAAATCAATGTGCGAAGGCAGGCATTGCCTAATACGATTGCCATGTTTCAATTAACTAATGGGACAACAATATCAATTCCTCATCCAACAACTTGAAACAGATGCCTCCACAATAGGAAAATAATCCCACTGTCCACAGGTTGTATTTAATCAATTGATATTCAAATTGGATAGTGAGATGGGCGTATTAAATGGTGAAAAGCTTAATGCATGGCTTTGCAGCGGCAGCCTCCAGGTCTATTTCCAGCTACCCTCAACCATCGGTCCTCTCGAACTCCAACTATTGTCCTCAACTAACTTCGATAGCTCCAATCTCATGACAACCGTAAGTATGATGGGACTGCTCCAATTTCAAGGATCCCTTTACATAGGACAACCCCCTTATTGGCTCGCTCATCAACTTGCCTATTGTTCTTCCTTGGATCATGAATGTAGGTTATTGATTCTAGGGTGTGAGAAAATTGCATTGCTCTCTTCGGTGCTTTCCCAAGGGGTGATATATCATTCTTGTCACCTCTCATTTATTCCTTTACAATCACCTGGGAGTCTCCTATAGGTATGATTGACAATATTCCTCTTTCTTTAATTAGTCAAAGGCCAAAATACAATGCTAGAACTTCAACCACATTGTTAATCTTTTTTCCTAGGCCCTAAGCATATATTTTCATTGAGGTCATAGACGAAATATCTTTTCATTGTATGAAATATACTTTAAAGTAGATCGACCTTGATATTATAAAAATGTATTGCTATTTTCTAAAGTAATAAAGTATAGCCTATATCTACATGTATTACATGTTATCTTATTTGTTTGAAGATATATTTATATTAAATGGAACAAGTTGAAATTGAAGATACTTCATATGCTAATATTCAAAGACAAATATCTATATGTGTTGTGTGTGTGTGTGCGCGCGCACAACTATACCCTAGTAAAAGTGTTTGGAACAAGTGATAGGAAGAAGAGAGAATAATGTGCTAAGAAGACACAAGATGTGTATGATGCAAAGCGCTACCTTATAAGGTTAGGATGGGATTGTTAGAGGGGTTTTCAAAAGATAAAAAGTTTGAGCTTTGTATGATTCTCATTGCTAGTTACCAAGCAATACAAATGTACAATAATGACACTTTAGTGCTTTGATTGTGGCTAGCAATCATGTACATATTGTTAAGTTGAGATTTAGGACATTCTATGTAATTTAAGAACCTATTTAAGTTTGAGAGATATTCATCAAACATTAGTTCCTAATGCTATTCAAATATTAATTTATTATCTTATTATAATATTATGTGATGTTATTCAGTGAGATGAATTCTTAGATGATTATGTAAGTATACTACCTATAACCTTACGCAATAGATAAATAAAGAAAACAAGATGACCAACTTTGCAATTTCATGTTGTAGATCTTTGCCTATATCTTGTATTCAATATTTTTTTATATTGTGTAAATTGATGTTGATAATGCTTAGAGAGAGAAAACATGTTGTCAATATTGAGTTTTTTTTCAATTTAAAGATTGTAATAAATTAGTATGCCAAAAAATGACAATTGTAGCAACACAACTTGGAGCTTGTTTTTTTGTTGAATACAAATAAGAATTGTACTAAAAACAAACGAAAAAAGTACCTAATTTTTCTTGTAGAAAATTAAAACAAGAGAAATTTATCATATTTTAACCTATATTAGGCATTAGTAGACTTTACTTTAGAATTAGATCAAATAACATCTTTACCTTTTATTTTTAGTAAGATATCCACCTTAGTTAGACCTCTAGGTGGAGGAAGAAACAACAAGAGGTTTATCCTTGTGCATTGTTTATTTTCTTCTTTGAATCCACTTTTTCCAACTAAGGAGTTGGTGTTGGGTTATTAATGGTTGATTCTTTCTCCAATTAATTCAACAAGGTTTCCCCTAGCGTTTGCTCTCTATGCGATGAAAACAAAAGAATTGGTTTAACTACTTTAGAACATGATGGCTTAAGGTCTTATCAAAGCCTTCCCCCCTCCTCACTCCACAGGTGGCAATCTTGTGAATGGGAATTTTGTTGATGACACTTTTTTACCATCCTGAAAGAAAAAAAATCGTTGTTAATGCTATGGATTGTTTGCAGATATTTTGTGAAGCTTTAGTGTCTAACTTGCAAATGGACGAAACCTAGTCCTTTCATCTAAGTCAAAACGATGCTCTTTATTGGTTGTTGGATGGGCTTGGATTCAACCCAACAAAGTTTTCAATTCCTGAAAATACCCTTTGGATTCCATGCTTCTCTCAAGGAGTTAAAGGAAACAATCTAGTAAGGGGTTGTTAAGAATATTGATAGATGAATTGTTATCCTATATCTCTTGCTACTAAGTTCCAGATTTGCAATAA